>LPNX010832957.1:34103-123295 GCA_001517045.1 Pseudotsuga menziesii | reverse complement strand
CCAGAAACTGACTTAAGAGCCCCAAATCTGTCATGGAGAAGGCTTGGTTCATAGCTCCTTTTAGGGAAGCAATCTCAACCTGTGAGCTTCCTGTAATGAGGAGCTCATCAACATATAACACAATGATCATTAATGAACCATTAATTACCTTCATATAGACATTCGAATCAGATTTGCACCGAACAAAATTCAGAGATAGCAAGAAGCTATCTATCTTGGCATACCAAGCCCTGGGGGCTTGCTTTAGCCCATACAATGACTTTCTCAACCTGCACACAAGAGAATGGTCAGTAGAAAAACCTTGGGGCTGCTGCATATATATCTCCTCAATGAGATCACCATTCAGAAAGGCACATTTTACATCCATATGATGTACCTCCCATTGCCTTGATGCTGCAATGGCTAGAGCTAGCGTGATTGAATCCATCTTTGCCACTGGGGAAAAAGTCTCATTGTAATCAATGCCATGAACTTGAGAGTATCCTTTAGCTACCAATATAGCCTTGTACTTCAGTGGTGAACCATCAGCAGCAAATTTGGTCTTATAGACCCACTTACATTGTACTAGTTTTCTCCCTGGAGGAAGATCCACTAGCTCCCATGTGTTGCTTTTCTGTAGCGAGTTGAACTCCTCATTCATGGAAGATTGCCATATTGGATCTCCTGCTGCTTCTTCATATGTTTGAGGATCAGACTCCACCATCAAATAACATCTTTCAGCAAACTCAGGATCCTTCATGCACAGACCACTCTCAAATTGAGATCTAGTCCTCCTTGGGTCATTGGGATCCCCAGCTAACTGTCCTGCTGCATGTAGTGTCTTGGCTTCCCATTTAGGCCTTGTGGGGCTGTTTGGGTCCACAATAAATGCATCTCCATCAGACAAATCATAATTAGCATGTTCAACAAACTTTTTACTTACTTCTTGAGGTTCAGGTGGTGAAGAGGCTTCACCAATCTCCACTTCTGCAAGGGGTTCTTCTTCAAACTAAACACACCTTTCAATGAAGGCTTTGATTGTGCTCAAGTTTATCAACTTGTACCCTTTTGAATATTTAGAGTATCCCACAAAAATACACTCTTGGATTTGGGGCTGCAAAGCCTTCCTCTTCTCTGTCGAGATTCTAGCCCATGCCTTTGAGCCAAAAATCCTGAAATGGGTCACATCTGGCTTGTGCCCACTCCATGCTTCGAAAGGATTCATGCCATCCAACTGTTTGTGAGGCACCCTATTCTAAATATAGGCTGAACAGTTGATAGCTTCGTCCCAGTACTTTGGTGGAAAATTTTTGGCCTCCATCATGCATGTTGCCATCTCCTTCAGTGATCTGTTCTTCCTCTCTGCAACACCATTTTGCTGTGGTGTGTAAGGGATAGAATGTTGCATCTGAATACCTGCATATGCACAATAGTTAATAAACTCATTCTTGACATACTCACCACCGTTGTCATATCTCAGTGCTTTGAGTTTTCTTCCACACTGGTTTTCAACCAAAGCCTTGAAGACTTTGAATAGGCCAAAAACTTCAGACTTGTGTTTCATGAAGTGAACCCAACAATACCTATAGAAATCATCAATAAAGGTCAATGCATATTTGGCCTGACTCATGGACATATGAGGAAATGGGCCAGCAACATCACTATGAATCAGCTCGAGGGGTGCAGAGGTTCTCTCATGGCTGGCTTTCTCAAATTTGTGCTCTGGGTGTTTTCCTAGGATACAGCCTTAGCATACTCCTTTGGAAAATTTTATCTTGGGCAACCCTATGACCATATCTTTCTCACTAAGATCAGATAAATACTTGTAATTTAAATGGCCAAATCTTTCATGTCATAGCTTGCTAGCTTCATTAGCATGGATAAGAAGAGCAGAGGGGTTTGAGTAAGGCAGGAAGTGTGAAAACATGTATACCTTTTGCAATTATTCTTCCAATTGAGATTTTTGTGATCTCAACTTCATCTGGTGAGAATGTGACTTTCTTAGGAGACCCAGTGTGGGTCATCTGGTACATTGATAGAAGGTTGGAGGCGAGACCAGGGACATACAACACATTGTTGAAGTTACCATGATCAAGATCTATCCTTCCTTTGCCTTTGCTTTCAATGAGAGAGTCATCTCCCAGTACAATAGATGGTCCTTTCAACATATCCAGTGAGGAGAAGGCCTCCTTAGTCGAAACCATGTGTCTTGAAGCTCCAGAATCTATGATAAAACTGGGTGAGCTTGATGTGCCAACAACTAGAGCATGAAATCTCTCTCTGTCATCGGAACTTGATCCTCCTTCTCTCTTCTTTGAGCCTTCTGGAAGGGAGATGCCATTCTTCTCCAACAGTTGAGTTAACATATCTATCTGCTTTTTCATACAAGAGCTTTCAGTGTGATTGCCCTTCGAACAGTATGAGCACTTGTTCATATCACCTTTGTTTTTCTTCTTCTGGGTATTTTTCTTGGGACCTTGTTGATCTTCCAGAGACTGCTTCTTGTCTCTTCCTTTATCAGGTGGCTTTTTAGATTTCTTCTTGCTTTTTGAATCCACCCTCGAATCTCCAGCAACCAGAGCTTGGTCTTTGGAAGGTTTGATGGTGCCCATCATCACCAGCTTGTCTTGTTCTTGTGTGAGAGATTCCATGAAATCTGCAAAGCTGGGCATCTTCCAGGTTTGAGCTGTGAGTTTTGTGGCATAGAAGGTCGAAAAAAAGACTGAGTAGTCAGGTCCTAGCTTCGAGAGGATGGCCAATACGAGCTGCTCATATTTCTTTTCAATACCACACTGTTTCAGCTGCAAAACTAGTGCTTTGAACTTGGAGAAGTATAGCTGCAGTGATTCAAAATTATTAGGACTCAGGGAAATCAATTCATTTTCAATTTGGTGTCCCCTCATCTCATCTGTCTTTCTGAAGAGTTCAGAAAGTTTCTCCCATACTTGATCCGGTGAAGTTAATCCATCGAGATGGAAAAGGAGGTCTCGGGAAATACTGAGACATAGGAGGCCATAGGCCTCATCTCTCCGATTGTGCCATTTGATCTTCTCTGCAACAGCATTGGGCTTTGCTTCTGTAGCCATAGTCACCCTGTAGAGGACTTTCTCTCTCAACAAGATCTCCATCTCTGCTTTCCATTCAAAATAGTTGAAGGGAGTGAGGATAGTTTTCTGTGAATCCATAGCTTTAGAAAATCTGTCCCGGCTGTCAGTAGAAGGCTCCCAGTCTAGATGTCAAACATGCAAAACAATTTTTGAAGGAAAGTAATAACCTACAATGGCTCTGATACCATGTAGAAATTCAGGCCTGTAGTAGATTAATTTCACCCACAGCAATTAACAATTGATCATGCAAAATTATCAACAATGGAGACTGAATATGGAGTTGTAACAAAAAATTATATTAACTGAGTGTACAATAGCCAACCCTGTAATAACATAGGCTTCTGAATATATAGAATACATGAGCAAATCTAATGCATAAGGAAGCATCCAAATCTAGCATAAAGCAGGCTTACCCAAAATAGGCAAATCCCCCATAGGTGTAAAAAGCTGATCCCAAATCTATCAAGGACCCCACGAATTAGCAAGGGCGCATAGGCAAGCTAAAGAGTGGTCAAATGGAAGCTCATCCATGCTTTTGCATGGAGGAAAGAGTGGAGGAGGAAGAGGCAACAAAGCTAATTCACCTCACCTAGTCTTGCTTTCCTATGTGCCTTAAAACACTGAAAAAGCAGGGTATAAAGCAGAAAAAGAAGAAGGGCGCCTAGGAGGCCAGGAATAAAGCATATTTGATTCCTAAGGCTTTCCCAAGTGCTACATGAGTCAATAATGGAAATTTTGACCTCTATGGATAGGCAATTAGCAACTTGCACATGGTGGGACTCATGGACTAGGCAAATAAGACAAAAGTAAATGAATTAATGTCTAAGTGGCTAAATACTATGGGTTGATTATTCTAACAATGATGCTGCCATGATTTTAAAAATCTATTCTAGATTGCATCCTGCAGGAATGAATCTGACATATGAATTAAATTTATTGTGGTGTTCGGAAGGGAAGCACCTGATCTTGGTAAGCACCTATAGAAGGTGCAGGCTCTTGAACAAAACTACTACTGAGCACCTGAAGAGGTGTTGGGATCAAGAATGGAGCCGTTAGACCTCAGTTGAGAGGTATTTTTGGGTGAATCAAGGCTTGTAGAAATTTGGCCACCTTTTTAATGCACACCCTGGAAAGCTCTAGAGGGGTGGGTATGCTTGAGGGACTGTATTGTAGAGAAGAGGTACCATCCTTGTGTGGGGTGGGGCAGGTTTTGTTAGTACCATCGCTGTATAAAGCCAAGTCAAATACCCGTGAAACCAAAGAAAATACTCATGTAGATAAGTATTTGGTTCACTTGACAACTTCTTGTCAATTTTATGTCAATATATGTGCATGTGATTCATATATGATTTTGGAAAATATTATGAATACTAACATGGAAATTGACTCATTGCTTGGGGCTTGAGCATAGGTATTACTGGTTGCCGAAGGCATCGTGAATGTTCCAAGCTGAGGAGAAGGATTCTCCAATATCAGAAAAAGGATTATGTGGTGTGTGCTGATGCATGCGATCAAGGACTTGGACAAGTTCTAGATCATTCCAATGGACAAATAAAGGTGCAGAGGAAGCACTGCAGTCCTAAAAAAGCTACGTGGAAGATGGAGGATTCCATGTGATTGGCACATTCTTTTTTTTCAATTTTGTAGAGCATTGAGGTAGTTCTAGTATAGCATTTTGTTCAAAATTGTAAAGCACTAAGGACAGTGCTATTGAAGGGGGAGGGGAATGTAACACCTCGATTTTAACCCCATGGTGTTAAAATTGCATATGGTGTAAATATTGTAATAAATCGTGGTGTGGAGCTCAAGGCAAAGGACCCACCATGGATTAAGTGTTTTATGTTTCACCGATTAAAATTGATGCCGATGGTTTATGTGCTAGTCAGGCACAACATGTTGAGACATCATGTAAAATGCTAATTAGTAAAATACCACGACTAGCTACACGCCATAACATTAAAGACATAGGGGCATGGTTTCACAAGGAATAGGGAGGGGGGAATAGTTAAACCCTTGAGCCTATGGGAAAATCCATGTCTAAAGGGAAAACACATAAAATGGTTCATATACCTTTTTTTCCTTTTCTGCGCAGTCATCCAAAAACGTTTTCCTGTATGCTTGGGAAAGAAAGAGCCCATGTTGGGGATTTCCTCACCCATCACTCATGCAATTGGGTTTCCCTCACACGTTTTGGGGAAAAGGAAGCTCGTGGGAATCATGGGGGGATTTTCCTCATGCATCCAGGGCGGCATATTTTCTTCTCATGCAGGAGGAAGCTCAGGGAGCTCTTGTTTCCCACGATTGTGGTTGTTGTATGCGTGTGATTCCTAGGGAATCCTGTAATGTCCCAAATTTTGCATTGGATCACAATGGCAAAATCAAATTTTCCATATTCATGAAATTTGTCAAAGGGATGCTAATTGTCAAATAATTGGCAAGGTGGAAAATCACTAGTTTCCTAGCTTGGGGGTGGAAGCTTTGAGATTTGGAATAAAGGGGATAATAAATAGAATAGGATAAATATTTAATAATGTAGATTATTAAATAAATACAAGAGAAAAATGAAATGGCTATGGAGAATGGAGACACATGGAGACTATGGGGCCTACTCAAGCTAGAATTCCTATGTTAAATGGCATCCTCCTCTTGTAATTTTGAATCTATTGGAAGCCTAATGTTTTGGTATGGATTATGAGGTTAATATAATTTTCCATATACTTCATACATTGAATTTGGGATGAATTGTAACTTACATGGGAGAGGAAGAGCCAAATGGGAGTTTCATGGACACTTGGCTAGATTCCCCTTATATTTATGACATCTATGACACCAATGATGGAGATTCTATGAAATTTATGAAACAAGTCATATCTGAAGGATGACATACTGACCTGCGGACATGTCATAACTGAATAGATCATCTTAGAGGTTGAATTTGGGAGTTGGAGAAGGCCAAGAGGCTCCTACTCAAATTTGGGAGAAGAGGGAAGGTGAAGAGAGAGGCCACATGGCATAGCATGAGCAGCCACACCAATTCAACTTGGATTTTGTTTATGAATGGATTTGGAACCTTAGAATACTAATAATTTTTATAAAATACAAGGATCATCCATGAGAAGAATCTTTTGCTCGTTTGTGAATTGTGAGAGCTAGTGGATGACTAGTTTTCTTGCTTAAGCCGATTTCGAGGGTGAAAGATTCCCATCCTAGTTGGTGATTGGAAAGGCCAATCAAGTATTTCATGGAGATTTAATGGAGTCTTATTTTTAAGTTTAATATGCAAGAAATCATGTGTATTCTTCTACTGCAGCACTCACTCTCAACTATTTCCAATTTTCACACCATATTCATGCCAATGGAGGGATTGTGCTTTGGGTGAGCTATTGATCTATTTGGGGAAGATTATAATGCAAATTATATTATGTGATGATTTATATACTATTTATTTCATGTTCATAATACTCTCAGGTCGAAATACCCAAAAGAATTCATGTAAAAATGTTGAACAATGAAGAAATAGTGTCATTTCCCCACTATCTTGTTGTGAACCATTGTAATGCTGATAATTTCGAATTGGGAGAGCCTTTTATTGTACATTTATTATTGTAATGAGTTAAATATTCTATTTTATTCATTCTCATAAATTTTCGAGTCTAAATTCCCAAGATTTGTATGTCAAAATGACTTTTAATGAGCAAACAATGACCATTTCCACTCCATTTTGATATATGCCATGGTAATGCTTCTTATTTTGAATGGAGGAATGTATATCTGATAAATGTATGATGTATGGACTATAATTAATGTGTATTTCAAGTATCATGTTCAGTACTTAAGCATTGGAATCCATTTTACTCATTTTTATTCCATTGGGAGAAGATTTGGTGCATTTTCCCCAAGGGTCGAAATTGTGACTTGGGAGTTGTTTTGGAAAGAGTCATAAAAAAATGTATAAACTGAAACATGATGAATATGAGAATTTTAAAATGTCCCTTACACATAACCAGCCTCTGTTCAGAAATTCAAGTGACTTTGGGATCATTTGTGAAGCCATTTCCGGCAATTACCTAGGGGGAATTGGAGCCCCAATTTGCTAGTAAAGAATCCTACTTTGAACAAAACATTAAACAAGTTTGAAAAATTAATTTGGATTCCAAAAAACATACATGAGCATAATAATTAATTTATTATATCATTCATACACCTTCTCTGGATATTTTGGAAAATTGGGCATTTTAATAAAATTCCAAAAAGGGGACATTACAGTGGTATCAGAGCATGATATTTGCACCTGATGTGGTATGATATTTATGAGTACAATAATATAGTGACCACCATTATATATTGAAACAAAAATTTATTTTTTTGAAGAGGAAAAAAAAAGTAGGAGAAGAAGGCAATTTTTTGGAAACTATGACTAGGCATGAAAAGAGAACCTCATATGATGGTGAGGAGATAATAAAAAGCATGGAACCTATATTTGAAGACATGAAAAAGAATATTATGAAAGGATTTGAATTTTTGGCTATCCAAAGTTGGGAAAAATATATTGATTTTAAGAAAACCAAGGAGAAAAATGCATTAGCTTGTTTCAAGGAGAAAACAGAGGAGACCCATGAACCACCTAGTTCTGAAATACGTGGAGTAGAAGAAGTAGTACATGAAGATGATCGAATTCACTCCCAAGTGTCTCTAAAAAATATGAAGATACATCACATGAGTATGAAGAATTTTTTATTGAAAATACTGAAGATAATTTTGAGACATGTTCTACCTTGGAAATGAAACAATGAGCATCTACTAATGGATGCTTGAACTATGAAGGAGTACCTACTGATGGGTGCTCACAACTATATGTTGGTGACATAGATATCAGATTTCAAAATGTTGCTGCAATCAAAAATTCCATTAAACATGAAAATGAATACCTTGTAGCAGTTGAATAATAAACAATATCAACTTCCCCATCACCACTTGAGCTTCATGAAGTTGGTCCAAGCAAGAAGGAAGAAGATGAGGCGGTTGATTTGCACGAGCCTCATTTTCTTGAAGGGTCCTTAAAGATGAATGAAAATATTATCCAAGAGTCCGTTATCATACTCCATGACACTCAAACATTGTTATCAAATTATTTTTGGAGAGCTACTTCCTTGGAGGATCCATCCTTCCTTGAAGACATGGAGAAGATCCAAAGAGCAATGTGCAACATCAAAGGTAATTTCATGTCTTTGCTTTTTTATTGAAAAAATGTCATTGAGAAAGTTATTGAATGGTTACATGAATCCTACTTGAATAATAATGAGGTTATTCATAAGATCACAATTCAAAATGAGAAACTTCTTGAAAAGTTTCAAGACACTTGTTTTTCCTCCTATGTTTCAAATTGTCAAATGGTAGATTGTTTGGAGGATTCTCATGACATGGTGGATCATGAGAAATTTGGAAATTTGAATGTACTTGATGCATTTGAATATGTAGTTGAAGAGATCCAAACACTTGATGTGGTTGAAGAGGAACTTGAATTCTCTCTTGATGAAGGGTATGCAATTTTTAAAGAAGAACATGATTCCTTTACATTGGAACCAATCTATGACAAAGGTTTCACACTCTTGAAGGAGATGCATAATCCTACCCCTATGTATCCTTCACATTATGACAATTTTGCACTTACTAATCATTTGGGTGAGTTGGTTCTTTCTCCTACATCCTACACTTCTAAATTTTGCAGCAGTCATCCTAATGAAGTATGGGTGAAAGGTTTCTTTTTGATGGTGCCACATGAAAAGCATGGACATTCTATTTCTCCTTTTGATGATGGATTTATTAGAAAATTGTATTATTTACATTTGCAGCAGCATCCTTTTTTACATTATGATTATACACATCTACATGGGTGCACCTATGATTTTCATTTGAGTCACTTGAAGAATCATGGTTTTTCTTGCTCAACACTTGGTTCATTTGATGTTGGAGGAACTTCATCCAACACTTGGGTGAAGAGGGATATGATTGAGGAACATTATTATTGGCAGCAACATCCTTTGTTATTTCATGATAATATACATATTCATGGGTGTATTGATGAGATTTCTTTGAGACACTTGAAGTATTCATGTTTTATTTGCTCCTTATTTGGTTCATATTTTGGTGGAGGTTCTTCATTCACTTCTTGGATGAAAGAAAAAATGGCTGATTATTATTTTGATGCATATTATGTCACATGCCCCAATTTGCAAAAACAATTTTATAATATTTGAGGAACATTGTGTTAAAATTTAAGCTAAGTTGTAATCGATGACCGAGTGGGGTCACGAATATTTAATGTAAATTAATAATATTTTATTTATAAATAAATAAATGAGGAGACAACAGCTTAGAGAAGCTGTTAAAAGAGTGTTTATTGGTCAATTGGTGGAGGAGACTCAGTGGAGAGCAAACTAAAGTGTGGCAACATCTTCAAACCACTTCCAACTATTGCAAGTGGAAACTTACCTATATTTGTGGTCGTGATTCCCCAAGAAAGTGGAATCAAAGAAGGTGGCTCATTTAATGAAAACTAACCCAGAAGACCTAGGAATCTCTATAAAATTTCCCATTGAAAACAGCTGAGGCTACTTATTCTAGAGAAGTGATCATTCAGGATGAATGAATTTTACTGAAGAGAAATTCAATGGAGGGGAGTCTGGAGTGTGTTTGAGGGGATAACTGCTGAGATTGATCTAGTTGTAGCTTCTAAGATAAAGATCATACTGCTCAGAGCAAATTTTTATTACTGAGGTAATTGGACTAGTCAGGTGACAGAGGTTTTACAGTTGCATTCTCCACCCAGTTCTCAACCAAGAAGACCAGCAACAAGCTCGGGGATCCTGAGGAAGCGTTGTTTGAGCGCTCTCCAGGAGTTTGGTTGGGAGGAACAGCCTCCTTAAGCTGTTGTTGTCTTTTCCTCAGCAGGTTCTATTTTATTTTTACTGTCTTCAGTTAAATAATTCTTAGTTTATCTATTCAGGCATGTTAGTGTTTATGGTTTATGAATGAAAAGTAAACTGTGTAATGTTAAGTTCAATAAAATTATAGATTATAGTAGAAACGGAAATGATTATGTAAATAAGTGAAATAGATAGAAAATAAATTTCCAAGCTATGTTTTTCCACACTTGGATTCAGGTCGTACTCTAGCATAGTTGGATTGTCTTAGGTAAATGAAATGATTCTTTTATTGCAATGTAAACAATAGATATGATTCTTTTATTTGAATGCAAATAGTAAATAGATTTTACTTCAATGTCTATGAATTTCATTGAATAGCAGCGTTATGTATTGTCTACACTTATCTTTACTTTAGCCAACTAAATGGAAATACAGGTATAAAGAAAATAGTAAATATTATTATTATTTCAGTATTAGTATACTGATAGAAAATAAATATATTATAGTTAACAGTAGTAAAGTAAACAACTAATATTTGAGAAGACATGTAAAAAGAAAATAATAAAACAGTTGATAAATATTAACTTTACAGACCAAAGTATGTCTTATCTACGAGCTAAGGATTATTTTGTAATCCTTTTATTTTAAAAAATTTACTGAGAGTTAATATTACTCTAGTTTTTCAAGTATACTGTACTAAAAACCTAAGTATTTTTCTTAACTAAAAACTAGAAGTGAAACTCTTTAGAATCTTTTCATTTCTTACAGAGTTACCATCATACTTATAACTGTAAGTCATATAATCTTTCATTATTCTATTTCTCAAAAACAGAGTCAAGAATACTATAAGCAGAAACAAGAATTTCTTAAATTGTAGGGTTTGCAGTATTTCTTTTAACCCTTAAAAGCCGAGTTCTAGAAATTAACAATATCTTCTAAACAGAGCTTAAAAATAATTATAAATACAGAGAATTAATAAAAACAATATAAATGTAAATCTTGAGCAAAATAAACCATTAATTATTAACAATTGCAATATAAATCCTTAATCAAAGGTAGGCTGATAGCGTGTAGAAATGATGGGTCAAAACCCCAGCCTTCTAAATAAACCAATATACATAATTTTGTTATATTAACAGTAAATAAAATACACTACTGACAGGTTAAGCAAAACCCAGTTCACTGTCTTCATTTTCTTGAAGTTAAAATGTAAAAGAAAAACTGAAGCAAATGAGACAGGGGTCTTTTAAAAACTCTGAACATAAAGAAGGTTCTTATAATCTTAAAATAATAGTATTACATCATCAAGCCGTAAGGCTAAAACTGTGCTGAGGAAAGGAACGAGCAGTCACAAGGTAAGACCATTTATAGGATTTGAGCCACTTTAAGAAGTCTTAAATCACTCACACAATGATCATTTACTCACAAGAGAAACATAAAATTACAAACTATGATACCTAAACCACTTCGCACAGTAATGAATGCTATGAAGCAAACAAACAAGGAAGGAGCAGGCCTCTCATGGATGCAAGGAGTCTCATAGCTCAGCCTGCAGGCAGACAAACCCTCAGATCCAAATGCAAAGGAGTAGGGTTTCTATTGTTTTAAGTCAACCAATGCATGGATGAGGATTGTCCACGTGCCCTTCCAGAAATTTAACCAAGTATGGGTCGAATTTCTATTGTCAATGCTGCACATTAGATTTTAAATTATATTGTTGCCAATAATATAAACCATGCTTTCGACTATAGTATAAAAGTGCATATCATTTTCCAACAATACAAATAACGTTATCGAACATAATATAATGTTTCTTATGATTGATCATCATCTCAACTTTGCCATTGATCATTTGGATAGTTCATATGATTGCATATAAATCATGCTATCCTTTAAACCATGTTTTGAAACTAGTATTTTTTTTATATAAGGAACAAAACTTATTATATATAATGCCAATATTTCAACTACACCATAGTAGTTACTAGGTAGTAGAACTACCTTAGGTTTCAAGTAGTATTTTTGTTGTAACCTAATATTGTTAAATAATAAGTCAATATAGTATTGTAATATTACAATTAACACTTGTATCATGGTTATGATCTAGAGATTAAGAATACAGCTTGTCTACTAGCTGTGTAAGAAAATAATCATAATTGCAAACAATCCAATAGGTTTGGTATTGTTACATGAATAGTAAGGGATAAATAGAGTATTATTATAATGACATTATGATTTATTTTATAAATTGAAGAGCTCTAAACTTCTCCACACAAAGACTTGATGCTGATAAATGAAGGAGTCTTCAAGGAGACTAAAGTTTAACCTTATTGAAATTTTTTCTCGTAAGTAACTAATTTTTGCATGGTAAACTTTACCTTCGAAAAACATAGGATTATGTTCATATATAAAGAGCAGTGCACTTGAGTTTTAAACTTGACAATAGCAATAAGATCATGATACAGTAGAAGTAATTATATGCCAATATCATGAGCTCTATGCTCACTATAAGAATTTATAATTGACTATGTACTATAATCTTTATGATAGAAAGAAACCTTGGAAGAACTCATTCTTGTAAATAGCATTAATTATGTTAAGGATAAAAGTCATTATGGCTTAAATATAAATACTGTCATAGATCCAAACAACGAAGGAATTTAATTTACCTCATCGGAGTCTTGCATCATAATAATCAATTTATATACTAGCATCTTATCATGCTAAAGAAATACTTCTCAACATAATTCAAAATAAACTCCTACTTGATCATACGCTTACCTACTGAACCTGTAAGAATCAATAGTCCATTTCAGTTAGTAGAATGCTAAGTAAGCCCCAGATTCAAACATGGTTTCTCACCTACTTGACAAAAGTAAAACATCAGTACAACTAACAACAATTAAATGCAAGTCCTCTTTTTATGACTTATAAAAACTAAAGATGTATTAGTGTTTTTGTATTTGAAACTAATCCTTAAAATTTGTTAAACTGTTTCATTTTCCACTAACCGCTAGCAGTTACTAAACTGCGATCTAATACATTTTATGTCACTTTAAAAAAAATTAATTTTTATGAAATTTTGGGTTATTACATGTGGTATCAGAGCACAAGGTTCAAACACTAGGCTTTGATGAAGCTCAACTTGCTTATATGGAACAATAAATTTAAATCATTTTGCTGATGTTGTTTTCTTTGAATGATATCAGCAAAGAAATTGTTTCTGAGTTTAACGACAAGTATGGAAAGATTGGAGGAATATGCAGAAGAGGAATCTCTTTATACTAAACAAGATAATGTACAAAGAGAACCTATACAAGAAGACATAACCACTAATTCTTCAGAACTATTACAAATAGTAAAAGAATTAATATCTAAAATGGAATCTATTAAGAAGGAAAATTAGAGGATTCTGAGAGCTCAGGAGGAGCTGAATCAGATCTTAATTGAAAGATTTCATACTGAGGGAAACAGTAAAAGAGTTGTTTCAGAATATTTAAGTTATCAACATAAGTATAAAAATACTAAACAAATTAAAAATGAAAGTAGTTCATCTTCCAAAGTATTTGGTGATCAACGTAACTCTCATTATACTAGTGACAGTAGTGAGGATAACCACCATACTAGGAAAATAAAATATAAACCTTATGAATAAATCTTTAGGGAGTTTAATAAGATCAAGCCGCCAACATTTAATGGAGAAACTGAAAAGGGGGAGGAAGCAGAATTCTGGTTATTCAGGATGAAGAAGTACTTCCATATTTATAACTATTCTAACTAATTAAAGGCTAGGATGGCTATTTATAATCTTACAAGGAAAGCTTATATATGGTGGAAAGATTTAAAAAGAGTGAAAGGCATAAGAGAGAAGAATATAAATTGGAGTACATTCAATAAATACTTCAAAAAGAAATTTTTATTTGAATAGTACTATGAAGAAAGGGATAAAGAATTCTATGAGATAAAACTAGGTACAATGAATATGAAAGAATTAAACAGTAAGTTTCTAAGTTTTCTTAGGTATGTTCCATACATTGTGGATGAGAAACTGAAGGTATAGCAGTTTCTCAGCTGTTTACCTTATCACATAAAGGATAGGATTGAGTATGACAATTCGAAAAACCTGGAAGAAGCCATGAGAAAAGTGAATTTCTTTTATGAACAGAATCATAAAAAGGAGAGTATGGCCAACTGGAAGGCCAAAAAGAATAATAATTTTGATCAAAAGAAGAAAGAGTTTGTGCCTAATTGGGATTCTAAAAATAATAATATTAGAAATTTTTCTAATAAGAATTTCCAGGAGAATAAGAATAATTCATAGAGCAATCAAAATGATCAAAAGAATAAAGAGTTTGATAACAATCATAGTAATTATACAAAAAAAATTGAACTAAAAGAACCCATAAAGTGTTGGGAATGCAATGGTCCACATTATGCCTCAGTCTGTCCCAATCCGAAAAATACTGTCAGCAATATCCACACAATATAGGAGGAGATAGCTATTGGTGATTTAGTAAGGACTATGCCTTGGATCAATGCATCTTTGGAGAATCGGAAAGCAAACTATCAAATCTCCATGGTGGAAGTAGAAGGTGGAACCCGAAGGATATTTTCTGGTGGAACCGGACTGTATCCTCGAGTGGAGGGAGATCTCACTTCGGAACCACACCATTGGTCAAGTGAAGGTGAAATGGAAGCACCTTAGTTCAGAGGAAGCCACCTAGGAATCAGAAAGTCATATGCGGAATGCATATCCAATTCTATTTCAGGGGAACTCTGAGAACAAGGAATAAATAACATCGAGGATGATCTTATAATTTAAGGAGGTGTGTATGTCACATGCCCCAATTTACCAAACCAATTTTATAGTATTTGAGGAACATTGTGTTAAATTTTATGCTAAGTTGTAATTGATGACCCAATATGGTCAAGAATATTTAATGTAAATTCATAATATTTTATTTATAAATAAATAAATGAGGAGACAATAGCTTAGGGAAGCTGTTAAAAGAGTGTTTACTGGTCAATTGGTGGAGGAGACTGGGTGGGGAGCAAACTGACATGTGGCAGCATCCTCAAACCACTTCCAACTGTTGCAAGTGGCAACTTCCCTATATTTGTGGTCATGATTCCCCAAGAAAGTGGAATCCGAGCAGGTGTCTCATTTAATGAAAACTGACCTAGAAGACCTAGGAATCTCTATAAATTTTCCCATTGAAGAGAGCCGAGGCTGCTCATTCTAGAGCAGTGATCATTCAGGGTGAATGAATTTTACTCAATAGAAATTCAATGGAGGGGAGTCTGGAGTGTGTTTGAGGGGATACCTGCTAAGATTGATCTAGTTGCAGCTTCTAAGCTGAAGATCATACTACTTAGAGCATATTTTTACTACTGAGGTAATTGGACCAGTCAGGTGACAGAGGTCTACAATTTCATTCTCCACCCAGTTCCTAGCCAAGAAGACCAGGAACAAACTCAGGGTTTCTGAGGAAGCATTGTTTGAGTGCTCTCCAGGAGTTTGGTTGGGAGGAACAGCCTCCTTAAGCTGTTGTCATCTTGTCCTCAGCAGGTTCTATTTTACTTTTACTGTCTTTAGTTAAATAATTCTTAGTTTATCTATTCAGGCATGTTAGTGTTTAGGGTTTCTGATTGAAAACTAAACTGTGTAATGTTAAGTTCAGTAAAATTATAGATTATAGTAGAAATGGAAATGATTATGTAAATATGTGAAATAGATAGAAAATAAATTTCCAAGCTGTGTTTTTCCACACCTGGATTCAGGTCGTACTCTAGCATAGTTGGATTGTCTTAGGTAAATGAAATGATTCTTTTATTGGAATGTAAACTGAAGATATGATTCTTTTATTTGAATGTAAATAGTAAATAGATTTTACTTCAATGTCTATCAATTTCATTGAATAGCAGCGTTATGTATTGTCTGCACTTATCTTTACTTCAAATGTATTGTCTGCACTTATCTTTACTTCAACCAACTAAATGGAAACACAGGTATACAGAAAATAGTAAATATTATTATTATTTCAGTACTAGTATACTGATAGAAAATAAAGATATTATAGTTAACAGTAGTAAAGTAAACAACTAATATTTGAGAAAACATGTAAAAAGAAAATAATAAAACAGTTGATAAATATTAACTTTACAAACCAGAGTATGTCTTATCTAGGAGCTAAGGATTCTTTTGTAATCCTTTTATTTTACAAAATTTACTAAGAGTTAATATTACTCTAGTTTTTCAAGTATACTGTACTAAAAACCTAAGTATTTTTCTTAACTAAAAACTAGAAGCAAAACTGTTTAGAATCTTTTCATTTCTTACACAGTTAGCATCATACTTATAACTGTAAGTCATATAATATTTCATTATTCTATTTCTCAGAAACAAAATCAAGAATACTATAAGCAGAAACAAGAATTTCTTAAATTGTAGGGTTTGCAGTATTTCTTTTAACCCTTAAAAGCCAAGTTCTAGAAATTAACAATATCGTCTAAACATAGCTTAAAAATAATTATAAATACAGAGAATTAATAAATATGATATAAATGTAAATCCTAAGAAAAATAAACCATTAATTATTAACCATTGCAATATAAATCCTTAATCAAAGGTAGGATTATAGCCTGTAGAAATGATGGATCAAAACCCCAGCCTGCTAAATAAACCAATAAACATAATTTTGTTATATTAACAGTAAATAAAATAACTACTGACAGGTTAAGCAAAACCTAGTTCACAGTCTTCATTTTCTTGAATTTAAAATGTAAAAGAAAAACTGAAGAAAATGAGACAGAGGTCTTTTAAAAACTCTGAGCATAAAGAAGGTTCTTATAATCTTAAAAAAATAGTATTACATCATCAAGTCGTAAGGCTGAAACTGTTTAACCAAAACCACATACACATCACGGCTCAAGAGCCTGTGTTACCCAGCGAAGCATCGTAAGGGTTTTCAATTAAAATATGGGTATTAAACAACAAAGTAAACATCTTAATCAATGGAGGATTTGAAGCCATTTTTCCAACCATAGGAACCTTCATCCAACAACCCAAATTGCAAGTAGGGAGAACCCATGACGAGACCGGGGCTTATCAGTTGGAATCCCATGAAGTTCATTGAAGCACGAGCTTGCTTTCCATTTAAAGTCTGGAGTTGTCAACAGGAGCCTGCAAGAAAATAGAACCAAACATAAATCAAACGTTGTTCTTAAGTTATATGAAAACCCTAACTTAGTAAATCAATGGAAAAAAGAAATGTGAGCACAGTAAAAATGTATACCTGTGAGTAAAGAAGAAAGTGGAGATGAGAAGAAAATAGTCACCAACTTGAGTGAACTAAACCGAGAACAAGCAAACCCTTAAGCCAACTCTGCAAGAGAGACAACAAGGAGAGAGTCTCAAAATTCCACGATGCTGAGGCAAGGAACGAGCAGTCACAGGGTAAAGCCATTTATGGGCTTCAAGCCACTTTAAGAAGTCTTAAACCACTCACACAGTGATTTTTTACTCACCAGAGAAACCAAAAATTACAAACTATGATACCTAAGCCACTTCGCATAGTAATGTAGACTACGAAGCCAACAAACAAGGAAGGAGAAGGCCTCTCATGGCCGCAAGGAATCTCACAGCACAGCCTGCAAGAAGACAAACTCTCGGAGCCAAATGAAAAGGAGTAGGGTTTGTGTTGTTTTAAGTCAACCAATGCATGGATGAGGATTGTCCACGTGCCCTTCCAGAAATTTAACCAAGTATGGGTCAAAGTTCTATTGTCAACGCTACACATTCGATTTTAAATTATATCATTGCTAATAATATAAACCACGCTTTCAACTATAGTATAAAAGTGCATATCATTTGCCAACAATACAGTTAACATTATCGACCATAATATAACATTTCTTATGATTTCTCATCATGTCAACTTTGCCATTGATCATTTGGATAGTTCATATTACTGCATATAAATCATGCTATCGTTTAAACCATGCTTTGAAACTAGTATTTTTTTTATATATGGAACGAAACTTATTATATATAATGCCAATAGTTCAACTACACCATAGTAGTTACTAGGTAGTAGAACTACCTTAGGTTTCAAGTAGTATTTTTGTTGTAACCTAATATTGTTAAATCATAAGTCAATATAGTATTGTAATATTGCAATTAACACTTGTATCATGGTTATGATCTAGAGATTAAGAATACAGCTTGTCTACTAGCTGTGTAAGAAAATAATCATAATTGCAAACAGTCCAATAGGTTGGAAACGGTTTTTTTTCTTTAGACAAAAGTAGATATATTATATTAAGGGAGATGGTGTAACCACCTACAGAACTAGAACCAATTTACAAAAATTTTTTTATAGAAGCTGAAGCTAAGAGCCTAATTTGATGCCCTTGAGGAAGCAGCAGAAACTAAAAACCAATTAAGTGCCCTTAAGGGAGTGGCAAAGATGAACACCTCCCAAAAAACGCCCTTATGGTAGCGGCAATCCAACAGTCTGAAGTCTATTCATAGTTTTGAACTAAATATTGGAGATAGCTAAATTCCTAATATACTTATAAACATAAACAGAAATAGAAACATGCATGGCTTCGAGGAGATAGAGACGAGTAGGATGACGAACCCAAACTAGAAGTCGATAATAAACCTTCCGAACTGGACAACATACTATTTTCTTCATGCTTGAGGAATTTGAGGGCGAGCTTGTCCACCTTGAGTTCGAGCTCGAAAAGTTGCCTGGACAAAGAATGCTCTGTGTGCTTGACCTTCCTTTTAATTTTTTTCCTGAGAAAGGCCAAATCCTTACTGACATGATCCAGACATTGTCTGCCTTCATAATCCATTGCATTCACCTGGGATTGCAATGAAATGATTTCCTGCTTAACTTCCTTGAATTTTTTATCCACCGAGGATGGCACCGACGCGCTCGTGGAGGAGGAGTTCTCTTTCATTCTGTGAACTTGCAATTTACAAAAAAATTGATGACAGAGCTCCAAATCGATCAGCACAATTAGAATGCCTCGACCCTTTGCGATTTGGTTCCTTATAACCTTCGACGACGCATTCCTTAGGATCCCTTCATAACCGAGCATACCGTGAATCTAGCAAATGCATAAATGCTTCGACATGACCTTCATACCAGAATTCACCAGGGTGTCATGTGCGCGAATGAATTCACTCATGAAAACAAACCATGCATCCTCCTTCGACAAGACTGCATCAAGATTCACCTCATGCGAGAGCTCCAGGTTCATAATCTCCAATAAACCAGCACGTCCTCCCATCAACGAGCCTGCAGTCACATGTCCAAAATCCATTAATCGTAGGATGAAGATCTGAGCGTTCGAGTAGGAGTTATTAATGTCATTGCGAGAGAAGGGACCAGCATGAAAGATGATAATACCACCCCGTGCGTGGCCACGTGAACACCACGCGCCAGGCATCACAGCGGCCTGCCAGCATGCAGAGGGGTGAGGGAGGGCCCATGAATCATACTGGCAGCACGTGGAGGGAAGGACCCACAGAGCAATGATGGGGGTGGCCTATGATAAGCCCCCATTCCTATGGTGGAGGGCAGAAAGATTATTTTGTGTTTAGGATTAGCTCCCTGGGGCTGAGGGATGCCCCTTTATTAGCCTCAAGGTCAGCATGGGGATTGTTTTCCCATAAAACATGATAGAAATCAATCTTAGTAAAGAGAGAGGCTTGATCCATTATCTTGCAGAGTAGATTCCTCAGACCCAGTTGAGTTGGCAAAGGATTTTCAGCTAGTGCGTGGATGACAACTCTGGAGTCCCCAATTACGATTAGCTCGGTGATTCCCAAGTCCTCGTCTATTCTCAATCCTTTCCAAAGGGCCAATGCTTCAGCCATATTTTTGGTATCATTGCCCAGTCCCCAAGCGAACTTGAACTCCATTGATCCTTCTGGAGTGAAGATATCTCCGCCCCCCCTGCCACCCCGTAATAGGTTTGGTATTGTTACATGACTAGTAAAGGATAAATAAAGTATTATTATAATTATATTATGATTTATTTTATAAACTGAAGATCTCTAAACTTCTCCACATAAATACTTGATGCTGATAAATGAAGGAGTCTTCAAGGAGACTGAAGTTTAACCTTATTGAAAAAGTTTCTCTTAAGTTACTAATTTTTGCATGGTAAACTTTACCTTTGAAAAACATAGGATTATGTTCATACATAAAGAGCAGTGCACTTGAGTTTTAAACTTGACAATAGTAGTAATATCATGATACAGTAGAACTAATTATATGCCAAGATCATGAGCTCTATGCTCACTATAAGAATTTATAATTGACTAGGTACTATAATCTTTACAACAGAAAGAAACCTTGGAAGAACTCATTCTTGTAAATAGCATTAATTATGTTAAGGATAAATTCATTATGGCTTAAATATAAATACTGTCATAGATCCAAACAACGAAGGAATTTACTTTACCTCATCGGAGTCTTGCATCATAATAATCAATTTATGTACTAGCATCTTATCATGCTAAAGAAATACTTCTCGACATAATTCAAAATAAACTCCTACTCGATCATGCGCTTACTTGCTGAACCTATAAGAACCAGCAGTCAATTTGAGTTAGCAGAATGCTAAGTAAGCTCTGGATTCAAACATGGTTTATCACCTACTTGACAAAAGTAAAACATCAGTACAGCTAGCAGCAATTAAATGCAAGTTCTTGTTCTATGACTTATAAAAATTAAATTTGTATTAGTGTTTATGTATTTGAAACTAATCCTTAAAATTTGTTAAACTGTTTCATTTTCCGCTAATAGCTAGCAATTACTAAACTGCGATCTAAGATAGTTTATGTCACTTTAAAAAAAATTAATTTTTATGAAATTTTGGGTAATTACATATTACATTCTTTAGGAGCAGCATTATAGGATAGGGGATCCTCACCTATGTCACTGGAGCATATTTGATTGGTCACTTGAAGCATGTATGCACTTGGCAAATGGTAGTCTACTCAGTGGGAGGTATAAGCACTTTCATCATTTCTTGGTGAGGCACCTCCTTGATGTACATTATTGTTATGTTGTTATATACTTTGATGATATATATTATGCACTCATGATGTTTGGAAGAATGCATACAATAAAATGGGATCCAGGAATACTCTTTCCAAATAGTATGGGTTGGAGAGCACTCTTAATTGTCAGAGTGCAATGCAAGAAATGGGACCCTGGGATAGTCTTTAGTCCCATTGATTTAAAATTATTTGGGAAACAAGCAATATGGGAGATGTATTCCACACTTAATAAGATGATGTTAATCAGAGTAGTGTAGTAGCAAGCATGGTGGTTTCTCTCTGAAATATTCATGAAATCTCAAAGACTCAAGGTGGGCAACTCCGTGGAAACTTCAAAGAATCATACATAAAGCAGGTTCTTCAACAACCATGTTTGAAATTGCTTCAGGACAAGCAATATTGGGAAGGGAGGATTTTTAATGTCCCAAATTTTACATTGGGTCACAATGGCCAAATCACATTTTCCATATTCATGAAAGTTGTCAAAGGGATGCTAAAAGTCAAATAATTGGCCAAGTGGGAAATCACTAGTTTCCTAGCTTGGGGGTGGAAGCTTTGAGATTTGGAATAAGGGGGATAATAAATAGTGTTTGAACATTAGAAGAGGATAAATATTTAATAATTTATCTTATTAAATAAATACAAGATAAAAATTAAATGGCTATGGAGAATGGAGACACATGGAGACTATGGGGCCCACTCAAGCTAGAATTCCTATGTTAAATGGCATCCTCCTCTTGTAATTTCAAATCTATGGGAAGCATAATGTTTTGGTATGGATTATGAGGTTGATATAATTGTCCATATACTTCATAGGACTAATTTGGGATGAATTGTAACTTACATAGGAGAGGAAGAGCCAAATGGGAGTTTCATGGACACTTGGTTAGATTTCCCTTACATTTATGACATCTATGACACCAATGATGGAGATTCTATGACATTTATGACAAAATTCATATCAGAAGGATAACATACTAACATACTGACATGTCAGGACTAAATAGAGCATCTTAGAGGTCTAATTTTGGAGTTGGAGAAGGCCAAGAGGATCCTACTCAAATTTGGGAGAAGAGGGAAGGTGAAGAGAGAGGCCACATGGCATAGCATGAGCAGCCACACCAATTCGACTTGGATTTGGTTTATGGATGGATTGGAACCTTAGAAGACTAATAATTTTTATAAAATACATTGATCAACCATGAGAAGAATCTTTTTCTCATTTGTGAAATTGTCATTTGTGAATTGTGAGAGCTAGTGGATGACTAGTTTTCTTGCTTAAGCCAATTTCGAGGGTGAAAGATTCCCATCCTAGTTGGTGTTTGGAAATTCCAATAAGGTATTTAATGGATATTTAATGGATTCTTATTTTTAGGTGTAAGCTACAATAAATCATGTGTATTCTTATATTGCAGCACTCTCTCTCAACTATTTCCAGTTTTCACACCATATTCATGCCAATGGAGGGATTGCGCTTTGGGTGAGATATTGATCTATTTGGGGAAGATTATAAGAAAAAATTATATTATATGATGATTTATATTCTATTTATTTCATGTTCATAATACTCTCAGGTCAAAATACCCAAAATAATTCATGTAAAAATGTTGAACAATGAAGAAATAGTGTCATTTCCCCACTATCTTGTTCTGAACCATTGTAATCTTGATGATTTCGAATTGGGAGAGCCTGTCATTGTCCATTTATGATTGTAATGAGTTAAATATTCTCTATTATTCATTCTCATAAAGTTTCAATCCGAAATTCCCAATATTTGTATGTCAAAATGACTTTTAATGAGCAAACAATGACCATTTCCACTCCATTTTGATATATGCCATTGTAATGCTTATTATTTCGAATGGAGGAATGTATCTCTGATAAATGTATGATGTATGGACTGTAATTAATGTTTATTTAAATTATTGTGTTCAGTAATTAAGCATTGAACGCCATTTTACTCATTTTTATTGCATTGGAGAAGATTTGGTGCATTTTCCCCAAGGGTTGAAATTGTGACTTTGGAGTTGTTTTGGAAAGAGTCATAACAGCCTATATAAAATGAACCATGATGCATATGAGAATTTTAAAAGGTACCTTACACATTCCCATACTCTGTTCAAAAATTCAAGTGACTTTGGGATCATTTGTGAATCCATTTCCGACAATTACCCAGGGGGAATTGGAGCCCCAATTTGCTAGTAAGACTCCTACTTTGAATAGAACATTAAACAAGTTTACAGAAGTAATTGGGAGGTCAAAAAACATACATGAGAATAAAAATTAAGTTATTATATCATTCATACACCTTCTCTGAATATTTTGGAAAATTGGGCATTTTAATAAAATTCCAAAAAGGGGACATTACACATCCACGCTTCTCTCCTCCTTGCGTCCTTGGAGCTGTCAAGGGAGTTCCCCATTCACACTTGCAGTTCCCTGTGTTTTTCTTGTGGCTAGGAATTGGATTTGAAATAATTCAAAGGTTGGGATCTCTCCTAGCCGGTGTTGTGTTCATGTCCACAGTGGGAAATCTCATGCTGTAGTTGCACAACGAATAGAAAAGAAGACCATGATTTGGGTGATTGTTGAGGTCGTTTTGGCCACATAAAGCCATTGATCATTTGATGAAATTGAATTACTATTAGGGGGATGTTTTCCTACAATTCCAGAACCTAGAAATTGTTGTGTATGCCTCTATTCTTTTGGTCTGAAATGTATGCAAGATTAGGAGTGGAAGAGACATAGAATGTGCTTGATAAACTTGGTGTGGAACCTCACAATAATATAAGAGTGGTTTGTGAACCTGCTCTGCACATCCTGAAGAGCACTGGAAGGGAAGGGGTATCCCAAGGGACTGTGGAGCAGAGAAGGGGACACTTCCTTGTGTTGGGTGTGTAGACCATGTGGTTATCAGGCCAGATAGATCTTGTGAAGGTGTCCTGTCCACTACCTTGAAAGCCTGACAAACCCAAATTAAAGGATGGCTTGTCTGATAGCCTGATAAAACCATCTATTGGCTTGTTTGTGTCTTGTTGTGCTTGGTCTTGTGTGAAATCCTTGTCTGGTCCTTAAAGTGAGTGTTGGCTTGACTAACTGTAGTCTAATAAACCAACTGTTAGTTGGCTTGGCTGTTGGACTAATAAACCCAATAGTATATTACCTTTTCTATGTGATCCTGATAAATCCAATCGGAAGGATGGCTTGGATGGTGCCTTGATAAACCCATCTATTGGCTTCGTTGTGATTGGTATGAACTATGGCTATGTGCCTGTGTAAGTCTATGAAACCCAAATATATGTTGTCTTGACTTTGGATGCTTGATTTGGGAAATGTGTGAACCTATTTTTATTCCCTATATCCTTGTGGAATCATGCCCAGATCGGGGGTGGCAGTGTTTGTGGAAATCGAACCCAGGTGTTAGAATAATTGCACTCACAAAAATTGCTAATCAAACATACAAATTACACACAAAGGAGACTGAATATGGAGAAGAACAGTAATCTATATTTAATAAGTGTACAATATCCAACTTTGTGAAGTCATAGGCTGCCACAATAAATAATTACATGATAGATTCGAATGCATTGCGATGCCATTCGAATTAGTCAAAAGCAGGCTTACTATATCTAGTCAAATCTCCCATAGGTGCATAAAGTAGTTTCCAAATCTACCTAGGAGCTCAAAAATTGGAAAGATCAATTAGGAAATCTCATAGGTGATGGAAGGACACCTCATACATTATTTTATTGGGAGAAAAGAGTGGAGGATGATGAGGGAAAAAAACAAGTCAACTTCACCTAGTCATACTTTCCCTTTTGCCATAAAACTCAGTAAAAGCAGGCAATAAAGCAGAAAAGCAGATATACACTAGGGAGGTTTAGGAATAAAGAATAATTTATTCCAATAGGTTTCCCAAGTGCTCCATGACTCAGTTTTAGAAAGTTTCACCATCTTGGACATGTGGAGGACAACTTCCATAGAGTGGAATATGGAAACTAGGCAAATAAGACAAAAATGGATTAATTAATGTCTAAGGTAGCTAACTATGGGTTGATTATTCTAACACCCCCCCTTAAGCCTGACTTATGAGTAAAATATCAGAAAACTATAGGGCATAGCAACAAGGCTTAGTCACCCTTTACATACTACATGTCCATTTAAACAAGGAAAGAGGCAAAAACCCAGTGGGAAAAATCCTCCCTTAAAGATGGACAGTAAAACAAAATTTGGAAATCTTGTCATCAATAATGCTTCATAGCATGATCAACAATCCCCAGTAGTGATTTGAGATTGTTGAATGTCTTCTCACAAAAAACTTTGGTGAAGATGTCTACTACTTGTTCATAAGATGCACAGAAGAGTAGGTGAATGGTGCCATCATGCACAAGCTGTCTGATGTAGTGCATATGGATCTCAATGTGTTTGGTTCTCTATCTTTGAATTGTATCATTGCAGATTTGCATGGTGCTTTGATTATCGCAATAGATAGTAGTTGAGTATTCTGATTCGAAACCACACTCACCAAGTAACCCCTACAACCATAAACATTGAGTTGCTACATTTACAACTCCTCTGTACTCTGCTTCTATAGATGAGAGTGCAATGGCACTCTGTTTCTTGCTTGACTAGCTGATTGGTCCTTCAACAAGCATGAACACATATCCTAATGTTGAATTTTGATCTGTGTTGTCACCTGCCCAATCACTGTCAGTAAACCCAATCAAATCAAGATCAGATTCAGCTTTGTAGAAGATGCCATGAGTCCTTGTTCCCTAAACAAAGTTAAGAATCCTTTTGGATGCTCTCCAATGGATCTCATGAGGCTGATCCATGTATCTTGAATCAACACTTACTGTATAAGAAATATCAGGTCGAGTATGTGTAAAGTACAACAAACACCCAATCAGTTTCCTATACAATGTATTATTCACCATAGGAGAAGAACCGGCTTCTTCAAGCTTAACTCCTGAAAGGAAGGGAGTCTTGCTTGGCTTGCAATATTTCATGTTCAACTTGTTCAGCAAATCCAAAGCATACTGTTATGGAGATAAATTCCTATGGCTTGGGGTACCACAATAGATAGATTGACTCCAGAAATCAATCCTTTCCAATATGCAATAGAAATTAAATATCTAACACTAAAGGATCAAACCTCATACCTTATTCCGGACGGTTGAAGTAGATCCCCGTTGAGCTTTCCAACTTCAACTTGAATTGATCATTCACTTCCTCAAAAACAAGTAAACAATACAAGTATACTATATATATTGGTGTTAGATCTATTCTAGCATACATAATCAACAATGTATAAGCATTTGAAATCATCCCATGGATAAAATATTCATTCAAACATACATCATTGGACAGGAAAAGATATTTCTATTAATATAAAAGCAGAGATTACAATGGATACAACCTCTGTCGGCACATTTGTGAATCATAGAAATTGAATCCCCCACCTGGGCCTCCACCACCTCAATTCTCCATCTCTCGATAGCAAGCTCACTAGAAAAAGGAATGCCTGGGAAGAACACAAAATTGCTCCAAGGGACAAAGGGATGCAGACTCAAGAATAAGTTCGGGCAACAATGGACTATAGTTTCTTTGCTCTCAATTCTCTTATATGCCTTCAATGTACCAAAGAGTTCCTTATATATCTTTTCAAAGGGGTAATGAAAGGTCAAATCCGAGCGATCTCAAGGCATATGGAAGGCCAAGAGTTAAGTGAGTCAGATCCATGTCAAGGAAAACTCCAAAAGAATTTGGATTTTGTACACATCCCGATGTACGCAGTTTTAGTGGTCAAACCCGTGTATATACGCGATTAGGGGTTTAAAGGTCACGTATATGAATTTACACATGTTTTTAGGGATGGTCAAGGAAACAAGGAAAAAAATGGTCCAAGGGGTCTAAGGAGTCTGCAGAGGGACAGGGGAAAGGCCATACAAGTGTGATTCACCTGGAGTGGTAAAATTAGCTATAACAGATGCCCCCTAATGTGTGAGGTCAGAGGGGTCATACGATGGCCGAAATACATTATAAGTCCATCCCAGAAGTGGAGTGATGAAGGATCCCAAATGGAAGACCAGCCACCCAATCAACATAGTACAATGATACAACTCTGCACATACTGCAAATACATCTAGCAGTCCCGGACACATAAGAGTACAATGGCCATGAATAGGCATGATACAAAATATCACACAAGTGTTCAAATCCACGTACAATATACATAGATTATAATCCCCATGATGAATATATACAAAGGATCATGATCTCCAAAATAGTTGAAGATATACATTGGATCAAGATCTCCATAATAGCTAGAAATGTCTAACATATACTGGAATCAAGTCACGAGAGCTGAAATCTCATGAACACTGGCACGATCAAGGAGGTAGCATATAAGAGATGCCACCAATCTGGAAGGTCTTCTACACAAACCGCTACGAGTACATGTCCTACTATGTGAATAGAGGTGTCGAAGTAGAACATAGTAGTCCATCGTCTGATTATCGGTCATTGATGTATATCGTTAGCAGACACGAGATCACCTACCGATAATGAAAATGGGAGTAAAGGTACTAGAGTGCAAACTAACAAGTGCGAATAGATGTGTTGAGGTTGAACACTTGAGAGGATCCATCAATCAAGGGACATTGATGTATTCCCAAAGACTGTCAATGGCGAGATAACCTGCCACTAATGACTGCAAGTCTCAAGGCACTCAAAATGACTCTAGATTCCATTCCCAAAAGAAATGATCTGAAGTCGATGGGATGAAATCTATTGGAAGGAGGGAATTAAGGCATCCCCCATCATCCAACACGAGGTACTCAGCAAAGTTGTATAATGTGGAAGGACTCAATCATAAGGTGCACGAACCAGTAACTGTACCGGGATGGCTGACATGCAAAGTCAAGATAACTGAGGAATTGCTGAATCAGGTTTCAACTTCCTTCGAACAAGAGCATAACGATGTATGGTGACTGAATAAAGGTAGCATAGACTCGATATACAAACTGGGACATCTCTATGACACAGGAGGCATCAACAGAGGCTCCATGGGGACTGGAAGCTTAACTAGTCGGTGGAGATAAACTCAGATAAATGATTACAGCTCCTAAAGTCAAACTATAAACCCAACCAACAGTTGTGATATAAAGTGCTCTGTTCGAAGGCGACATGACTTGACAGCTGCCAAAAGATAACATCTTTCCTTGTCCAACTTTTTGGTTTTTTGATTTTTTGGACTTTTTCAAACATTTAAAAATCTTGAAAAAGTATAAAATTGTTTGATAATTACAGACTAGGAGGAGACAAGTGCCATAGGGGCGAACAAACTAGTTCCAAGAAATGGAACATACCTATGCTCAATGCAGGGATACATGTGTAGGATAGCGACACTCAGGGGAAAATCCCCTCCCGGTAAAAAGGGAATCAAGATGCAAAGGATATATAAAATGGCTCTCCATGGCTAGACATGAGACAAGCTTGGGCTATATGGATGAAACTCAATGTCAGAGAAGCCGACGTAAGGTTCAATAAGGTAGGAAAAGCTCATGGTAATACAATTACAACTTGACACAAGGGAGTCCTAAAGGAAATAGGCTAGAAAAAGATCAAGAGGAGTGTGAGGCTCTTGCAAAATGTCATGGCAATACTATACAAAGGACTCCCAGACCTAAGAAAGGACTTGCAACATGGGTCACAAATGCAAATGGGAGCTAACTAGGACACCCATGTATAGGAAAGCTCTACCATTCACATAGTATCACTTCTAACAGTAGCATGAAGGTTCCGTGATACCATGGAATGGGTTCGTACCTAAGGTTAAGATGGAACGGTCATAAGGAAATGCATAAGTGCAAGAGGATGTGACATCCTAACCTATATGCTAGTTAAGAAATAATACCTATGATAGGCATGAATAGGTTGAAACCTTGGAGAGAGTGTACAAAAACTAGACCCTACATGACAACCATATTAGTCCAAAACAACCCAAAATAGTCAATAAAGAATCCAAACTATAGGATATAGGGAGGAATGATCATGACAATTGCTCCCAAAGGAAACCATGCGAGGAATGATGGGACATAAAAAGGAAAGTAAGGTGTAGACCCAACATTCTTGTATCCACTACCGCCCCCATGAGGGTGACCACCAGTGTAACGACCGAGCGAAGGGAATAGAAATCCTCCACAAATGGAGTAGAGGATGGAATATGACCATTCCCAAATCTATGAGCATGGTAAGGGGCTGTGATGCCCCCAAGTCTAACACCAGGGTCTGTACTAGGACCAAGGATGGGTGATAAGATACCAGGCATGCTGAAAATAAAAGGACCCAAACTCAAGGGAGCATAAATATACTCAAGTAACCGTGATCCCAAAGGCCAACTAGCACACAAAGAGCACACTCCTAAGAAAATATGCAGCCAACATACAAGCAAACCAAGGGGAGGATATGTGATCTCCCGAATGCAGCAGGTATGTCTCACCTAAGAGAGGCTCGAAACTCCCATACACTACAAGCGGAGGTACGTAACCAATTATAGTGGCCCTAAGCTTCAACCCATAAAGCGACTGTGTTGTCCAACCTCTACCTGCCCGGGACACCTGCATAATAACCTCTGTGAAGTACCCCCTTGATAACCTAGGTAAGGAAACTAAGCTTACCTCAATATAATCAATGCTCAGGTGAACAGTCACAGGCAGAATTGACCGTATGGGCAGGGTAGCAAAGCCCGAAACTCTTGAAAGATCCCCCATATACGAATACAATCCCGGAAATATATCTGGTGCTACTTAGTTACAACCAGGGGTAATCCCAATAATAACCGCTCACACTGCCTCGTGTTTAAATCCCTTGTAAAAGGAGGATCCTGACAAACACTAATTATACCAAGGAATTTCATACTCTCACCTGGACAGACACATACATGTTGTTGTTTAGTGGTCTTGGAGAATTTACTCACAATGAACTATTCCAAGACCCTAAAAGCTAATCTTGCTAGTGCACCCTATAAAATAAAAGAGTGTAATTCATTTTATTATGCGTTGATTTTAAATGGCTATAATTACTCAAAGGGAAATGGCCGTGCAAATAATGACATTATGACTCAGCAGTGAAATAAATATGCACACCATAACAAACAATGCTAAGTCAATCTTTGTCAAATGAAAAATAGGGTATGCCACTACATGATATGCATAAATATATATTCCTTTCCGAATGGTAATGCAATCCTTCCTATATGAAAGCCTAAATAAAACTCTCATCCAAGAAATCCAATGCAAGTACCTCCTCAAATCCATATGCAAAAAATGCAACTACCTTGTATTTTTCAATATAAAAGAATGAAAAATGCAATAAAAGTCATCTAAAACTCTCAGTCTCTGCAGCAAGTATAAAACACAAGCCTAGCAAGACACTGAGTCAAAAAAGAGTAATGCACTAATGAGAAAACAAAAAGGATAAATGACTAAAACTACTTTCAAAGAAAAATCAATGAAAAAGTGGTCTCTGGTCACAAAAGAAGCGTCCAACAGACAACACCAAACCCAAGGAAGACCCAACCACACTGACAACCCACCCAAGAACTTCCCACAACATCAAACTCTCCAAAAGGGAGGATGTACGTGACTGTTTAAAGAACAGCTGCGTATATATGCGACGTTTGGCCAAAAACCTGCATATACAAAGAAGACAGTGGTAAAAAGAAGGCCAAGGGTCAAACCAATAAAGGGGAGTGTCAATGGATGAACATACTATAAAATGCAACATAGAAACAAGGAGAAACAAAGAGCAAGTCAAGAATATCAAGCCCATTGTGCCCGCAAACCCCAAATAAAAACAAGAAACATCCCCAGCGGAGTCGCCAATTCTGTTATGGAGAGAAATTCCTATGGCTTGGGGTACCATAATAGATAACTTGACTCTAGAAATCAATCCTTCCCAATATGCAATAGAAATTAAATTTCTAACACTAAAGGATCAGACCTCATACCTTATTCTGGATGGTTGAAGTAGATCCCCGTTGAGCTTTCCAACTTTGGCTTGAATTTATCATTCACTTCCTCAACAACAAGTAAACAGTACAAGCATACTATATATATTGCTGTTAGATCTATTCTAGCATATATAATCAATAATGTATAAGCATTTGAAATCATCCCATGGATAAAATATTCATTCAAGCATACATCATTGGACAGGAAAATATATTTCTATTAATATAAAATCAGAGATTACAATGGATACAACCTCTTTCGGCATGTCTACGAATCAAAGAAACTAAATCCCCCACTTGGGCCTCCACCACCTTAATCCTCCATCTCTCGATAGCAAGCTCACTAGCAAAAGGCAAGCTTGGGAAGAACACAAAAGTGCTCCAAGGGACAAAGGGATGCAGACTCAAGCATAAGTTCAGGCAACAATGGCCTATAGTTTCTTTGGTCTCAATTCTCTTATATGCTTTCAATGTACCAAAGAGTTCCTTATATATCTTTTCAAAGGGGTAATTAAAGGTTGAATCCGAGCGATCTCAAGGCATATGGAAGGCCAGGAATCAAGTGAGTCGGATCCATGTCAAGGAAAACTCCAAAAGGATTTGGATTTTGTACACATCCCAATGTATGCGGTTTTAGTGTTCAAACCCGCATATATACGCGATTAGGGGTTTAAAAGTCACGTATATGAATTTACACATGTTTTTAGGGATGGTCAAGGAAACATCAAAGGACAAGAAATGGTTCAAGGGGTCTAAGGAGTCTGCAGAGGGATAGGGGAAAGGCCATACAAGTGTGATTCACCTGGAGTGGTAAACTCCGCTATAACACATACTTGGACTGATGTACTTTTATTCCATGTTTGGTTTGAGAAATATCAAGACCCAAGAATTTGTTCAATAACCCCAAATCAGTCATAGAAAATGCATGGTTCATTGCATCCTTCAAGGAGGCAATTTCATTCTTTGAGATTCCTGTAATCAGAAGTTCATCCACATATAAGACAATAATCATCAAAGAACCATGAATCAGCTTCAAATAAACATTAGGATCATACTTGCATCAAACAAAACTCAATAATAGCAGAAATCCATTAATCTTGGCATACCAAGCCCTCGGGGCTTGCTTAATCCCATACAATGATTTATTTAGCCTGCACACAAGAGATGGATTAGTAACAAAGCCTTGAGGATGCTGCATGTAAATCTCTTTAGTAAGATCTCCATCCAGGAAAGCACACATCACATCCATGTGATGTATTTTCCACTACGTCGAAGCTGCAATGGCTAAGGCTAGTCTGATGGAGTCCATCTTTGCCACTAGTGCAAAGGTCTCATTGTAGTCTATACCATATAACTGTGAGTAGCCCTTGGCTACCAATATTTCCTTATATTTCAAAGGTGAACCATCAGCAGCAAACTTAGTTTTGAAAATCCACTTACATTGAACTAGATTCCTCCCTGGGGGAATATCAACCAACTCCCAAGTGTTGTTCTTCTGGAGTGACCTGAATTCTTATTTCATGGTTGTTTGCCATATTGGATCATGTGCTGCATATTCATATGTATATGGGTCTGATTCAACCATTAGATATCATTTCTCTGCAAACAAAGGGTCTTTCATACACAGGGCACTCTCAAACTGAGATCTAGTCCTCCTAGAATCACTAGGATTTCCAGCTAGTTCCCCAGCTGTATGAATGGTCTTTGATACCCATTTTGGTCTTGTAGGACTGTTAGGATATGCAATTAAATCATCATTATCAGACATCAGAATCAGAAAACCCATTTATCTCTTCACTTACTTTCAGTGGTTCTGGTGGTGAAGAAGACTCTCCAACTTCAACTGCTACTAAAGGCTCTTCTTGGGACTGAACACTCCTTTCAATGAAGGCTTTGTTTGTGCTCAAATTGATCAGCTTGTAACCTTTTGAATATTTAGAGTACCCAAAAAATAGACACTCTTGGCTTTGGGGCTGCAAGTCCTTCCTCTTTTCTGTTGGAATTCTAGCCCAAGCCCTTGAGCCAAAAATCCTGAAATGGGTCACATCTGGCTTGTGCCCACTCCATGCTTCAAAAGGATTCATACCATAAATTTGTTTATGAGGCACCCTATTCTAAATATAGGATGCACAATTTATAGCTTCGGCCCAAAACTTTGGTGGCAAAGTCTTAGCCTCCATCATGCAGTTTGCCATCTCTTTCAGTGATTTGTTCTTTCTCTCAGCAACACCATTTTTTTGTGGTGTGTAAGGTATTGAATGCTGCATATGAACACCTGCATCTACACAATATTGAATGAACTCATACTTGACATACTTACCACCATTGTCAGATCTGAGGATCTTGAATTTCCTTCAGACTGGTTTTCAGCCACAGCCTTAAAGACTTTGGAAAGGCCAAAAACTTCAGACTTGTGTTTCAGGAAGTAAACCCAACATTACCTAGAAAATTCATCTATCAATGTTAATGCAAATTTGGCTTGACTCATTGACATATGAGGAAATGGGCCAGAAACATCACTGTGGATCAACTCAAGAGGTGCAGAGGTTCTCTCATGACTAGCTTTCTCAAATTTATGCTCTGGGTGTTTTCCTAAGATACAACCTTGACAGACTCCTTTGGAAAACTTAATATTTGGTAGCCCTATGACCATTTATTTTTCACTAAGATCAGAAATATACTTATAGTTAAGATGGCCAAATATTTCATGCCAAAGCTTGATTTCCTCATTAGCATGAATCATAAGAGTAGAGGGGTTTGAGTAGGGTAGAAAATGTGAGAACATGTATACCTTCAAAGTGTGATTTGCAACTCCTTCTAGAATGAATTTACCACTTGAGATCTCTGTGATCTCAACTTCATCAGTAGAGAATATGACCTTATTTGGAGACCCTGTGTCGGTCATATGATACACTGACAAGAGTTTAGAGGCAAGACTTGGAACATACAATACATTGATGAACTTACCATGGTCAAGATCAATCCTCCCTTTGCCCAAAATTTCAGTGAGAGAGTCATCTCCCAGTACTATTGGTCAACCTTTCGACATGTCAAGAGAAGTGAATTCCTCCTTGGTCGAAACCATATGTCTTGAAGCTCCAGAATCTATGATGAAACTAGGTGAGCTTGATGTTCCAGCAACCAATGCATGAACTCTCTCTCTGTCTTCTGAATTTGATCCTCCTTCCCTCTTCTTTGAGCTATCAGGAAGGGAGATTTTATTCTTCTCTAGGAGTTGGGTCAGCATGTCAATTTGCTTCTTCATGTAGGAGCTTTCAGGATGACTTCCCGTACTGCAGTATGCGCATTTGCTCATTTCTCCTTTGTTCTTCTTCTTCTGGGGGTTCTTCTTGGAACCTTGGGGCTCCTCTAGAGGATTTCTCTTGTCTCTCCTTTGTTTAGGTGGCTTCTTAGCTTTCTTCTTTCCTTTTGAATCCACCCTCGAATCTCCAGCAACCAGATCTTGGTCTTTGGAAGGTTTGATGGTGCCCATCATCACCAGTTTATCTTGTTCTTGTGTGAGAGATTCCATGAACTCTGTAAGTTTAGGAATCTTCTAGGCTCTAGTTTTCAACTTGGTGGCATGGAAAGTAAAAAAAAACACTGAATAGTCAGGGCCAAGCTTTGAGAGTATGGCCAAAACTAGTGGCTCCTCCTTCTTTTCGATTCTACATTGTTTTAGCTGCAAAACAAGGGATTTAAACTTGGAAAAATAGAGTTGCGGGAATTTGAAGTTGCTAGGACTCAAGGAGATCAATTCATTCTCAATTTTATGTCCTCTCATCTCATATGTTTTACCAAAAATCTCAACAAGATTCTCCCATACTGCATTTGGTGATGTCAATCCATCAAGATGGAAAAGGAGGTCTCTGGATATGCTTAGACACAGGAGACCATAGGCCTCATCCCTCCTGTTGTGCCATTTAATTTTCTCTATAGCTGCATTGGGCTCTGCTTCAGTTGCCATATTCACCCTGTAGAGGCCTTTCTCTCTCAACAGTATCTCCATATCTGCTTTCCATTCAAATAAATTAAATGGAGTTAAGATGATCTTCTGAGATTGATCCATAGCTCAGAAATTGTCCCTTCAGTCAGCAGAATGCTCCCAGTTAAGATGTCAAACCTGCAATAGAAATATGGAAGGAGAGAAATCAATCTAAAAAGGCTCTGATACCATGTGTAAATTGAACCCAGGTGTTAGAACAATTGCACTCACAAAAATTTCTAATCAAACATTCAAATTACACACAAAGGAGACTGAATATGGAGCAGAACACTAATCTGTAATGAATAAGTGTACAATATCCAACCTTATGAATTCATAGGGTTCCACAATAAATAATTACATGAGAGATTCAAATGCATTAGGATTCCATTCGAATTAGTCAAAATAAGGCTTACTAAATCTAGTCAAATCCCCCATAGGTGCATAAAGAAGTTTCCAAATCTACCTAGGAGCTCACGAATTGGAAAAATCAATTACGCAAGCTAATAGGTGATGGAAGGAAAACTCATACATGATTTTATTAGGATAAAAGAGTAGAGGATGATGAGGGAAAAAAACAAGTCAACTTCACCTAGTCATACTTTCCCTTTTGCCATAAAACTCAGTAAAACCAGGCAATAAAGCAGAAAAAGAAGATATGTGCTAGGGAGGTTCAGGAATAAAGCAGAATTGATTCCAAGAGGTTTCCTAAGAGCTCCATGACTCATTTTTAGCAAGTTTGACCATATTGGACATGTGGAGGACAACTTGCATAGAGCGGAATATGGAAGCTAGGCAAATAAGACAAAAATGGATTAATTAATGTCTAAGGTAGCTAACTATGGGTTGATTATTCTAACAGTGTTGCTGAGAGATTGATGAGCACGCTGGCCTACGGTTTGGTGTAGCATTGCAGCAATGTAGCTAGTTGCAGGCCAAATTATTTTCAAGATAAGTATTCTTGTGTATTTTGTTCCTGCAATTGTATTTTCTTATGAATTATTATGAACATGAAGAATGCTTAAGGGAATGCTTTTGTTTCTGTTATACATTAATGAATATGTATATAATATTATGAATGCTTGTATGGATGATTGTTTCCACTATATAATTGTATGTTTTATATTTCTGTACATGTTGTTAATCCAATGCATGTTCATGGGGTTATTTTTCCCATTTCACAGTTAGTGTGATGGTCGCGTCCTCTCCAACATCGGCATGAGGGAAGGGGATGAGAAACTAGTTGGATGGAGTTTTTATGTGAATTTGATTTTGAAATCAAGAACGAAAAAGGAAAAGAGAATAAGGTAGCTGATGCACTCAGTAGAAAGGTTCAAGAATTGCATGTGGCATCCATTATTATTTTCCAATCGGAGTTGAGGCAGCATATTCTTAATCATGTTGCTAAAGATGAATTGTTATGACAATTCATCTTTAGCAACATGATTAAAAGACAAGTTGCAGCAGCAAAGCCTTGAAAAGAAGTATGAGGGATATAAATTACAAGAAGATGGACTCCTTACTTATAAGAACATAATTTATATTCCAAACGTAGTACATTTGAGGAGGGTTGTTATGGATGAGATCCATCAAGCTCCATATTCTGGTCACCCAGGATATCAGAAGACAATTGCTACAGCTAGAAAGCAGTACTTTTGGCCAAGAATGAAAAAGGACATGGCTGAATATATTTCAAGGTGCATGAAATGTTAGCAAGTGAAGGTTGAGCATCAACACCCAGCAGGTTTGTTATAGCCTTTTCCAGTTCCAAAATGGAAATGGGAAGTTATTTCCATGGATTTTATTACAGGATTTCCAATGACTTGGAGACAACATGATTCCATCATGGTTGTGGTGGACAAGTTGACAGAGGAAACACATTTTATACCAGTTAAGTATACACATAAGATTGATGGCAATGCAAAGATCTTCTTAAAGGAGATTTTCAAATTGCATGGATTTCCTAAGGCAATAGTCTCTGACAGAGATGTTAAGTTCACTTCCAGGTTTTGGAAGGGATTGTTTGCATATTTGGGTACAAAGTTGTATTTCAGCACTGCCTACCATCCTCAGACCAATGGGAAGACAAAGAGAGTTAACCAGGTACTTGAAGACATGCTTCACATATATGTAATGGACAACCCAACCAAGTCGGAAGATTATTTACACTTGGTAGAGTTTTCTTATAACAATGGGCAGCAAGCATCCTTCGGGATGAGGCCATAAGATGCTTTGTATGGCAAGAGGTGTAGGACACCAGTGACTTGGGATAATCCAGTGAACAGAGTTGTGCTTGGTTTAGAATTGCTCAAGGAGATGGAGTGAGAGGTTGTAAAGATCAGGAAGAATTTGAAAGAAGCCTAGGATAGACATAAAATCTATGCAGATAAGCATAGGGTGAATAGAGAGTTCAGTGTTTGGGATCATGTTTACCTCAGAGTGAAGGAAAAGAAGAGTTCCTTGAAGCTTGGAATTTGTGCCAAGCTGTCACCTAGATACTGTCGGTCATTTGAAGTGCTTGAAAGAATAGGTCCAGTTGCATATAGAATTGTATTTCCTACTAGCACTAGGGATCATAATTTTTTTCATGTTTCTTTGCTTAAGAAATATGTACATGATCCTAACCATGTGATAAATTAGGATGTGATTTAGGTGGAACCCAAGGGAGAGTTCCAAATCGAGCCAATGCGCATTCTCGACAGGAAGGTCACAATGCATCAGAACCGAGACATAGGGAAGGTAAAGGTGCAATGGGAGCACTATGGTCCTGAAGAGGCAAGGTGGGAGCTAGTGGCTGCCATGTGATTGGCACATCCATTTTTGTTCAATTCTATAGAGCACTAAGGTGATACCAGTGTAGCATTTTGTTCAAATTTTGTAAAGCACCGAGGAAAGTGCTATTGAAGGGGGAGGGGAATGTAACACCCCGGTTTTGACCCCATTGGATTAAATACATATGATGTAATTAGTCATGGTGTGGAGCTAAAGGAAAAATCCCCACCATTGATTTATTGTTTTATGTTTTGGCGATTAAAATAGATGTCGATGGTGTTTTAAGCTAGCCGGCACATTATGATTTTGAACATCATGTAAATATGCAAATTAATACAAAAACCCACAACCACCTATACCAATGCAACAGATAATGAGACGGGGCATGATTTTTCCTAAGGATAAGGTGGGGAGGGGATGTTTAACCTTGAGTCTTTGTAGAATTCCATGTGCTAGGAAAAACCATCAAAACCGTCAACTACCCTTTTTTTGTTTTCTTCCCCAACCATTAATTTCTGCCATAATTTGGTTGAGGAGTTATTTTTTCGTAGAAATGGGAAGAGTGGGGGAAAGAATTCGAATTGGGAAGATCACCCATTTTTGAAGGACATGTTTTGACTTCATGGGAAAGAAAACCCCCAGAAAACGTATGCTTCTTCCTCAGGAAAAAACGTTTTTCATTCTTCACTCACATTTTGGGAAAAATGATCTAGATGTTTTGGTTTGGGATCTTTCATTCTCATGGAAGCTCACGCAGCTAAATTTCATGTTTTGGTCCATGCCTAGAAATCCATTTTGGTGTGACAGAGCGAATGATCAACAAGGATTTACGATTTTTGGCGAACCTCTTAGCTTGTTGTGTATGCCTATGTTGTTTTGGTTTGAATTGGTTGGGAGTGGAAGGGGAGCCTAAACTATCTTGATAAACCTAGTGTGAGAAGGAACCTCACAAATAGATCTAGGGGATGGTTTTCTTCTTTTCCCACCTTGAATAGCACTAAAGATGGAAGGCATAGCCTGAGGGACTGTGTAGAAGAGAAGGGGATGATTCCTTGTGTTGGGTGTGCAGATGTTTTAGAAACCAGGATAGATTTGGTGCAAGTATCCATAGCTCTATGGTTGATCTCACTAGCTCAGCATTCAACCTTTTCATCTCCTTGTAGTCTGATAAACCCACCTGTTGGCTTGGCTTATATTTTATGTAAACGTTATCTTGACTGTGTGTAGCCCGATAAACCCAATAGTGAGATGGCTTGGCTGTATATCCTGATAAATCCATCTATTGGCTTGACTGTGTCTTGTTGTGATTAGCCTTATGTGTGATCCTTGGTTGGATATCTTGATAAACCCATCTGTTAGTTGGCTTGGTTGGGCCTGAATGTGTATATTGGCTTGTTTCCCACAGCCTGATAAACCCAACTATGCTGGATTTGCTTATTTTTTTTGAACCATTGGCTATGTGCGAGCCTGCTAGTGTTCGTTATTCCTTGGGGAAATCATGCCTGGCTTAGGGGTGGCAGTGCTACTGAGATATTGATGAGCACACTGGACTATGGTTGGGTGCAACGTTTCAGCAACATAGTTGGTTGTAGAGTAAGCTTCTTCAAGATAAGTGTTCTTGTCTATGATTAATCCTTGTATTTGAATTTATTTGCATTTATATTTCTCTTCATTTGTATTTTCTCAAGTAAATATGATGAACATGTTAATGTGTTGAATTTATGAATTGCTTCAGTTGTATCATAGTAATTTTATGTATCTATGTATGTTGATTTGAATGCATATTTTTTAGTTGAGTTATGAAAATGGGATGATCAAAGTGATGATGGCCTGAATGGTCGAATTGATCCAAGATTTAGTGAAAAAATTTTAATTCCTACTAAAAATATTCATTTTCTGCAGTTTGCGGGATGCGAAATGCGGAATGCGGGATTACAGTTTTGGAGATCTTGGATTCCATGATTTCCTTTTCGCATGTGGAATGCAGAATGCAGGATTGTGGGTTTTGGGATGTAGAAACGTGTTTTTGTATATCTTGAATTCCACAATTTCCTCTTCGTAATTTCCTTTCCACATGTGGAATGCAGGATGCGGGATGCAGGATTGCAGGTTGCGGGTTTACGGGATCGCGTTTTCCATTTTTCCGACTCCGTAATACAACCTTTCCACACCATTGATTTTGAGGGTTGATTTTAAGTCATTAATCTTGCAGTGGATTTTATATTTAGATTAGGGATGTTGAAGAGTGTCTTCGCGGCCATGCTCGGTGATTTAAATAAGGACAAAGGTTCTTTAAGAAAATTTTTAATTATGCAAGAAAATCGGGCATGGGTACGTGACAAAAATACACAAATGTATTTTCTTGGAGCTATGAAGACCTGAAAGAGTATGACACCTCTATCATACAACACACTATCCTAATAAAACCTAGAGAAAAACCGTTCAGACAAAAGCTGAGAAGAATAAACCCCATTTTGCTACTTGTGATAGAGAAAGAAATAAAAAACTATTCAATGCCAAAGTTATTGTACCTATGAGATTTTCTATGTGGGTATCTAACTTAGTGCATGTTAGAAAGAAGAACGGTGAAATTAGACTTTGTGTGGATTTTAGAAATCTTAACAAAGTATCACTAAAAGACAACTATCATTTACCAAAGATGGATCACATTCTACAAAAAGTAGTAGGAGGTGAGAGGATGTCTACTATAGATGGATCCTCAGGTTATAACCAAATTAAGGTGATTCCTGAGGACCAAGAGAAGACTATGTTTACTACACCATGGGGTACATTCATGTATGCCAAGTTTCCCTTTGGTTTGATGAATGCAGGAGATACATTTCAATGAGCCATGGACATTGATTTTGTAGAAGAGAAATATAATTTTGCAGTTGTTTACATGGATGATATAACTGTTTATTCCAGGTCTATCAGGGAATATGTTAAAAATTTAGAGAAGGCTTATCTAAAGTGCAAAAAATATGGTATCTCTTTGAATCCTAGGAAGTATAATTTTTCATTAAAAGAGGGAAATTTGAGAAGACATATTATTTCAAAATATGGAATCAAAATTGATCCAAAAAGAGTCAATGCAATTTTGAAGGTTGAAGAGCCCAGGACCAAGAAAGAGGTGCAGTCATTTATTGGTCAGGTAAATTTTTTGAGATTCATTCCTAGTTTGGATAAAATATTGAGAAACATTACCAATATGCTGAAGAAAGAAAATGAAATAAAATGGACAGTGGATGCTAGGAAGTCCTTTAAAGATATTAAAAAGGACATCACTGAAGCCCCATTTTTGGTGAGTCTAGATTTTACTAAAGATTTATTGGTATGTTATTATGCATCTGAGCATACTATAGCTAGATTCATAATGGAGAAGAACAACCAGAATGCTGATAAACCCATTTCTTTCTTCAACAATGTGTTGAGGGTGTTAGCACTCAGAATCACACCCAAGGCTGCAGAAAGGAGGACCCCGACGTAACAGCAGAACCGATTTAGGAAAGGGAGTTGGATTTCCCTTTTCTAGAGAGGATCTCTCACAAGATACTTATCAAGTCCAGATATATTGTCATGAAATGGAATTTCAGATATTGGTGGTTGAAACAAGTTAAGGATGTATTGGGTTATGGAGTCATAATGGCAAAGAAACATAGAGAAGTTTGCATAGGAAATTTGCAAGATCAAGGTTGTACTTTGGTTATGGTCAATATGTCTTGGGTCTAGTGGAAAGGGAAGAAAAATGAAATCCCATCAATGCAGAGCACCAAAAAGATGAATTCTACATCAACTTTGGAGGAAATATTTGGTGAATGTCTAAAATAATGGCCAGAGCATAAAAATATGAATTCCAAACCATTAAACACTAGTTAAATACATGAAGAAAACACAACAGAAAGAATAACAGGAAAAACATACACATAACGAAAGAAGGTTACAAACTGTAACTAAGAAATACGCATGAATTATTGCATTCCAAGACCGGTATTCAGCTCTGAAACTTGTATTAAAACGGATCAAATTTACATAAGAACCAAAGTGTTTACAGGTTCCAACCCTTCCTCCCTTTGTAGAGAGTATATTTATATTTTTTCTGGCCCCTGAGACTAACTTCGAAACAGGGCCAAAAACAAATTACAATCATAATCAAACTTCTAACAAACTTAGACATGGCATATTCACCACGATTGATACATACAAAACAAAAGAATATGGAGCAATGTGCATGCTTGACTTAAACAGTAATGCAACGTATTCAATTTTCAGGCTTGCTTGTCTTGAAAATGACGGCTGAGGACACCTTTGGTGATTTTATGCTGACTCGGATTGAGTTGTTTCTCCTTATGCTAGGCATGTAACACATCTCTTTATTTCTGGACCTTTTTTGTTTGTTCTATGTTTGATGACTTCTTCCACCTACGTTCATAGCTAGCATGAAGGTTTGTGTTACTTCTGTGTTCAACTCTCCACCCAACCCCTTTGTCTCTTGGTAACAATGTTATTGGTTGGGGCTTGGGGAAATACCACACTGTTTTTGACAATGACACGTCCTTGAGGAGCCTTATCATTCGTGTGCTTCTTTTCTCCCAGGAGGAGGGTCCTCCTACATGTCATACGATGTGTCTCCTTGGATTCGTCATCACCCTAGATAAAGTTGGAAAGTGGACTTGGTGGAAATGATGATGAAGGATTTTGACCTCCTCTACTCCCATATGAGCATTCTATCCAATGGGTTTCCTCTAGAAATGGTCACCATGTGCTGATATTATGGAGACAACAACCATGTATAGAGGCTTCGGTGGGATACCCACTGGATAAGGAGTTCCAGGCACTACTTCCACGGGGGTGTTGTATTTTATTATGACAGTATGCCCTTAGGAGGTCCAGCTAATGTGATGAACATCCTTGCATCGACCTTACTAGTGCTAGAAATCTTATCTGATGTAATGAACTTCCTTACCCTGATGATTTGAGCCCCCCTAGCATGAAAGCCTAGAAATTGCAGAAATTTGGAGCGATGCTCACTAACTAATAGAATACCTTAGTAAACAAGTTTCTCAAACAAGACAACCATTAGCAACCTCCTTTAATACTTTCAAGATCCTCGGTAGATTAACACTCAACCATATTATCCTCTCTTCAATATTTTCAAGGTCTACATCTTCAAATGGCTCTGAATGTGGGGCTTATAAAAAGCCAGGTGGTTGGACTTGACAACGGCCCTATTAGCACCTTCACACATGCCATATTCGAGTAGCATGATGATAGCAAGTGTGGTCACGTGGGTTCAGGATCTAATCCTTATGCGGAGATACCCATCACATCGCCCTTTTTGTTATGGTGCCATATTATTAACTATAGAACTGACTTTTGGCCTCAGTTCTCATCATCTCTCACTCAACTCATGGCACATGGACTAGACATTTCATGTCTATCTAACCCTCCTGATGACAGAATCAGAAATTCCTTGTTCTCTGCATATGTTTCTTCTTCAACTTGCTTCATGTGAAATCCATACTTACCTTTTCCATTTTTATCATAAGGACGTTCTTCAGATCCTCATACGAGTGATGCAGTGAACTCTTGGATTCCAGGGAGTCATCGATGTCATGGAGCTGATTTTTTGGTCATAGATCAACTCAAATGGTGCATGGACCTTTGATTACTTGTCACCTCTACCCCTTGCATACTTACCCCCAAAACGTCACTCCTCTGCATCCAAAATGAGCGATACTGCATTTCAACCATGCCCTTTATTCTTCGTTCTAACAGTGGCTCTTTGAAATGAGTGGACCTTACATAGAACCACAACTTTCATCTATAATCCTCTTTCACGCAACTTTGAATGATCAGAATCATTTCCATCAGTCCGATTAGAAATGTCCTCAATCTCTACTGTCCACTTGTAATGGTTTTGTCATATTTCGCAAATCCCAAAGGAGATTTACTCCATGCGTTTTTAGTCAGCGGAAACACTATCCGTCATGGATATTTTCTCGATTCAATCTCCACCATCAAAAATTGCCTCTATTTTAACTATTCCATGGATTTGGAAACAAGAAACCTCATGAGCACTTTGATTTAGCGGAATTAACCTCCTTTGTTGATCTATCCTTCACTCAATCTAGACCCGGTCAATCCAGACCTTTGAGATCTGTAGTATTTTTAACCTATTCCACAAAAATGAAAAAAGTGACTTGGTCCATGAATTTCATATCTGCGAAACATACCACAACCATCAATCTAGCTCACCTCTAGATTGCCATAGTTGAAATACTATATGTTTTCCCATAGCTTCGACCGAAATGTGTATACTCTTTCTTCCTTTACCTCGGAATGGTGAGAAGACTTATGAATGTTGATCTGCTCATTTTTTCCTCATTTGATGGGACATGACATCTGCAAGCTAGCTTTCCCCTGCTTAAACCAAAATACTTTTAAGCCCGCTTGGATCCCACACAATTTAGGACTAGATTTCCTTGTCTTCATACACTTTTGAGGCCTAAAGACGACCCGTGGGGAATATTACAGAAATTCTTGGTGTTCTTGTAGGTTTGATTGATGCAAATTTTAGTAGGCCTTCTTCCTCCAATCATTTAGCGCAAAGTGAAAAATAGTGTTAACAGAGGGATGGAGAGCTAAAGTATGATATCATGGAAAAGCATGCTTATGCTTTGGTGAAATCCTTGAAGGCTTTTAGAGTGTATATTCTCCATTCACATATTGTTTCATATGTCCCAAGTAATGTAGTAAAGAGCATCCTCACTCAACCAGATATTGAAGGTTAAAGAACTAAGTGGATTGTTGTACTGTTGGAGTATGGACTTGAAATCAAGCCTACAAAGTTGATTAAGGGACAATGACTTGCCAAATTAATGATAGACTCTAATTGTGAATCTCTACAACTCAACTTCTTGTCTAGACATTCAAACCAACTTGATGTAGGGTTACAGGTATTGCCATATGTTTCTCTTTCTCCATGGTACAATGATATCATATATGTATTACAAAACTTGGAGGCTCTTGTAGGCTTAAGTAAAACAAGAGCTAGATCTGTAAAGTTGAAGGCTACAAAGTTCTGCATTATGAATCAATATTTATACTAGAAGGATCCTGATGGTGTGTTGTTGAATTTCCTATTGGAAAATGAGGCTTAGCAAACAATGAAGGAATTTCATCAAGGAAATTGTAGAGGACATCACTCCTAAAAGGTAGTAGCTAATAAGATTCTGAACGTTGTTTTTTACTGGCATTCTATGTTTTCTGACATCTATAAGGATATCACTACATGTCATCAGTGTCATATTTTTCATGGTAAGAGAAAGATTTTTCCACTCCCTCTTAATCCAATTTCAATAGAGGCACCCATAAGCAGTGGGGGTTAGATTTCATTGGGGAAATCATCCCAAATTATTCACGTCAACACAAGTGGATTCTGACAACAACATATTACTTTACAAAATGGATTGAAGCTATACCCACAAGGAGAGCCACTGATGTTGTGATCATGGACTTTCTAGAAAATAACATTTTAGCCAGGTTTGGTTGTCCAAGGAGAATTGTAATAGTTAATGCACCTTTCTTCAAATAAAAAAAGATGATAGGTTTCTGTCATAAATACCACATCAATTTGAACCATTCTACTGCTTATTATCCACAAGGAAATGGACTGGCAAAATCTTCCAATAAGAGTTTGGTAAGGATAATTAATAAGTTACTGGAACAAAATAAAAGAGCTTGGCATACAAAGCTAAAATATTCTTTGTGGGAAGACATGATTAGCACAAAAAGAGCAACTAGAATGTCCCCATTTCTATTGGTTTACAAGGTTGAAGTAGTTTATCCAACATTGTTACAGACAGAAATTCCTATGGCTTGGGGTACCACAATAGATAGCTTAACTCCAGAAATCAATCCTTTCCAATATGCAATAGAAATGAAATGTCTAACACCAAAGGATTAGACCTCGTACCTTATTTTGGATAGTTGAAGTAGATCCCCGTTGAGCTTTCCAACTTCAGCTTGAATCGATTATCCACTTCCTCAACAACACGTAAAAAATATAAGCATACTATATATATTGGTGTTAGATATATTCTAGCATATATAATCAACAATGTATAAGCATTTGAAATCATCCCATGGATAAAATATTCATTCAAACATACATTATTGGATAGGAAAAGATATTTCTATTAATATAAAATTAGAGATTACAATGGATACAACCTCTGTCAACACATCTGCGAATCATAGAAACTAAATCCCCCACTTCGGCCTCCACCACCTCAATCCTCCATCTCTCGATAGCAAGCTCACAAGCAAAAGGCAAGATTGGGATGAACAAAAAAGTGCTCGAAAGGACAAAGGGATGTAGACTCAAGCATAAGTTTCAGCAACAATGGACTATAGTTTCTTTGCTCTCAATTCTCTCATATGCCTTCAATGTACCAAAGAGTTCCTTATATAGATTTTCAAAGGGGTAATGAAAGGTCGAATCCGAGCAATCTCAAGGCATATGGAAGGCTAGGAGTCAAGTGAGTCAAATCCATGTCAAGGAAAACTCCAAAAGGATTTGGATTTTGTACACATCCCGATGTATACAGTTTTAGTGGTCAAACCTGTGTATATACGAGATTAGGGGTTTAAAAGTCGCGTATATGAATTTACACATGTTTTCATGGATGGTCAAGGAGACATCAAAGGACAAAAAATGGTCCAAGGGGTCTAAGGAGTCTATATATGGATAGGGGAAAGGCCATACAAATGTGATTCACCTGGAGTGGTAAGATCAGCTATAACAGATGCCCCCTGATGTGTGAGGTCAGAGGGGTCATACGATGGCTGAAATACATTATAAGTCCATCCCAGAAGTGGAGTGATGAAGGATCCAAAATAGAATACCATCCAACCATTCAGCATAGTACAATGATACAACTCTACACATAACTACAAATACATCTAGCAGTCCCGGATACATAAGAGTACAATGGCCATGAATAGGCATGATACAAGATATCACATAAGTGGTAATCGCCACGTACAATATACATAGATCAGAATCTCCATGATGAAGATATATAAAGGATAAAGATCTCCATAATAGCTAGAAATGTCTGACATATACTGGAATCAAGTCGCGAGAGCTGAAATATCATGAAAACTGGCACGATCAAAGAGGTAGCATATAAGAGATGCCACCAATCTGGAAGGTCTTCTACACAAATCGCTACGAGTACATGTCCTACTATGTGAATATAGGTGTCGAGGTCGAACATAGTAGTCCATCATCTGATTACCGGTCATTGATTTATACTGTTAACAGACGCGAGATCACCCACCGATAATGAAAATGGGAATCAAGGTACTAGAGTGCAAACTAACAAGTGCGAATAGATGTGTTGAGGTTCAACACTTGAGAGGATCCATCGATGAGGGAACATTGATATATTCCCAAAGACTGTCGATGGTGAGAGAACCTGCCACTGATGACAGCAAGTCTCAAGGCACTCAAAATGACTCTAGATTCCAATCCCAGAATAAATGATTTTAAGTTGATGGGATGAAATCTACTGGAAGGAGGGCATTAAGGCATCCCCCATCATCCAACACGAGCTACTCAGCAAAGCTATATAATGTGGAAGGACTCGATAATAAGGTGCATGAACCAGTAGCTGTATCGGGAATGGCCGACATGAAAAGTCAAGATAATTGAGGAATGGCCGACATGCAAAGTCAAGATAACTAAGGAATGGCTGACTCAGGTTTCAAATTCCTTCAAACAAGAGCATAACGACGTATTATGACTGAATAAAGGCAGCATAGACTCGATATACAAACTGGGACATCTCTACGACACAGGAGGCATCGAGAGAGGCTCCATGGGGACTGGAAGCTTAACCAGTTGGTGGAGATAAAATCAGATAAGCGAGTACAGCTCCTAAAGTCAAACTATAAACCCAACCAACGGATGTGATATACAGTGCTCTGTTCAAAGGCGACATGACTTGACAGCTGCCAAAAGATAACATCTTTCCTTGTTTGGATTTTTGGTTTTTTTATTTTTTTGGACTTTTTCAAATATTTAAAAATATTGGAAAAGAATAAAAATACTTTATAGTTACAGACTAGGCGGAGACAAGTGTCATAAGGGCAAACAAACTAGTTCCAAGCAATGGAACATACCTATGCTCAATGCAAGGATACATGTGTAAGATAGCGACACTTGGGGGAAAATCCCCTCCCGATAAAAAAGGGAATCAAGCTGCAAAGGATATATAAAATGGCTCTGCATGGCTAGACATGAGACAAGCTCGGGCTATATGGATAAAAATCAATGTCAGGGAAGCCAGCATAAGGCTCAATAAGGCAAGCAAAACTCATGATAATGCAATTACAACTTGACATAAGGGAGTCCTAGGGAAAAAGGGCCAACAAAAAGATCAAGAGGAGTATGAAGCTCTTTCTCAAAGTCATGGAATTACTATACAAAGGGCTCCCATAACCTAGAGGAGGAAATGCAGCATGGGCACCAAATGCAACAAGGATCTAACTAGGGAACCCATGTATAGGAAAGCTCTACCATTCGCATAGTGTCACTTCTAAAAGAAGCATGAAGGTTCCGTGACACCATGGAATGGGTTCATACCTAAGGTTAAAATGGAATGGTCATAAGGAAATGCATAAGTGCAAGCAGATGTGATATCCTAACCTATATGCCAGTTCAGACATAATACTTGTGATAGGGACGAACAGGTCGAAACCTCGAAGAGAGTGTACAAAAATTGGACTTTGTGTGACAACCATATTAGTCCAACACAAACCAAAGTAGTTAAAAAAGAATCCAAACTATAGGATATAGGGAGGAATGATCATGACAACTGCACTGAAAGGAAACGATGCGGTGAGTGATGGGTCATAAAAAGGAAAGTAAGGTGTAAATCCAATGTTTAGGCATCCAGTACCACCCCCATGAGGATGACCACCAGTGTAAAGACCAAGTGAAGGGAGTAAAAATCCTCCACAAATGGAGTAGTGGATAGAATATGACAATTCCCAAATCTATGAGCACGGTAAGGGGCTGTGATGCCCCCAAATATGACACCAGAGTCTGCACTAGGACCAAGTATGGGTGATAGGATACCAGGCATGCCAAAAATAAAAAGGACCCGAACTCAAGAGAGCATAAATATACTCAAGTAACCATGATCCCAAAGGCCAACTATCTCACAAAGAGCACACTCCTAAGAAAATCTACAGCCAAAATACAAGCAAACCAAGTGCAGGATATGTGAGCTCCCAAATGCAGCAGGTATGTCTTACCTAGGATAGGCTCGAAACTCCCATACACTACAAGCCGAGGTAAGTAACCAATTATAGTGGCCCTCAGCTTCAATGCATAAAGTGAGTGTGTTGTTTGACCTCTACCTGGTTGGGACACTCACAGAATAACCTTTGCAAGTACCCCCTCGATAACCTAGGTAAGGCAACTAAGGTCACCTCAATATAATCAATGCTCAGGCGAACAATCACAGGTGGGATTAACCGTATGGGTAGGGTAGCAAAGCCTGAAACTCTTGAAAGATCCCTCAGTTACGAATACAATCCTAGAAATATCTCTGGTGCTACTCAGTTATGACTAGGGGTCATCCCAATCAATAACCACTCACACTGCCTCGTGCTTAACTCCCTTGTAAGAGTAGGATCCTGAGAAACACTAATTATACCAAGGAATTTCACACTCTCACCTGGATAGACACATAGATGTTGTTGTTTAGTGGTCTTGGAGAATTTACTCACAATGAACTATTCCAAGACCCTAAAACCTAATCTTGTTGGTGCACCCTATAAAAAAGAAGAGTGTAATTCATTTTATTATGCGTTGATTTTCATTGGTTGTAATTACTTAAAGGGAAATGTCCATGCAACTAATGACATTATGACTCAGCAGTGAAATAAATATGCAAACCATATTAAACAATGCTAGTGCAATCTTTGTCAAATGAAAAATAGGGTATGCCACTACATGAGATGCATAAATATATATTCCTTTCTGAATGCCAATGCAATCCTTCCTATATGAAATCCTAAATAAAACTCTCATCTAAGCAATCCAATGCAAGTACCTCCTCAAATCCATATATAATATGCAACTAAGAGCGCAACTACTTTGTATTTTTCAATATAAAAGAATGAAAAACGCAATAAAAGTCATCTAAAACTCTCAGTCTCTGCAACAAGTCAAGACACTAAGAAAAAAAAGAGTAATGTACTATTGGAAAAACAAAAAGGATAAATGACTAAAACTACTTTCAAAGAAAAATCAATTAAAAAGTGGTCTCTGGTCACAAAAGAAGCATCCAACAAACAACATCAGACCCAAGGAATACCCAACCACACTCACAACCCACCCAAGAACTTCCCACACCATCAACCTCACCAAAAGCGAGGATGTACGTGATTGTTTAAATAACAGCTGTGTATATACATGACTTTTAACCAAAAATCTGCATGTATACATGGATTTTGGCCAAAAACCTGTGTGTATACATGACTTTTAGCCAAAAATTCGCGTATGTACGTGAATTTTGGCCAAAAACCTACATATACAGAGAAGACAGTGGTAAAAAGTAGGCAAAGGGTCAAACCAATAAAGTGGAGTGTCAATGGATGAACATCCTATAAAATGCAATAAAGAAACAAGGACAAACAAAGAGCAAGTCAAGAATATCAAGCCCATTGTGCCCACAAACCCCCAAATAAAGACAAGGGACATCCCCAGTAGAGTTGCCAATTCTATTACGGAGAGAAATTCCTATGGCTTGGGGTACCACAACAGATAGCTTGACTCCAAAAATCAATCCTTTCCAATATGCAATAGAAATTAAATGTCTAACGCTAAAGGATCAGACCTTGTACCTTATTCCAGATGGTTGAAGTAGATCCCCGTTGAGCTTTCCAACTTCTGCTTGAATTGATTATTCACTTCCTCAACAACAAGTAAACAATACAAGCATACTATATGTATTGGTGTTAGATATATTCTAGCATATATAATCAACAATGTATAAGCATTTGAAATCATTACATGGATAAAATAGTCATTCAAACATACATTATTGGACAAGAAAAGATATTTCTATTAATATAAAATTAGATATTACAATGGATACAACCTCTGTCAGCACATCTGTGAATCGGAGAAACCGAATCCCCCACTTGGTCCTCCACCACCTCAATCCTCCATCTCTCGATAGCAAGTTCACAAGCAAAAGGCAAGCTTGGGAAGAACACAAAAGTGCTCCAAGGGACAAAGGGATGCAGACTCAAGCATAAGTTCCAGCAACAATGGACTATAGTTTCTTTGCTCTCAATTCTCTCATATCCCTTCAATGTACCAAAGAGTTCCTTATATAGCTTTTCAAAGGGGTAATGAAAGGTCCAATCTGAGCGATGTCAAGGCATATGGAAGGCCAGGAGTCAAGTGAGTCAGATCCATGTCAAGGAAAACTCCAAAAGGATTTGGATTTTGTACACATCCCGATATACACAGTTTTAGTGGTCAAATCCACGTATATACGTGATTAGGGGTTTAAAAGTCGCGTATATGAATTTACACATGTTTTTAGGGATGGTCAAGGAAATATCAAAGGACAAAAAATTGTTGAAGGTGTCTAAGGAGTCTGCAGAGGGACAGGGGAAAGGCCATACAAGTGTGATTCACCTGGAGTTGTAAAATCAGCTATAACAAGCATCTATGGGTTTTCCTATCATGAAGGTGTTGCAAGAGTAGGAGGATGAGCCAAATCATATGAAAATAAGGATAAATCAAATAATAGAGATGGATGAAATGGGAGACAAATCCTATGATAAAGTACAAATACATCAGGAAAATATGAAGAATACTTTTGACAGGAAAGATAAAGAAGAACAATTCCAGATTGATGATTTGGTTTTGAAGTGGGATGCTCCTAGAGAAGACAAGCATGGGAAATTTGATCATATGTGGGTAGGTCCATACATCATTGCAGCATACAGAGCGGATAATTCATTCATTTTGCAACATCAAGATGGGGCTCAACTGAAAGGAGGCCCTGTAAATTTGATCATACATGGGTAGGTCCATACATCATTGCAGCATACAGAGGGGACAATTCATTCATTTTGCAACATCAGGATGGGGCTCAACTGAAAGGAGGCCCTGTAAATGGAATATTTCTAAAACATTACCTATCTTAAGGGTAGAAGGTAATTTTTGTATCATTGACTGTATATAGATATTTACATTTTAATTAGTATAGATTGTGAGCCAAGAGATTTGAATCCTAGAGAGAAGGCCCTAAGATCTTGAGGGGTAACCATGTTTCTTAATTTTTATTTATTTCTATATATACAGAGAATAGAAAAAATGGATGTATAAGGTTTGAAGTTTTTGAGTCAGGCACTGGTATGCGGGTTCTTTGCTACCTCGCAGGCAGGATAGCATCCCCAATTGGAGCTAGTTGTTAGAACCATTTTTGGGATAATAAGTTGGAAGGGGTTAGACCAGAGAAAATGAAAGGTAAGGTCAAAACATTGGCATCATATGACCTAGGGGATGTACAGAAGGGGTTCTAAATGCTTTAAAATAATTATTCCTAGGTATAAAGTGAAAAATGTGAAGGAAATACTAAGTGCGAATTTGGAAATAAGCTTCAAATGAGAAATCTGCTTCAGTGTTATGTCACAATAAGAATAAATGGTGTAGATTTACATCAAGGGATATTGATGACTACAGATAAATCCGTAGAGGTAAGTTGTAAGGTTTAAATTAATTTTATTACCTGCGGAATTGAGTTAACTTAAAGATGAAACCAACCATCAGGTCAGCAGATGGAGAAAGATCTACAACCATCGAGAGTTCTATTGATTAAAAATGCACGAAAGAATAAAATTATCAAATCAGCAGAATTGTGTAGGTCCTTCACCTTTCATCGGTGGACATCGGAGGATAAAATAAATCTACAGTGGATATGGATTCCACTATAAGAACATGCACAAAGAAATAAAGTTTGGAGATTTGCAGAATTTGGTAAGCCCATCACTTTTAGATGATAGATATTTAAAGGTGTTTTAAATATACAGCTCAAATGAATTTAGCTGTGTGAACAAGCATGGGAAAGATCAAGTTGCAGATAAGTGGAATCAGGTAGGGCCCTCATGTTTCGATGGCCCAAATCAAATCCTGATCCAAATCAATGGTCAGTATTGATTCTGCAATTGAAAGGTGCATATATGAATAGAATCTTGAGACACAACGAAATGTGGTAGGGACCACATCTTTCAATGGTCGAGATGAAGGAATGATTGAGATCAAGGGCTGATATCTTTTTCGTTGATGGAAGGTGCATGAAAGAATAAAATTCTTGAGATTTCAGAATGATTTAACATGAAGATGCAATCAAGGGCATAGATTCAATCTGAAATAGATCTATGGCTTGAAAACATTTCATTGATAGAACATGCACACTAGAAATTAAGAGAAAGATCAGCGGAATTGGATAAACAAAAGTATAATTGAATGGATTAGATCAATATGGATTTAGATCTACGGTAGATAATCTCCTGGGAAAGGGAAAATGCATGTTTCTTAAGAGACTAAGGCTCAGAAAAAAATTTAAAGAGGTGAGTAAAAGGTGAAAATGATCGATGGTGAACATTAATCAGAGGATAGATCTGTGGTCATAATTCAATCCACAATTGGAAGTTACAAGAAGAATAGGAAGGACAACATAGCAGAGAATAAGGATAAATGTTTTAAACGGGGTAAAAAGTCAATGACTCAAGATGAAGGGTGCAATATGGATGAATGGGAAACATTTCCACGACGAAAGATGCATGGTTGATAGAAAAGAAAAAATAATGTAAAAGTGCAGGAACGTGGATTTAGGTTATTTGTTTACTTGTGCATTGGAAAGAGAAAGCCTAGGAATGTGCGAAAATGTCCAGTTCAAACAAATCCTTGGACCACTTGTCGAGAAACCAGGTAGGCTATTTATCCTCACTAAGAAAGTATGTAAAATGGCTGAGGTAGAAGGAGTAGAAGCCCAGAATCTGGAATATCAAAGGATTGAAGAGGTTTTTGAGGATAAAGGCTCAGATATTTTTGACACTATACTATTGAATGGTCCAATAGATACTGTTAAAGGTAAATAAAAAAATCCTCAAGAACCAAGGGATGGAGGTTCATGGTATTTTCAAGTCATATTTCCATTATTTTTCCACATAGAAAACCTTAAATTTTTGTAAGTTTGTTGACTGTTGCACTTGTAATTACTCCTCTTCTGAGAGGATGATTATGGATGCAACTAAGCCTAAGATCTTGTGTCCAATCATCCCTCTTTTTATTGAAAATAATTTCTCTGTTCCTGTTGAGTTTACCCAAGTGTCCAAAGAGTTTAATGAAGAGAGAATAATCCAGTATTTTAGAGAGTCTACCATTGAAAAAATACATGTTTTATTCAAGATCTATTTCAAGCATGATATCCTATTACAAAACCAACCTTTTCCTGTTGATTCCATCCTATTCAATGAATAAACCCAATGTGTTATAACCCTCATAAGTCAATTTTTAGGGCCAAATATTGATAAATATGTAAAATAGCCTTTAATGAGTCTATTGTTTACCCTTAGCATTGGTCAAATTGAGTTAGAAGAGTCAAGTCAGTCAGTTCAATCATCCTTCCTTAAATTTTATGAGTTTCTAGCTGAAAATATTCATTCTCAGCTAGTTTAATTCCACAAAATGAGATGTTTCAAGTTCCAGTCATATATGCTCAACATGTTCTTATATTTTAGTGAATAAAAATTGCAACTTCCTGAGATGGTACTTACATATGATATGAATAGGGATTACATTAGATACATGGATTTTCTCATGTCAGAAGTTTATAATGCATTTTTTAGAAGAAATTTCCCAAGGTCTTACCATAGTTGAAGGAAATGTTGCAGTTCTCTCCTGAAAAGAGAATAGGAGATTGGCTTCTAATGGAACAGGGTACCATAATTAGATTGTATGGATTTTTTCATCAGCCCTACATTTTTCCTATATTCTTGACTGTTAGAGTGTTTTCCTTGGAGTTAATTAGACAGAAGCTGATAATGGAAAATGAACACTTTATTAACTTCAAGAATTCTTCAAAGATCAAATTCCCATGTGTTGTAGGCCCATTCATCATAAAGAACAGGTCTACTTTACCAATGATAGAAATATTATTGAGATAAATGGGGTTTCAAATAGATGTTTCCATTAGCTATGATCCCCATCATATCATTTCTATCAAGGGACAAGCAAACAAGAATAAACCTTTTGAGCATTATGAAGTTGCAAGTCTATCTGAGACTACAAACTAGTTAGACTACCCTCGGGACACCTAGAGGGATGTAGATATGCAAGAGGATTCTACTTCTTCAGTGATGGAAGTCAGTTCATTACGACTTGGCCCCTCAAGCGTGGTTCCATCAACGAAAAGGATTACACCAATATCTAGGTGTTCTGAGAAAACAAATAAAAGAGACTTCTCTAATGCCATGGAAACAGAGGAGGAAGATACAACAAGGATACCTAAGAAACAAAAATTTGAAGAAGAAAGACAACTAGTGCAAATAATAGAGGTCAAGGGTAAGAAGAAGAAGAAGCAAATGAAGGTGAAAGGACCCACATTTGAGGTTAAAGAATATGATTTTTTCATAAACACCCACGGATTCCACTTCTCATTTCAAGAATAGATATGAATTATTTGACAAATACAAAGATGATAAGGAGGTGGCTTTTGATGAAGCTCTAAAATTATATGCAGAGGTCATGAAAATTTCCAGTAAGGATGTATCCCTAGTGAGTGTTAGGGATCATACTCAAAATACATTGAATTTGGCAATAGAATCTAAGAATAAAGTTAATGAAATGAAGATGAGCTTGGAGAATATCCCCGTTCCTGACATCATCCACTTGCACAAACAAGTTGGAGATATTATATACACTGATATGTTGAAGGAAACATTGAAAGTATCTAGACTACATTCTAGCAAAAGCAAGATTGAAAATAAGCTCATGTAGGAGAAGGTAGAAAATAAGGCCCACCAAAACAAGATAAAAAAGTTACAAACAAAATTGTTGGTTGCTGATAGTCAAGTATACAAAGGGGCTGCAACAAAAAAATTGTTGAATGAAAAATAAAATACAATTCAATTGTTGAAGAAGAAGCTAAAGATTCCATCTGCTCTACTGATACAAGATTATGATATAACAGAGCTTGAAAAGGAAAAATAAACTTTGACTGGTAAGTTAACTGATTGCAAGGCAAGACTGTTGAAATTTGCAGAAAAGGAAAAATAGTGGGAAAGAGACATGTCACTTCTGGTGGAAAGTGAGAAGGATATCAAGAGAAAATATGAAGAATTGGAAAATAAACTGCAAGAAAAAAAAAAAGGAGCTTGAAAGTAGAATAATTCCTCCTTTTGCAGAATCAGGGGAACAATATCTTGTTCAAGCTATGTCACAAGTTAGTTTTAAGGAACTAGATATTGTTGGTTTAAGGAACCTGAATAAAAATTTGGAAATTTTAGCTTTGAAAAGAGAGACATAAAGAAAAGTATGGGAATCTAAGTGTCAAGAGTTGCAGAATAAAAATGACAAGCTAGTAAAACAGGTTACAGGGAATTTTCTTGTACAAGGGGCTAAGCATATAATTTGTGAAGCACTCATATCAGAAGTAGGAAAATTAAGGCCCTACCTGGACCACATTTTAGAAAAAGAAATGGTGATACAATCAACCAAGCAGAGTGTGACAGTTGTGAAGGAAAGACTGAATAAAAATCCCATAGATTATGCTAAAAATGCCATATATTTTCTAAATGGGTTGATAGAGGAGGAATTGAAGACAACTAATATTAAATATAGAATATCCATTATAACTTGGGATAGAAAGGTTGTCAATAAACATTAGCACTTAGACACCGTTCAAGCAAAGATAGATATTATGGCACTTAAGGTAAGGATGTTTATGGATATGTTTGATCCATTATTTAAAATTGGATTTCCTTTCTTTTGGGAAGAGAAAGGTAGCATGTTGTCATAGAAAGAGTATCAAGACATGTTAATTGAATGCAGGTCATACCACACCAAATTTGCAGACATGTAACAATCAATATCAAGGAAGACAATCGTGGACAAGCTGCCAGGTGACTTTGATATGGTATTTTCCTTCAAGTCCACGTGTGTGTGATTAATAGATTACTCATACATGGACCACATGGAGCTGCATGTGCTAGCAAAAGAAACGTCCAACCTGTACTTACCATCTTGGGATGAATGGAAATCAGTCGAAAAATATGGAAGATCTAAATATACCCTACATGCTTGAATATGTTCAAATATCATGGAAGAGTTATTTCATAAGAATTAGTTAGCTAGGGATTTAGTTTATTTTTCAAAAAGGATTTAGTAGTTAATAAATGTAGTTGACGTAACAAATCCCAAATACCTAAATAGATTCTCCAGGTGGAAGCATAAATTTTATTCTTAATCATATCCATTTAATCACACCAAACAAATTAAAACTTTTTACTCAACCATATATATATATTTTAAGATTAAGAATATACAACATATAATCACTTTAATACTAATTCTACACAAGAAAATCTGATAGAAATTATAATAAGATACAACTATTACATTAGTCACGATACTATCCTCTGAAATGAGATAACGATTACACATTAACCTTATCTTTCAATCGTAGTTAACACCCTCCAGAACAAGGTACCATACTTGTACTGATTCTCCTGGATGTAATCATTGGATGATACATGAGTCTCCTGAGTGCAAGAAAACAACAAAGTTAGATATACTTTAGATGATAAAAGATTCTAATTAAAAAGTATGCACATATACAACTGCTATACTCTATAATGTCTTTCGAGAGTTATCATGATGCCTTTCCACCATTGGGACACATCTCCTGCAACCACCCTTTCAAGTCACGTAAATCAACATGCATATTAGTACTATATATAAATCTATAAATATAAGAACATATGTTTAACAATGAACTTAAAAATAGGATAAATTAAATCCATAACAAAACTAACCATTACAGATACTTCTATAGTCTAACTTTAGCTTGGGAGACTGAAAGCATGTCTATGAATTTACTCCCAACCTTAGGCTTCATTTGACATATGTTTTCCATCTAAAGCCACCCCCGATCTGGGTGATGAATCCACTAAGGTTCGAGGTTAGAAAAAGAATACTTCTCAAGATTTCAAGTTAATATAACCAAATAGAATACCTTACCTAAGATTATGAGACTTAGCATTCCTTGTCATCATAACAATTTTTTAACCATTACTCATGACTAAACCCTCATCATGTTTTATCCATAAACAAAAAGGGTACATGACAACACTCATTTATACCGTTAAATTACATTATTTAGGCAATTGTATTTCTTTATGGTTCTGACATTGTTTACTTTAAGGAATACAACTAATTACCCAAAAAATCTAGAGTACCTTTTCATTTAATAGGCAATGTAACTATTTACTATCAATTCCTTTCATGCTTATTATAAGCAAGAAACTACTTTTCCATCAAGGAATATAACAACAAAATACTCATGTTGATTCCAATTATATCCAAGTATTAATGCGATATTAACACTTCACTTCATATTTTAGGATGTTTCTACATGGATAAAATATATCACTTACCATCGTATAAAACAAATTCCTTTATGATAAAGATCAAACCCATGTTTAAACTTTTTAAGAATTTGAAATAATTATATTATTAATCTAAATCATGTGAGTAATTCAAGTATCTATATTACTATACATTTCCCACAATGTAGATAAAATAGATCTCTTAAATAATTCAAGACTCCATGCAATAGTTGCTTGTAAACTAAATCTTGGAATTAACCATATTTTCTTTCTCGTCACAAACCATTATTATACATAATATAATGGGATTCTAATAATTATTCCCAATTTAATCAAACCTTATCATTATAATAACAAAATTTTCTGTACTCTTTACTTACACCATATTTATTTATAAGTTTCATATTCCATTCCAGTGAATACGATCGTAAGTATCTAGGAGAAGGAGGAGAGGGATTTTTTGGTTGGATGGGCTCCAAGAACATTTTCAAAATTTTCTTGATAGTGGGATCCTCTTCGGCTCTGGATCAGTATTTTCCTGTTAGATTTGCAGGTTGTTTGATGCAACATCGCTTGGACATAATTGAGTTGTTGTCGGATCATCCTTTGATTTGAATTTTCTCTTGACTACTTGATTTGACGGTGAAACAAACCTGTTTATAGTAATTTGAGCTTGAAGGGATTAAGGCAATGAGGTTTGCGTTGCTCTATGGATGTCGAGTTTCCTTGATTGAGCTGTGTTGTAATGGCTATATTATACAGCATTGACATGGGAGAGAAATTCTAATGTTGAGAGAAGCTCAGTCTGGTGGTTGAAAATCCACTCAAATGTGTCAACAAAAAGAAATGTCGTGGATGTAGGGTTACAATATGCTTTCTTATAAGTTGATCTGGAATCCTCTTTGCTCAGTTCAATAAATCTTTGGGGTGGTTTGGTGGTGAGGGATGGAGGAGGAGGTGGATTACACCTCGGATAGGGATTTTGATAGAGGCATTTTTGTTGTAGGCGGTTTTTCTGGTGCTAGGGATTGGCAGGGGACATCTGGACCTCTGCTTTCAGGGAGGGGGCCAGAGGTTTTCACTAGGCCGGTGGATGAAGTGGGGCTAGATGGGAATGATTTTGATAGGATTTCAAAGCCTATTCCATCGTCTTTTTCTGTGGGTTTGGAGGGATTGGCGTCGGTTTTCAAGAGCTCAGAGGGTTTGGCTGTGGAATAGAACGACCTAGTTGGTCTTCTTGGTCATACTCTCTCTCCACAGACTAGTTATTTTATGAACTTTCCTACATTATCTACGGAGCTTCCAGTCAAGGGTTTTTCCCCTGTTATTGGTGATGGGTTGCAGCAAAAGGGTTTGGTGGGTGAACTTGGATCCTTCTCGGTGGGGGCTTTGGATGTGACTGAGGCTGGTCGGGGGTCTGCTGCTGGTCAGGCTATTGAAGGTGGGGAGTTTCCATGGGCGGCCATATCCTCAAATGGTCCCGCGACGGGTCAAGCGGCGAATGCTCTCGGCAGCCAAGATGTGTCTCCAGTAGCGGTATCTTTTTTAGACCCGAAGAAAGGGGGGACAGCGAAGGTAGGATCTTCAAAAGGTCCTAAGGCTGTTAAAATTCGGAAGAGAAGGGACAAGCTGGTGTTGGGGGTCGATGTTACAATGGATGAGGTGGAAGATCTGTCCATGTCAGCAGTTGTCGGGCATGTTAGGGGCAAGCATTTTGGCAGTGGATTTCTTTGGAGGTGGGCAGATGAACACTGGAAACATTTGATGGTTTCAGCCCCTGAGGTTCGGGTCATGACCAAAGGTTGGTTTTCTTTTATTATGCACAGCAATGAGGAGGTTTATGCTGTCCTGGGGAGGCCGTGGACTATGCATGGGGTTCCAATTGTTTTGAAACGTTGGACTCCATTATTTGACTCTCAAAAAGAAAAGATTACTCAGGAACCTGTGTGGGTCAAATTGCCCGGTTTTCCAATGCATCTGTGGAATGAGAAACGATTTGCTGCTATTGGAAATTTTTTGGGGGAGTATGTTTGCACTGATTTCTCTTTTTTGGAAACTGGGAAGTATTCGGTGGCTAAAATTTTGGTCAAGATAGACCTGCGTATGGGACTTTCCTCTGAGTTTACTGTTTAGACAAAGGATGGAGATTTTGTTCAAACTCTTGACTACGTGGGTGTGTCGTTTAGGTGTCACCATTGTCATGTATATGGTCATTTGGTGGCTAGTTGTTCGCTTCCTTTTAGGAATGGCAAATCGATGCTTGATAGTGTTTTGGATGGGTTGGATGTTCCTAAGGAGATGGGGGCTTCTGATGGTGTGGGGGCAAGGATTACTGAGCCTTTTGATGGAAGGACGGTGGTCATAGAACTTGAGGCAAAGACTGATACCAGATCACCTTTTATATCAGACACGCCATTGTGTGGAGTGGTCACTGGCACAAAGGTCTCTGGGCATTTGTTTGATGATAGATTGGGAGATGGGACAAAAGCTTTGGTTTCTTCACCTCGGGCAGAAAACGAGAAATTTGCAGTGCAGGCTAATTTTCGAGGGAGTTCACCCTCGGATTTTTTGGGGAAGTCTTTAGGCCTTTCTCCTGCTGGTTCAGTTTTTACTGTTTCTGCTGGTGTGGGGGGGGGGTTATCTAATGGTTCTCCTTTAGCCACCCCTGTTATCCACTGTCCGGTTGCTACGTGTTCATTTCCGTCATCTGCTTGTGTTTTTTCCCCTGCCATTGTTTCTACTCTCTCTAACAGTTCTGAGGGAAGCAATATTAGATATGCCCTTAGAAGTCGGGAGATAACTTTTGAGGGGTCGGGGGGAAAGGTCTTTCTGAATTGTCTTTGCGTGTGGGGGGGAAAGGACGTGGACGAAAATATTTTCTGTCAAAAGCACAAGATAGCGCAAAGGTGGATTTAGGGATGGGGACACAATCATCTATTGAATGGGCACTTAGAGCAGCGAATGCCCAGGCGGGGTCTCCCATATGAAAGTGATGTCCTTTAATTGTCGGGGGTTGGCGAGTCCCCTTAAAAAATCATCTCTTCGAAGGTTGGTGGAATTAAATCAGCCGGATGTTATACTGTTACAAGAAACTTTGGGGTGTAGTGAAGTGGTAATTAGGGTTTTAGAAACATTGCTGCCTAGTTGGAGATTTGTGGCAGTGGATGCAAGGGGTCGCTCTGGAGGTTTGGCCTCGGGGTGGAAGGTTCAAAGCTGTAGGTGTGACTATTCTTGGGGCATTAATTCTGGTGTGGGGTTGGTGGTGTGGGACTCTGTGCTTGGGAAGGCTCTCACGATTCTTAACATCTATGGGCCATATTTGAACAGAGCTAGCTTTTGGGATACTTTGTTCAGTTTGGATGTTTTTGAAGACAATGATGTAATTTTGGGGGGCAATTTTAATCTTTCTCTGGGATCATTTGAGGTCTAGGGGCCTCGAGCTGCTCCAGATGCTTTGGCCAACTTTTTCATTCAAGCTTTTGCGAGAAGGGATCTTTTGGATATACTTCCGCCCAAGATTGTCCCTACCTAGAGAAATAAGAGAGCAGGGGAACAAAGAGTAGCCAAGAGATTGGATAGGTTTTTGGTGGCTGAATCGTTGGCTCTTGGGGTGGATCTTGTTCGGCAGTGGATGGGGACAGGAGGGATTTCTGATCACTGTCCTATTTTTCTGGAGTTGCGGGGAGCTCGGAGGAAGCCCCCAAGCCCATTTAAATTTAATTCCAGCTGGATGAAGGATGAGGGTTTTCATTCTTTGGTAAAGAAGATGTGGAATCATCGTCCTCAAACATCTTTGGAACATGCGGGGTTACATTTTTACGAAAATTTTAAATGCATCAAAGAGGCTACTATCACATGGGCTCATGCTAAGAGGGTGACTGATGATAAGATTCTGAGGGATTGTGAGTTGGCTATTGACAGGTTGCTTCACTGTCCGGGAATGGGGTTCTTGAATGATCAGTCTAAGGCTGAGCTACTCTCTTTGGAAAAGCAACGGAATGTGATTCTTTGTGAGCGAGAAGAAATGTGGAGGTTGAAGAGCAAAGCAATCTGGCTTCAATGTGGTGATGAGAATACTAAGTTTTTTCAAGCATATGCAAAGGGGATAAAATTTACTAATTCCATTTGGGAGCTGTCTTCGGCAGAAGGTGAACCGGTGACTAGTTTTGATGGGCTGGCTAATTTGGGTGTGAGATATTTTGGGGACTTATTCTCTGCTCCTCCTGGAGCTAATATTGCTGATGTACTTCGGGTGACATAGTATTTTCCCCGCTTTGTGGATGAGGAGGAAAACAGGATGTTGATGGGGGAAGTTTCGATGGAGGAGCTGTCTAGGGTGCTACACTCTTTTCAAAAAGATAAAAGTCTGGGGCCTGATGGTTGGACTGTTGACTTCTTTTTGGGTTTTTTTTATTTTTTCGGGGAGGAGCTCTTGTCAGTTGTTGAGGAATCACGTAAAGCTGGGTTTATTCATGGTCTGCTCAATTCTACTTTTATTGCTCTTATTCCAAAAGTGGATAAACCTATCAGTTTTGAGGATTACAGGCCTATATCACTGTGTAATTGCTTATATAAGATCATTTCTAAGGTAATTGCATCGAGACTCAAATCGGTTTTGTCCCAGCATATTTCTAGTGAGCAATTTGGGTTCCTGGAGGGACGCCAAATTCATGAGGCCATTGGAGTTGCTCAGGAAGGTTTGCATTCACTGAAAGTTCAGAAACAGAAAGGAGCAGTGATCAAGATTGATCTATCAAAGGCTTATGATCGAGTCTATTGGCTTTATCTTAGGATGTTGCTTACTCATCTGGGGTTCTGTTATGAATTTGTAAGATGGATTATGGCTTGTATCACTACGGTCAGTTTTGCAGTCCTCATTAATGGAGCTACAAGTCCATTCTTTCATGCGGGAAGGGGTCTTCGTCAAGGGTGTCCTCTTTCACCGTTGTTGTTTCTTCTTGTTGCTGAAGGTCTCAGCCGTTTTATGTTGGTTTCTAAGGCTGAAGGGTATTTTCGTGGTATTGCCATTTCTTAGGTATTGTATATAACACATCTTCTTTTTGTTGACGATATCTTGATTTTTACTAATGGGTCGAGACAGGATATGGCTAAAGTGGCTGAAGGTCTATCTCTTGTACAAGCTGCTGCGGGTATGGTGGTTAATATTGAAAAATCTACTATATCATGCTCGAACTTAAATGAGCAAGAGACAAATCACATTGCTCTTCTTTTACCTTTTCAAATTATGGAGTTGGATGCTGGGATTAAGTATTTGGGGTTTTTTCTAAAACAGAATTCTTATCTGAAGGCAGATTGGCAATGGTTAGTGACAAAATTGGAAAAAAGAATTCATAGTTGGAGTCACAAATGGCTCTCTAGGGCCGGGAGACTGGTTTTGGTAAAATCTGTTTTGGAAGGAATACCAGTCTACTGGATGTCTCTTGCATGGCTGCCTAAGGGGATCCTTGAACAGATTAGGAGGCTGTGTTTTTCCTTTTTGTGGAGAGGTAAGAATGATCACAGGTCTATGGTGTGGGTGACGTGGGAGAAAATTGCTGTTCCAAAAGATTTGGGAGGGTGGGGGTTAAAAAATATTTTCCTATTTGCAAAATCTTTAGGAGCTAAAGTATCCTGGAGAATTATACATACACAGAGCCTCTGGACTCATGTTGTGTATCATAAATATATTTCTCCATTGACTCTCATTGAATGGATTCGGTTGGTGGATAAATCTCGGCCAAATTGCTTAGTGGTTTGGAAAGCAGTGGTAAAGCATTTTGATCTGGTTGGCTCTGGTTTGGTGTGGAGAATTGGAAATGGGCGTATGGTTCGTATTGGGATTGATCCTTGGGTTGGCTGTGGGAGGCATTGTGTCCTTCCTGTGGAACTGAGATTACATTTGGCATCAAGAGGATGTTTTTTTCTTGCGGATATTGAGGATCAGGCAAATTCTTCTATATGGCAGCAAGGCTGGATTAGTGCTCAGAGACTTGATATTCAGAATGATATGCAGACTGTATGGGAGGGTTATTGAAGGCAGTTAAGGGTTTCAAATATCAGATTGACTAATCGGGAAGATAAATTGGTTTGGGATCATCATCCTTCAGGGATTTATTCTCCTAAACATGGTTATATTCAGCTCAATGTGTTGGTTAATAATCATGAATTGGCTTGGTGGTGGAAACAGTTGTGGAAGCTAAAATGTCCAGGTAAGGCCAAGTTACTTTTTTGGGCAATTTTGGAAAACAAAGTTCCAACATGGGACATTTTGCAAAAAAGGTTTTTAGAAGGTCCAGGCATTTGTGTTTTGTGTCGACAGAATGAGGAAACGATTCAACATCTTTTTGTTCATTGTAGTTATTCTCAAACTGTTTGGTTGGAGGTTGGAAAACAGTTGGGATTCATTGGGGGGTGGCAGGGTGATTCAACACTCCAAGCTTTTCAAATTTGGTGGGAAGATTAGAAATCTCTTCGATCTGTTCCATGTATTCTTTCTTGGGGGATTTGGATCACACGCAACAAGATTATTTTTCAGGATTGCAAAATTCAGATGGAGTCAGTTGTGGCTCAAATTGTTGCTATTTTTCTACACTTCAAGGAACCTGAGAAGACTCTCAAGATTAGGAATGTGAGGGAGGAACTGATTGACAAAACCCTCCCTTGGGGTTTCTTTGATGGAGCTTCTCAAGATCAACGGTTGCACTGTGGTGGGGGTGGAGTTCTATACAAATCTGACTCTCATTATTTTCACTTCTCGGTTGGATTAGGGAGGGGTTCAAACAACTATGCTGAATTAATGACACTCAGGATTCTTCTATTATTTGCATTGGAACAGGGCTATCTGTCTTTACAATTTTATGGTGATTCTTTGCTTGTTATTGAATGGGCTAAAGAGCTTATTCAGTGTCATGTGGTGTTACTTTTACCCATTCTGGAGGAGGTGCTCCTATTAAAACAACAGTTTAATTATATATCTTTTACACATGTTTTTAGGGAACGGAATGGGGTGGCTGATCAGCTATCCAAGGAAGCATTGCAGCGGCCTATAGACTTTGGTATATGGAAGATAACTGAACACTCTCGAGTTGGATCATCTAGCTATTATCATCGGCTGTATTTTGATCCTGTCATGTTATAGCATTGAACTCTGTTTTAGTTTTTTTGTGAGCTGAAAACTAATCTGGTTTTTGGTTTTTGTTCTTTATTTTTTGATGCTGGTAAGCGTTTATTTACAGATTGGGTACACTATTTTCAGAGGACTGTATAAGGGTTATATCAGAATTTTCTGGAATGTTTTTTAAGGTGAATATCAACAGGCATCGTGCTGTTGCTATGGATTGGTTCTTCATTGAGCGTAGGCTCTGTTTGAATATTATATGGCTTGTAGAACATGGATATAAAAGCGACTGATTGATAGATGACTAGTGCTGTTCAACATCAATGAGCGTTGTGGCTCTATTTGTGTTGACAGTCGGGGTATTTTGCTAGAATTTGAACTGGACATAGAGTTAAGGTTTTTAGTTATTACAGGTGGGGGTTTTTGTAAACTTCTTTTATTGGTTATGATCTACTGTAGAGAGATTATTTTGTGACAATGTAGGGATCATTATTTGATCCTATTACATGTACAGCTGTAATTTTGTTCAATATTGAAATAAAATTACAAATTTTTTCCGAGGAAAAAAAAGTATCTAGCAGAATATACATATATTAATATAAGGATCCTTCGTTAACTAGTATGTCATCTCTCTACTATTTTTTATTTAATATCAAATTTATTTCATGTTTATTATAAGGCATAAAATCAATCACAACCATAAATCCATAATCATATATGTCGGTCCAACACATACAAGGAAGACGTAACCATCCATATATATATATAAAATATTAAAACTATATTCCTTATAAGAGTTCACAGGATTTGAAATGAGATCTATAAGATCACACTTGGTTTCATATCCAGAAATCACTGGTTATTTAACTCAGATCCCTATGTAGTTTTAAAGTAAATCACAAGCATTTTCGTAGATCTTAAACCAAAAACATAGGCAGTCCACTATAATTATCCAAATGCATGCACTTATATTTAGATCCATACCTTTCAGAAATCGTAAGTAGACTTTTAAGATCTGTCAAAGATTAAGATCAATCAAAGAACTGAAATCGTAGGCATTTGAGATCTATCAAACTGGAAATCACATGAATTTTAAGATCTAACAAACTGGAAATTGCAGGCATTTGAGATCTATTGAACTGGGAATCATAGGCATTTTAAGATCTAACAAACTAGAAATAACAATCATGTTAAGATCTAACAAACTGGAAATCGCAGGAATTTTATGATCTATCAAATCGAAAAATCGCAGAAAGGTTTTATGATAAGAAATCTACAAAAAACTATTCAAAACATAAAGGAGCCTTCATGTAGACGCACTTACCACTATAGGTGAGGTTTTTAGTAATCGCATTTTGTTGTTATTAGTACATGGGTGAGTCAGATAACTTCTTCTGCTAAGAAGGTGTCGTAAGGTTGCTTTCCTTTTCAGGAGAGGATGTGCAAGCAAGTTTTAAAAACAACAAATTTCTTTCTCAACCATAGATAGAATAGATCAAGGAACATCGATAGGAATCAACGAAGAGAAACCAAATTGGAATCTGAATAGGAAAAAATTGGGAGATATCAAACTTACAGGACATACACTTATTGATACGCTTGAAGATATGAAATTAGAGGAAATAGAATTCGTGAACTCTTAAAAAAACATGGCTGGTCTTTCATCACTCCTCAAATCGCAAAGATCGCAGGAAGTTATTGACATTTCAAAAAATCGTCATACATAGAATTCAGATGCCAGAGATCCCAGGCTTCTGACTTCAAAGGTCCTTTCTATTATATACAGACGTAGGTAGAACTTCTCATGATGGGTGGAATGTGCGTCCCTCTTCTGCTCGGTCATGGCACATCATACTAATTTCCCAATACTGGTCTTCACCCCCAACCAGAGTGAGTATTGATTCCTAAATAGGGGAAATATTTGATTGAAATGAGATGCTTCCCTCCTCGCTAGAGACAAATCCTCCCTTCGTTAATGCGCAACCGTTTGATAAACTTCAATGCAGTGGGTTCAACTGCCATTTCAAAGGGATCTTCCCAAATATCCCTCTTGGGAAATTCAATACCAACCCTCATTTGTTGAGGCTTGGCTCCCTCTAAGAAGGTTGTCACCCTCCAATATCTCCTCAAAGCACTGGGTAGAGGTAATAAATACCTCCAAATATCATAAACAAAATACTTAATTTTTTTGGAAAACACATAACTTATCTTGCATGGATCCTAACTATTTCCCCAAATCTCGAGTTCTTATTGAAGAGGTAACTATATTGTTAGGATTTCATTTAATCATTTGAGTCGCCTCAAAGATTATCATATTTTGTGCCTTTCATATATCTATATATATGTATATGTATATGTATATGTATGTATGTATGTATGTATTCAATGTATAAGTGATAACCGATATATATATTATCAAATTTCTTATATTGCATGTAATGCTTTATATATATGTGTGTGATAATATTTTCCTTCTCCCTTCCAATAATTTTGATTATTATGAGGTGGGGGTGACCTCCCCCTCGTGGAGGTTTAGTGTTTTAAAACTATTACAATGAGATGTGCTAACCTTTACACCATAATGATTGCTTGGCATAGATAATGTCTCACCATTGTAGATCCCATTCTCGAATTAAGTATGTACGGAGTGTATGAGTGGTAAATTGCCATTGAAGTCTGAAGGTTTCCATTGACTTACTTTTGGTATGTTTTCAAACCATGATGACCTTAAGCAATATTTACTTGATCCCAAGGATTCACTCAACTTTTATCTTTTCACCCCTAATGGATCTGTCTACAATCATTGTTTTAGTTGTGCATGCTTTCAGTATCCTAGCAATATCAATTTCATCTATACTTTTATGAGGCTAAGATTAGTACTTACAGTTCTTTTTACTTACACTCTATTGTTTCTGGCCACGTAGGAATATTAGTTTTTCCTATGTAAAAAAGCTATAATTCCAAGTAATTTCTTAGATTATCCATTGAATCTCATCTTTGGCAATCCTGACGATTGGGTCAATGAAATTTGATTAGTTATATAAATTAAAAAAAATGTACCAACCGTACTCACTCAAATAAAATGATTGTTGAAACTGAAAGGTATCCATTCTCAGGAATAACAAGAAACATAGAGAAAGGTAACAAACATTTAAAATCAAACTACCAAGTCAATAGATTAGGAGAGTTCCTCAGTTTAGCATATAAAATTTACCTTTAAACATTCACAACTAGGATGAATTTCCACATACTATTTTACTCTACCTTACAAGAACCTATGTCATAAAGCCTTAACTCCCATAGTTTAACTATTTCAATAATTTTAATGATTAGTTTCTTGTCCTTCATTGAAACTAATTGTAGAGTACAAGAAGATATTCATTGAATAGTATTTACCCATAAAAATAATTTAGATATATAATGAAACATATACAATGCTCACATATAGACAATGCTATGCCATTATAATGCTTCAACATATGGAACATACTTACTTGAAATTCAAAGACAACTTGTCAGTTAACTCTTGTCAATCCTTGGAAATGATTTTTTTATGCTTGCGTCTTATAAATGGAGTCATTTGCTTGTTCAACTAACTTATAGTCGTTTCCTCCGATTGAGTCCAAATAAGCCTGAGTGTTTGCAACCTGTCCTTTAATACCATATGTAACAAACCCCAAATACCTAAATAGATTCTCTAGGTGGCAGCATAAATTTTGTTCTTAATAATATCCATTTAATCACACCAAACAAATTAAAACTTTTTACTTAACCATAACTATTTTTTAAGATTAAGAATCTACAACATATAATCACTTTAATACTAATTCTACACAAGAAAATCTTATTGAAATTATTATAAGATACAATAATTACATTAGTCACGAGACTATTCTCTGAAATTAGATAACGATTACACATTAACCCTATCTTTTAATCGTATTTAACACCCTCCAGAACAAGGTACCATACTTGTACTAATTCTCTTGGGCACAACCATCAGAGATGATACATCAGTCTCCTGAGTGGAGAAAACAATAAAGTTAGATATAATTTAGATGATGAAAGAAGCTAATTAAAAAGTAAGCACATATACAACTGCTATACTCTATACTGTCTTTCAAGAGTTATCATGATGCCTTTCCGCCATTGGGACACTAGTCCTATAGCCACCCTTTGAATTCATGTAAATCAACTTGCATATTAGTACTAGATATCAATATATAAATCTAAGAACATATGTTTAATAATGAACTTAAAAACAAGATAAATTAAATCCATAACAAAAATAACAATTACATATACTTTTGTAGATTGACTTTAGCTTGGGTGACTGAAAGCGTGTCTACAAATTTCCTCCCAACCTTAAGCTTCATTTGACGTATGTTTTCGGTCTAAAGACACCCCCGAGTTGGGTGATGAATCCACTAAGGTTCAAGGTTATAAATAGAAAAATCTTCAAGTTTTCAAGTTAAGATATCCAAATGGAATACCTTGCCTAAGATTATGAGACTTAGCATTCCTTATCATCATAACATTTTTTTAACCATTACTCCTCGGATGCGGCTGTGAGTTAGACCCACGTGGAGGATATCATGGCCCCTCTAGCCAACGCTCAACCCACAACCATTAATGGCCTTTAAAACCCAGATAGACGTGGCCACTCCATAGCTTGACGGAAGGATAAAGTTGTCTCATCGCAGCTTGGATGCCTTAACTCCTCTGCTTGGCTATTGCACTTCGCACAAGCACCATTCAATTGGAACAATGGCCCTCCAACTTTACCCCGTTGTTATAATCCTCTGGTTCATTATCATTCTCCTAGATCCTCTATCTCTCCATGATCGCTTATTGCAATAGGGTCAACACCCTCTGCTTCAAGCCACCCTCACCTGTCACTCTGTTGCTCCATGCCCTCACACCGCTCCCCATTATCTTAGCTCACATGCCCAGAGCCTTAATCAATCCAGTCATCTCACCCCTCTGCCATGCCTAGATGACAAAGAGGCACTTCATGCAGGGGATGAGGACGCCATGCATGGTCAGAAGGCCATATTCCCCTCTCTTCTCAAGCTAGCAACAATGGCTTTGACCTAAAAATTCAGGAGGAGGTGCAAAGAATTGTCTCGAACATGGAGGATGAATTTTCTGGAGCACTTGGTGCTGCTAGACGCACAGTGGAGCGACAACAGAACTACTTGGTCTTTAAAAAACTGCTCACACGCCTAGTCCTCTGATTCCATCCTCTGGTTCCACCACGCCCTGCCCCTCATGTTTACCCTCCCCCGACCCCCCAAGAGACTGAACCACTCGGTCACCAACCGGTCCTATCTCAAGCCTCGCTTGATACATTGGTTCCACCATAGAGTTCCATTCCCCCTCTGCACCTTAGACCCTCCTCTGAATTTATGTGCAAGTTCTCATCCAACCCAATTGTCTGAAAGAAGACCTCTCCATTACCCTCCAAAAACCCACCTGTAGTTTCAGGGAAGGAAGCCTCTAGCTCCAATGACGAGGAAATCGCAACTTCTAATGATAGTTCAATGACTTCTTCAGGCGAGCTGAAACAAACAACGTCTCCAGGTTACACATGTCCAATCACAAAAGAACCATGGCCTGGGAAGAAACCATGACCCGTGGTCTTCATGTCCATGTGTCCCTCTGTATGTTGCATGAGCCATGTTTAGGTTCTTTTCGGCCATGTGCTGCTTATTTTTGTTTATGTTTAGCTTCCTTTGTTTATGTACTATCCACCTGTTGGCTCTTGCCACACCTTCTCTGAACTATGAGAATTTTTGTATATGTTCGTTTGGCAGGCCTGTTTTCCCTCAGAGAGGGAGGGTTATTTTGGATATGTTTTCTGTTATACCAAAATCCTGTCACCATCATGTGATAAGACACTTAACATATCTACTTTCCCTAAATCCCAGCACTGGGAATTGAAACTCATACCGTTTTGTCAATCTTTCACAAAAATGCTCAGTACCACGCCTTCCCCTTTGTCCAAGAGCGGTACCTTGCTCACACCGCCTATCCCTTGTTATCCACAAGCGTTGCCACCGCTTATGTCCCTTAGTCCATAAGTTTTTATTACCTGAACCACTCTGTCACTGAAGGAGAAAAGAGGTACCCTGCATAAAATGGGAAAAAGAGAAGTTTCTAGAGGCTTCTAGATCATGAGCCTTGTGTCCTCTCTTATCCCTATCATAGTGGGTCAGTTGAGCTCGAGATCCCCCATCCTAGGATATTAGAGGCCACCTCATCTACAAATCTCTCAACCATCCCTATCCATTGAGCCTTATAAATACAAGCTCATGTCCATGGTTGAGGGGAGGACTCTTAAGGTATTGTTATGCTGTTGGATTGATTACTTGGCCCAAGCCATTGGAGAGCATAGAGAGAAAATGTTGGAGCTTATGGGGATGAGATTGTTTGGTTCATGGAGATGCATGTCAAAACTAAGGCTTAACTGGTTGTAAACTTCTCCATTTTATCTTAATGCAAAGCTGATTTTCGTCCCACATTACTGTTGTTGTTTGATTTCACATGTATGTTGTTAGATTCCTTAGTCACTAACATGGATCAGCACATTATATTCTGGCAGCTTTTATGTGTTTGCGTGTTTAATATGATTGTAGGTACACAGGGTTACTATCAAAGCATCACATTCCAGGTATCTACGGCATCCAGGGAGGGTCTTCAACCTTTTTCCTTCATTTGTTCTGGATCTGAACCATTCAGACCAGTGGAACACCTTACTGTCCGCGGAAGGTGAAATATTCCAGCTAACAAATCTAGTGACTCCGCTAGGGAATTGATATATGTATCAATTGTTATGATCTTCCTCTGTTCTTCAACTCTTGTCTGAATCCAGGCTCCTTCTCCAACTCTCTTCAGTCAAATCTGCTATCTGACTTAGTTAATTTGTGTTTGAAACTTCCAAATTTGAATCATTTCAACCTTTTTTTCTTTGTTTCTATACTCAATCTATCAGCCTTTACCCTAATATGGTCTTTTACTGACGTGATATATCATTCTCTTTGTGTTTTAAATTTTTACAAGGAACCACGCCTATGTAGTGGATGAGGAGCGGTGCCACCACCTGAACAGAGTGAGCTGTACACGGTGCCACTGCCTGTATCCCATTGGAGAGAAGCAGTGCTGGGATAGAACCGCTCTGTCAACACCCCAGAAGCATGTTGCCATGTAGGCATCATTCCAAGACCTCCTTTTCCTCATTTTTGTAAAAATTTGGGTTGTTTTTCTTTCAATTCTGGACTGTCAGGCTTGTGTGACAGAACCTGATGCTTGTGGGTTGAAATTTTATGGTTTAATATTGGTTTGATTGGGAAATTCAAAATCTAGATTAGATTTTTTAATTGTTCATTTTCTTCTGTGCTTGTTGGTTGTGTTTGCGAAAGGATTTCTTGTTTTTTAAAAAGCTTAGGGTGTTAGTAAGATCTCTTTTCATTTCTATTGAATAGACTAAAAAAAGAAAAACTAATTAGCATCTTAGTTTCATTTCTTGTTTGCATAGAGAACTTCTTTTTCCTTCCTTTAAAAAAGATATTTTTTGACTAAGATTAGGTTATCATCATTGAGCGTTGGACATTGGATCTCTGATTGGCTTCACAAGATTTCAGGCTCTTCATGTTCTTTCGTCTCTTATGCATTTAGAACTATCTCAATCAAGATAAAAAAATATGGTAGTTTTAAGTTAGATTTTCCTATGCTTTAAGAGAAAATTGAAAAAATAGAGTGCATTTGCATGTAGTGTACTTCTTGTTTTTCTTTTAGGAAAAGAGATTCTCCCCCTTCGTATTTCTTTCAAAAAAGAGAAATCAGTTTGGAAAGTGTTGCTTGTCTTCGATTTGTGTTCAATGCTGTTGATTGGAAGTATTTTTTGTTTTGAAATGAAAGAAAATACTCTCTTTCCCTCCCATAAGTAGGCATACTGAATGGTAAAGTGAAATATTTTTGCATAACCATATTGCATGGTTTTACTTTTCTGTCAAAACATCATGCATTCACCTAACAGTCCACTTTAAAATCAAGGGTAGTTATAGGTTAAAATTTACATAGCAATTGGAATGATAGGTTAGAGACGTGTTCGAGCATCGTTAAGCGTAGGAGCTGTTGTTATTTGTGTACATTACATTGCAGGACTCACGCGGTTATTCCACGTACCATCAGTATTTTGAATAGCCTTTCACGTACCCTTGAGGTATATAGAAAAGTACTTCACGTACTCGATTGTATATCGGAAGGCCCTTTGTGTATGGCTATGTATTATACAACACTACTACCGATTCGAGCTCCCACATACCTTGAGTATATCGGGAGACCCCACTAGGATACCCTATCCATCTGAGAAAATCCCTTTGGTTGTCTTGCTTGGACCCATACACCAAAAACATCATTCGGGGAGATTACTACGCATGTACCCTTGAGGTATATTGCGAGTGGCACCTTCTTGACAATCTTGGTGAGAGACCTGACTTTTTGAACTCCTCCTATCATTTTAAGTGTGCTTGTTTTGACCTATAGCTTGTGTAGGGAAATGTTTTGGTTTGTTTTCTATATTTTCAGACCCTAGGTTATATAGGAACTATACAAACTGGCTGAGTTAAGATCGTCCAGAAGAGTATGGAGCTTGCCACCCGATTCTATTCTTGGATTAGGAGAAAATCCAATGGAAATTATCGACCAAGTGGTAGATAATGTGGTTGTAGAAAGTGGAGGACCATATTATTCACACTTGCCTCCCTTGGTCCAACAACCTTCTCAGGGAAATACCTTATTCCATTCTCCCATGGAAAGTCATGTTGATGATACTACTCATCCGGATTTTGGTCCCAATGCTCCATTTTGAGATACCATTGTAGGACATGCCATTGCCTCATTTGGCACCCATTTAAACTCTTCTGAAGATGAAGAAGAATGCAGGAAATACCGTGTCTCCATTCTCCATGCATAGGAGATTGACAAGTAGATAGATGACCTATTAGGACCAACACCATCACGTTCCACATCTTTTATTGTGGGATATTGTTCACTGGCCAATTCTATGAGACCCATTGAACCGATTATAAATCATCCAATAACACCCCACAACCCTGGTCAAAATACCACCTCCACCACCTCCCATATTATGTCTGTCCCTAATCCTCCCAGGTCTTCTGCACTTGGGGCTCAACCTTCAATTCTCGTTTTGTCTGTACCTTCTAGTGTTGGGGAGCAACCCCTGGCATGACTTATGTTATCTAACACTGGAATTGTACCTAGTCAAGGACAAACCTCTAATATAGAACCATCTACAATTTATGTCCCTCCCACCCATACTAATGTCGTTAATCCCCCACCTAGTTCAAGTCAACCCTCGGGGGTACAACCTGCAACCATTCAATCTTCTATAGCTTATGGTTATCACATACCTATAGGTAACATTAATCATCCACCCAATCCTACAAGGATGCCTTATGCTAGAATTCCATACTCTAGTAACACTTTTACACCATGGGGGAAACCTAACTGGTCTTACATGCCAGCTATGGGGGGGATACCTATACATACTACGAGAGGTGTTGAAGGACCTCCTTATAGAGGTCCTCCCCCTGGGGGCTTAATGGTCCCAGAGGATCTAGAAACTTTCCTCCTTATGGTCCTAGTGGTCTTGGTGGTCCTCGAGGGCCTGGTGGCTTTCCTCCTTATGGCTCTGGAGGGTCCGGTGGCCCTTCACCTAGTGGTTTCGTAGGCTCTTGAGGTTTACCTCTTGGTGGATTTGGAGGGTCTGGTGGTCTGCCTCCTGGTGGTCTTGGTGGTCCTAGTGGTCCTAGTGGTCCTGGTGGTCCTAATGGTCCTGGTGGCCCTGGTGGTCCTCCTCCTAGAGGCCCTAGTGGTCCTAGTGATCCTAATCCCAGAAATCAACCCCCTACGAGTGGATTTTTCAGTAGTTATTCATCACAGCAACCTATTTTTCAGTCCACTTATGGTCCCACTAGTAATTATATGCCATATCAATATTACCAATATGTGCAACCCAACCGGTAGTTACCTTTCCTAGCAAATTTGGACTTACCTGACTTGTCCAAGTTGATTAATGACCCCATTCGACACAATCCCTCATGGCCTCCCATTCCAGTAAAGTTACCATCGGATATCCCGAAGTTCGATGGGATGCAGGGAGATGATTTGAAGAACCATGTTATGACATTCCATTTGTGGTGTTCTTCAAACTCCCTCATGGATGACTCCATTCGGTTATGACTCTTTCAGCGAACTTTGACCGGTATAGCCGCGAAGTGGTACATTGAACTACCACAACATTCGTTTGTATATTTTGGCTCATTGGCAACCGTGTTTCTTACACACTTTCAGCTTCCTATTCATTATGAAGCGGGCACTAATATTTTAACTTCACTACGACAGAACACCTTCATGCACATATTCAATCATATTCATGAGTGAAGAAGGCAAAGAAGGCTTATTAAGGCCCCTATTCTGTATCTGTTGTTAGCTGATTAGTTTACCAAATCCTTGTTGCCTCCTATTGCCCGATATGTGGCTATGGGTAGTGTTGTTACTGAAGATCAGGCTATTAGTTGAGCCCAGTATATAGAATTGGTCTATTCCTAGTCTGGAACTCTTTATGACTTGATTCCTCAAGCTCCTCTCCCAAGCACCGATCCCACCAAGCCACCAGCAGAAGTACCTGTTGATGGGATTGTTGGTTCAATCCAGTCCCCATCAGCAGTGAAACCTACCAAACAACCCCAAACTTCCACCCCTACTCCTTCAACTCCTAAGGTTTCCACCAAGGTAAACTCTATTCAAAGTACTCAAACCTCAAGTAATAATAAAAATAAAGGTAAAAATAGAAATAAAAAACTTGGAAACCAACAAGAGACTCCAATACCAACCAACAGTGATAACGATAAAGGGAAAATAAAGGGAAAATATCCCTATCTGCTATGTAGAGGTGACCATTTTTCAAAGGAGTGTCCGCATCGAGATGAAATCTCCCAGTTTCTAAAGTCCAATCCCGTACCTGCAGTACTTACGGATCCTTTTCCCTCTCAACAACAACTGATAGACCACATGTCTAATAAGGGTAACTCTAGTTCATCAGAGGAGATTCATATGATGTCCTCATATACCATCAATCTGCAAACTCAAAGTCAGAATTATGACAAACCTGCAAATAAGAAAGAAGATCATTCTTCTTTAGGGAAAGCTCCCTCTACCATTTCTCCAGAATCCTTGTCTACTGCCCCCTTATCTATCGAGAATCCTACTCTCGACATGATTTTGCATCCACCTAAGAGTACTCTTCGGAAGGCAGTATTTAACCCTAATTCCTAAGCTGCTCAATTTTATAATATAGTTGAAGATCTCGCTCATGAACCTTGTGCAATGTCTACCTTAGAAGTACTCCAAAGTTTCCCTACACAGTGCAAAAACTTGTTAATGACATTAGGAGCTTTAGACACGGATAATACTAACTTGATTCATTTCAATGTTGAGAACTACAAGCGTAGGTTACCGCATAAACTTGCTTTCTAGATCATTACGAAAGTAGTTGGAAAGAAATTTTTTCGAACGGTACTAGATGAAGGAGCTTTAGCCTCAGTTTTGTCTATGTCTTGTTGGAAGGCTCTTAGCTCTCCCGAGCTTGTAACATCACCTATGACCCTTAAAGCCTTTGACGGATAGGGTTTCCAACCCCATGGTCTCATATCAGCCCTAGTGGTTGAGCTGGGGGGGGAAATTGTTTCCATTCAAGTAGAAGTGGTAGATGCCCCTTTAGATTACAACCTCCTTCGAGGAAGAAATTGGTTCTATGCCATGACTGCTATCGCCTCAACAGTATTTCGAATAGTCCAATTTTTGCATCTAGGGAGAATTGTTACTATTGACTAGCTTGATTTCTGTACGCTGGATGTTAGTACCTCCATGGCTAATAACATTCCCATGTTAGGCTAGTCCCCTCCTCCTTACCAGTCGATTAGGGTAGGCATGTTGAAGGACTCATCCCTTATGGGGATTTTTCCATCCACTCCTCCTAGCACGGATATCGCGACTGTCCATATGATCACCTCATTTGATTATGAGCCTAAGGGTAAACAAGTTGTTGAGTCCACCTCGTTGAGTTCACTGGAAGCACTGTATGATACCATTCAAACCTTTTTCGATGATCACACAGATGACCTTCATCTAGTGGCTTCGGATCCTTACCATTTACCGTACTAGGTAGAACCTTCTCTTCTTATTCTAGATTATCTCTCTTATACTTTTCCTTCCGATGAGTCCATTATGGAGATCATGAATACAGATGAGTCCATTTGGGAGGATCACCATCATAGATCCATGTTCCTCCCCAACACCATTTCGGTTAGCCATGATTTTGCATCCTTGTTTCCTACTAATATTGTCAATGTACCCCAAGGTCCTATATTGTTGCAAGATGTAGATTCTGAAGGAAACCTTTGCAACATTACTCGGACGAATCCACGGGGGATTCACTTGTTGACCAATATCCTATAACATTAGTTCATATTGTGAGTTTTAAAATTATCAAAAATTGAACCAATATATTGCAGGTATTAGGGGGGGTGAGGGGTTTAAGGTGGGGGTGGGTAGGGTGGTTTATAAGGATTGAGGTATAAAAATGGGTGGGGAGGAGGTTTTAAGTATTGGGAGGGAGTTTCAAAAAAAAGAGTTTGGGTCAATATCTCTGGAAATTAAGGGTATTCTTTAATATTCCATGATCGCACGTGCTATGTGATAGGTTCACTAAGTGAAGTCTCCGTGGACGAATCCGATTGACATATCAGCCAAGCCTAATACTATCAAGCATGTTCATGTTGGGAAGAACTACTCGGCAGACGAATCTGAAGCATACAAGGCACTTTTCAAAGAATTTCGTGATATTTTTACCTGGTCCTATGAAGAGATGTCGGGGATTGACCCATCCATTGTGGTCCACGAAATTAAAACCTATCCCATGACTAAACCTGTCAAGAAAAACTAAGGCAAGTCCATCCTCGGAAGGCCGCAGCTATTAAAGCTGAAATTGAGAAACTTCTCAAAGTTGGGTTTATTTATCCTGTACCCCTAATGGAATGGGTATCAAACATTGTCCCTGTCAATAAAAAGTAGGGCACCATTAGAGTCTGTATTAACTTTAGGGATTTGAATAGAGCTTGTCCCAAGGACAACTTTCCTACTCCACACATTGATCAGATTATCGAAAATTGTGCTGGAAGTGTCATCTTTTCATTTGTGGATGGCTTCTCTGGCTATAATTAGATTCATATATTACCCTCCAATTAGCATAAGACATCTTTCATTTTCCCATGGGGAACCTTTGCATATAAGAAGTTACCTTTTGGCTTGAAAAATGTTGGAGCCACGTTCCAACGCATAATGTCCTATGCGTTTCATGATATTAAACATATTGTTGAACCGTACCTTGATGACCTCCCTACTCATTCACAATGATGGGAGGACCACCCTAGTCATATTAGAGAGATATTCCTGAGATGTCGTCATTATAATATACAGCTCAGTCTGCATAAATGTGTTTTTTGCATTGAGATGAGACATCTGCTAGGTTTTGTGGTATCCAAAGATGGCATCCGAATTGATCCTTTCAAAATTGCTGCCATTTTAGATCTACCAGCCCCAACTAATCTCCTATAACTCCAAAGTTTGCAAGGGAAGGCAAACTTTCTCTGTTGTTTTGTGTGCAATTTCATAGAGAAAACACACTATTATATGTGTCTCCGCAAGAAGAACACTCCATTCTTCTAGGATGACCAAGCCCAATGCACCTTTGATAACCTTAAGCACACTCTAAGTCATTCACCCATGATACACCCCTTGGATTATTCAAAGGACTTTCTCTTGTATATTTCTACCTCCGCTACTACCATCGCTATGGTTTTAGTGCAGGGAAATCTCCATGGTCAACAACACGTGATTTATTATGCCAGTAAGAATCTCATGGATTCCAAAACTCGTTATTCACGTGTGGAAAAGTTAGCATTGGCCACGATCATTGCTATATAAAAGTTTCGTCACTACATTCTGCTCTGCATTACCACTGTATTGGAAGACCAGAACCTGATGTATTACATCCTGACTCATCAGGTGCTCAGGGGAAAGTACTCCTGCTGGATAGTCATGCTTCAAGAGTTTGATCTGGAATTTGCCAAAGCCACATCAAAGAAATCCTTGGTCTTTGTTGAGATTATGTGTGATATTCCCTGTGCTTTGATGTAATCTGAGCTCAGTGATTCATTTCCGGATGAGCTCCTATTCCTGATTAGCACTACCTATCCTTGGTATGGATATTTTCTTATTTTTCTCCTAACACAACGATTTCAACCGCATTTATCACATGATGATGATCGCCGTATCCATCACCACGCGAAATACTATCTCATCATGAATGATACCTTGTATAGACGTGGGATTGACTCAATTCTCCAATGATGCCTCACCCATGAGGAGGCTGAACATGTGTTGAATGATTTCCACTCAGGAGCATGTGGCGGTCATTTATCTTTGATGGCTACAGCCCAGAAAATCCTTCGCACTGGCTATTTCTAGCCTTCTGTCTTCAAAGACTGCATGAGGCTGTTAAGAAATTCCCACCTTATCAACAATTTTATCCTAAAAATCACACCCATCATGCTATGCTACACCTCGTCATTGTCATTGGCCCATTCCCCAAATGGGGGATTGACTTCATGCATTGTAATCCTACCTCGGTCAGGGGGCATGGTTACATCATCGTAGCCGTTGATTATTTCACAAAATGGGCTGAGGCCATGCCTACATATGCAGAAGATGGTAAGACTACCGCTCTCTTCTTGTTCAATCATATCATAGCTAGATTTGGAGTCCCACAGTCCATCGTTACTGATAACGGATCCCATTTCTGTAATCAAATGATGGAGGAACTAAGTTCCAAGCTAGGTTTTCTCCATGAAAACTCTACACCATATTATCCACAAGCTAATGGTCAGGTAGATTCCATTAACCAAGTTTTGAAAACCATGCTTCATCGGATGGTTGGAGATCATAAATCCAACTGGCACCATGTTCTTTTCTCCGCTCTTTGGGCTTATCAGACTTCTATGAAAACAACACTGGTTTCACACCATTCCATCTTGTCTATGGACTCGAAGTTGTCTTACCAATTCAATGTCACATTCCATCTTTACAACTTGCCGTCGAACTTCTCCCAGACACTTCCATAGAGGAAGAAATATTTTTGTACTTGAATAACCTTGATGAGACTCGGAGAGATGTTTCCTTAGCTAATGAGGCACATAAGAAATGAGTCAAGGTGTAGTATGATAAATCCATCCAACCTCGTGTCTTTAACGAGGGTGACCTAGTCTTGACTTATGATCAGAGATATGACAAACTAGGGAAGGGTAAGTTCGAGTCCATGTGGTACGGACCTTTCGTCATTTCTAAGGTTTTAGAGAAAGGAGCTTACGATCTCATTCATTATGATGGAATCCCTTTGGGGAAGCCTCGCAATGGGTTGTACCTAAAAAGGTACTATGCCTAGGTCTTTCTTGGAAAGTATCTTGTATATATGTGTATTGCTTGACTTTCAGTGTTCTTCTAGTATTTTCAAGATGGTTTTGAGTTTAGTGTCCGCATCTATTTATACCATGTTTTGGTCATGCAGATGGCTTTCTATGGCTTTGTTGATGGTGCTTGCTGCCACACCTTGAATCTCACCTCAGCTGTTTGGGTCCTCTATTCCCTAGCCTAAGATTTGGTCAGTTTAGGAGCGGTTTGTATAGGTCCCACTACTAATAACGTCATCGAGTATGAGGCAGTCACCAGTCTTTTGACTGAAGATACCTCCCAAGATGTTCATGATATAGTATTTTTGATGGACTCACAACTCATGGTTTGCCATTTAAACCATGTTTACACCATTATAAACCCTGTGCTCCTCCACCTCAGTTCAAAGAGTACATTTTCTAGAAAGATCATTTTAAACCATCACTTATAGGCATATCCCTAGGGAACATAATGTAGTTGCTGACTCATTAGTTAACTACATCCTATATTGGCATATTTCCCATTCATGACATTGAAATCAAACATGGTACATTGTAAATAAACATTTAAAGACACATAAAACTCATATAAAATACATTTCCCATTTGAGACATATAAACACCAGGTAAAAGTCTGTATATATATATACAAAAAGTTTACAAAAAATAGGTCTCGAGACCTCATTTAAAGCATGTAGGCTTTTAGGAAAAACCATCATACAAAACCCTGAAGTTGTCAGCTTTCAGTACATATCTCATAACTAGTGGTGCTCATGATAGCACATCACTACTCGAGCTACTCTACGTAGCAGCCTACTTAATCGACCCGGTACTCCTGCTGTGGATCTCCGATATCTCATCGGGAGGTCATCAATGGAAGCATCTGGAATATCCAAGGTCAACCTCTCTAGGTTTTCCTCTAGCTCCCAGATGATACTATCACCCTGTGGTACAAAGTGGGCTCTGACTCGCCTATCCAATGGAGAAGCTCCTCCAGGTCGCGCTGCTCCAACATCTGCATGAGAATATACAGGTCTCGCCACTTAACATAAAAGATATAAAACATTAAAAAAAATAAAAACATTTCATCCATTTTAGGGTTTCTTGCTTCTTACCAATGTCACCCCACTGTCCACTAGGTGGGAGTGGTAGGTCAGGATCTTCGGTGAAGTCCATACCTGCATTAGCATAATCCTCAACCATGAGGATCTGATCTCAGAGCCATCTAAAGAACAGATCACCAAACTTCACCCTTCCCCTAGATTCTCCTATATGAGCCATGACCTAGACCCACCTCAGAATATGAGGATCTCGTGCTCTTAGACTCCGAAAGGCCACCTGAGGTCTCATATGTGGAACCCGCTCAAAGAAGAAGCAAGTTAAAATGGAGCCAAAGCCAAATTGCTTTAGCTCTCCTTGCCTACACTTAGTGAGCTGATCTTTGAATATGGGAAGCATGGCTTCCACCCAGTTGAATACCGTAGGTGCCATGGCCTCTATGGCATACAACATGTGTGCCCTAGAATCCAGGTGCACACCCTAACTCCCAGCCACCCTTTGCATAGTAAATAGGACGGTCCATAGGGGCCCATCCGTCACTGCTATGATGGGTATTTTCTTCCCTGATGTCCTCGTCCCTAGAACACAGTGACGATCTATAAGCTCTTGAGTGGTAATATCCCCTCCATGGGAACCTGTCAGTGAGATGGGGGCACCTCATCTCGAGAGACCAGTCAAAAAGTATATGTCCTCTACTTCCACTGTAATAATATGGCCCCCACCTCGAAGTACTGCTGCCCTGGATTCCACATCCTCAGTATGTGTTCCAGTAACCGCTCATGTGACACCATGCTTGGGGTCTGGAAGAATTTTAGCAGCCCACAGTCCCGTAATGTGGCAATACAACCCACATTTCTCTTGACAAAAGCATCATCATTGTCATGTGTTCTTTCTTTCCATATCACCATGTTTTGAGCAACCAAGACTTGTCAAAAACAATCATAGTATGCATTAGAATCATCCCTAATCATTAAAAATCAAAAGAATGACTTATTTTTGCTCATGCTATTAGTTTAAAATCTCCTCGGTTAGCACTACCTATGCACCGTTGGAGACAGGCGGTGGCATCGCTGGTCAACTATGTTATAGGCACGGTTCTCGGGTGGTACCGCATATCCCACAAGGGGTAGGTGCGGTGCCCTTTTTAAGGTTTTAGGGCTTTCCATATGAGCCCAAAACCCAACCAACTCAAAATAAACACTATGAAATGAAAGAATATGATTTTAGTTATTACCTGCAACTAATGGTGCTCAAAATGAAAGGTGGGATCTCTCGGTATCAGCTGCTAAAGATCTGGCTAAGAAAGTGCTCCAAATGCTCTCCATTATGGGTAAATAGTGAAATGACTTGATTTTTTACTATTTACATGACTTATATAAGAATTTTTGGGTCTGACATACTATAGTTTTGATATAAAATCATATTTTAGTCAAATTTTATTTGTCGTAATCCCTCAATGCTAGTTATAAATGTATTTAACACTTGTTTATGAGTCGATTGTAGGATAAGAGAACCATAGAAAAAGCCTTGGAAGTTTGTTTATGGCTTTTTCTCACTTTCATAAAACGGAAAAGGTCGATGAGTGTTTATTACAACACTTTGATCATGCTCTTTAAAACTAGTATCAAAGGTTCGAGTCCATTTCCATTTCTTTCCAGGATCGTAAAAATTTGGCATTGTGTAAAGAAGTGTCATGGAGTCTTCTTTTCACCTCCTTTTCAGGCTCCTTAAACACGAAAAGATCGTCGAGTCGGTTTCCGATTCTTTCCAGGCTCGTAAAAAGTGACATTGTATAAAGAAACCTCATGGATTCCTCTTTAAACTCTTTTCAGGCTCCCCAAATACGAAAAAATTGTCGAACGATCGTGTATTCTTCATGCTCGTTAAAGTATTTGAAGAGTCATCCATCCGACGGTAGGTTATCTCTTTTTCGGTTCGGATAGGACTATTTACGAAAAAGGAACACTCCAGCCAATCATGACTGGAAGAATTCCCTAAGGTATGATTTTATACTTTTTTGGGCCTTAGGGACTAAATCATACGAAAAAGGACCCCTCTGGAGTCTTCTTCCATAATCGTTCAGAATCTCTAAACATGAACGATATCGAGTTTTCTTTTAGTGGACTCGTTAAATTAAACATTGAGAGACCCATTTTGGGAACGAACCCCTCCTCTCTTAGGTTCGTAAAACATATGAATCTGGACTTGTCTTCCAACAAGCTATATTGAGTGTTTTTTACCCTCTTTGAACTCGTAAAACCGAAAAGTGGTACTCATCAACCATGATGGGGGAAATGAGAAGGGAATCGTTTTGCAAAAAATGGCAGTTGTTTGTCATTACCTTTGAACATGGCGCTTGTCTGCACATCATGTCATTCAATTGGGTATTCAGCTGATTTTCGTGACAATCCACTTTCATGAGTCATGTCACTCCTTTGAGTCTTTCAAAAGAACAAATTTTCCACTGTCGCATTGTGTGTTTGTCCCATTTAGTCATGCTGCCAAGTCTTTTTGTTGTGCCACCCGATTTTCAAAGAGGATTTGAAGAAGTTTTACCTCTGCAGTCCACATAGTATTTGTGTCAGTATTTTTGAGTCAGTCTTATGGTTACTACATTCACATCATTCTAGAACTATGTTCCAAGTTTCTTGTCGTCGATGTGGGACTCATCATGTCCCTCCTTCGATGAGACTTTTTCCCGTTGACATCAGCTCATCATCCGAGAAATAGTATTAGAAACAATATTTGGTACCTTGAGATCGGTATGCCTTAATAATAGGTTCTCTCGCTCTCGATATAGGTTCACAGCATTGACCTTTGATCGATAGAATCGACTAGGTGTTCGACATCAGGACATCTATTCACACTCAGTAGATTGTACTAGGGTACCTTGGGAATCATTGACATCAATGGTGATCTCCCTTGCACTTGTTAATGGTTCACATCATTTGCCAGTAATCAAGTTGTTTCTACCCTATTCGACTTCAGATCATTGTAATCACATGGATAGAATCGTACTTTGTGGAAGATGAGATGAAGACCCTGGGTGTTTGTTTAAAGTGCTCATTGCTTTTCCCCAGGTTGCGATGGAGTTTTTTATATCTAGCATGGATCCACATTTGTATGGTCATGGCTATGCTCAAATTTGTGTCTGTATGACATAGATCTACATTGTATGTCTGGTAGCTATGTCCAAGTTTGAGTCCTCTATCACATGTATCTATGCTGTATTCTAGTAGCCATGCTTGTTTATTCCTATCATGGATATTCCTTGTATTGGTCTACAGCCATGAGTTGGTTACCTGTGTCTATGAGTCAAAGTTGGTTACTTGTGTCTATGAGTCAACATACCGATGTACTACAGATGCCTACTTGACAACATACTCCAATCGATCCGACATTTTCACCTCGTAGCGATGACTGGGTGTTCGACATCAGGACATCTATTCACACTCAGTAGATTGTACTAGGGTACCTTGGGAATCATTGACATCAATGGTGATCTCCCTTGCACTTGTTAATGGTTCACATCATTTGCCAGTAATCAAGTGGTTTCTACCCTATTCGACTTCAGATCATTGTAATCACATGGATAGAATTGTACTTTGTGGAAGATGAGACGAAGACCCTGGGTGTTTGTTTAAAGTGCTCATTGCTTTTCCCCAGGTTGCGATGGAGTTTTGTATATCTAGAATGGATCCACATTTGTATGGTCATGGCTATGCTCAAATTTGTGTCTGTATGACATATATCTACATTGTATGTCTGGTAGCTATGTCCAAGTTTGAGTCCTCTATCACATGTATCTATGCTGTATTCTAGTAGCCATGCTTGTTTATTCCTCTCATGGATATTCCTTGTATTGGTCTACAGCCATGAGTTGGTTACCTGTGTCTATGAGTCAAATTTGGTTACTTGTGTCTATGAGTCAACATACTGATGTACTACAGATGCCTACTTGACAACATACTCCAATCGATCCGACATTTTCACCTCGTAGCGATGACTTGTTCTCTCAAAGCTCTCGTTTATTGTATCCCTCTAAGACCCATGCTTTGGGGGCATCCTATTATACCAAAATCCTGTCACCATCATGTGATAAGACTCTTAACATATCTACTTGCCCTGAATCCCAGCACTTGGAGTGGAAACTCATACCATTTTGACAATCTTTCACAAAACTTCTCAGCACACCGCCTTCCCCTTTGTCCAAGAGAGGTACCTTTCTTGCACCACCTATCCCTTGTTATCCACAACTGGTGCCACCACTTATGGCCCTTATCCCATAATCATTTCTTACCTAAACCGCTCTGTCACTGAAGGAGGAAAGCGGTACCCTGGGTAAAATGGGAAAAATTGAAGTTTCTCGAGGCTTCTAGATCATGAGCCTCGTGTCCACTCTTATCCCTATCATAGTGGGTTAGTTTAGCTTGAGATCCCCCATCCTAGGATCTTAGAGGCCACCTCATCCACAAATCTCTTAACCATCCCTATCCATTGAGCCTTATAAATACAAGCTCATGTCCATGGTTGAGGTGAGGACTCTTAAGGTATTGTTATGCTGTTGCATTGATTACTTGGCCCAATCCCTTGGAGAGCATAGAGAGAAAAAGTTGTAGCTTATGGGGTTGAGAGTGTTTGGTTTCATGGAGATGCATGTCAACACTAAGGCTTAACTAGTTGTAAACTTCTCCATTTTATCTTAATGCAAATCTGATTTCTGTCCCACATTACTGTTGTTGTTTTATTTCACATGTATGTTGTTAGATTCCTTAGTCACTAACATGGATCAGTAGATTATATTCTAGCATATTTAATGTGTTTGCGTGTTTAATATGATTGCAAGTACACAGGCTTACTATCGAAGCATCACATTCCAGATATCTACAGCATCTAGGGAGGGTCTTCAACCTTTGTCCTTCGTTTGTTCTAGATTTGAACCATTCAGACCAGTGGAACACCTTACTATCTGCAGAAGGTGAAATATTCCACCTAACATTTTCCCTCCCAGAGGGAGGGCCTAACTATACTTTGATACTCCACACCTGCTCCACCTGAGCAGGATAGACTGTATTTTTGCCTGTACTATTATTTTCTCTCTTTTTTAATAGATTAGATCTCAACTTACAAAAAAAAAACATTTTTTAACCATTACTCACAACTAAATTCTCGTCATGTTTTATCCATAAACAAAAAGGATATAGGACAACACTCATTTATACCCTTACATTACATTATTTAGGAAACCTTATTTCTTTATGGGTCCGACATTGTTTTCTTTAAGGAATACAACCAATTACCCCAAAATTCTAGAGTACCTTTTCATTTAATATGCAATGTAACTGTTTACTATCAATCGCTTTCATGCTTCTTGTAAGTATGAAACTAATTTGCCATCAAGGAGTATAACATCAAAATACTTATGTTGATTCCAATTATATCCAAGTATTAATGTGATATTAACACTTCACTTCATATTTTAGGATGTTTCTACATGGATAAAATATATCACTTACCACCCTATAAAACAAATTCCATTATCATAAAAATCACAGAAAAAATCATTACCTGAAATCTAGTTTTTATCTTAAATTTAATTATTTCTACTTACATCCAACAAATAGAAACTCTTATGCTCAAAATGAGAAAAGTTCATTTAGTCACTCTAAATTGTAGTTCTTGGTGAGGATAACGACTAGTGTCTGAGAAGCCTCCCTATTGCCAAACAAAACTTAGTTGCCATGGTACAAAGAAGGGGGTGAGAAAGTGTAACTAATTTGATAAAATTGGTTGTATATTTCCAAATGTTATCTTATCAAGTTCCTGTTAGTACTATTCACATTTTGTAATTATCTCATCCATATTGTTTCCACATCAGTGATAGGTGCACTGCACAAAGATTGTTTATTTCCATGCAACATTGGTGGGGTTTATAACTTCATACATCCAACTTTAATGGTTCTTTTTATTTTGAGTTATGGGGACTCGAGCTTCCTATATTTATTGTGGAGTCTCCCTTTGTAAATATATCTCTAGGGTCTTCTCTCATCTTCTTAATGTGTTTGGTTTTGATCATGTTTAGTCTAGTGATTACACTATTTTCCTAGGTTGTGCATAAACGATAATGGTAACCTAAGATTTTAAATTTAAATGATTAGTGATCTCAAGATTACAAAATCACCTTCTACAGAAGTTACATTTACATGGTTACAATATTGTAATTCCTACCTTTTTCTGCAGTTGTAACTATTTTCGATTTTCAATTTAAACTACAGGAAATCCTTTCCAGATTTAAAACTAAAACATAGGAATGCAATTTCAATTTCAGAAATTATATTTAGACATAGAAACCAAGCATAATATTAACTGTAGATTTTATAACTTCTACCCATTTTCAACTAACACTCAACGTTGTATTTAAGAAGAAAAATTCAAATTGAATTTGTAGAAAATAGATCCATGAGTATAGTATTTCTTTTTATTCTCAAATTTACAGGTTTGATAATAGATCCACTTACATGTGAGTATCGTTGGAAGAGATCCACAAATCGAGAAGACCAAGAAAACAAGGCTCCACCGCCGCAAATCAACAATGAATTCGCCACACCACCGACTCCACTAGACTGAGTAGACAAAGGGCCGAGGCTCCACCACCACAGCTCGACAATGGATTGTTAGGATTATTAATCCTCCCTTGTCCAAATTTGGTCATATGTCTTAATCGGGAGTCATGTCTAAATCCAGTCTATTTATAGTCATTAGCACCATTGGGTAAACTTGACCTAATTGGGGCACATGTTTCAGTTACTAAAGTGTGGGGAACACTAATTGAGGCTCACTGCCACTGATTGCG
>LPNX010832957.1:5867-34053 GCA_001517045.1 Pseudotsuga menziesii | reverse complement strand
GACCAATCCCTACAATTTAGGAAGCCACTGGGAGTGCCGAAACCAACCAAGGTCAGTTCACTTCAGTTGATGACTAGTCAAGCTAAGTTAGGAGTCAATTACATTCAATTCTAGTCCTCTACATTCAATTAGTGCTAGGTTTACTTGAATGAACACATGTGGGGCACATTTCTCACCTACCACAGTCATTTAACCTTAGTCAACACTGAATGTAACACTTGATTTGTGTTTTAGAGCTTCGATGAACTCCGGTTATGGTTTAGACAAGGTCAGTTAACTACTGAGTCCTCTGATAGTGATTTAGACAAGGTCTTGGTTACCTACAGTCAAGTAGAGTCTAATGAATTCAAACTTCCTCATGTCGATTCGAATCGCTTGTGGATATTAAAGCCATTTTACTTCATTGTAATTATCATCAGATTACTTTTTGATTAATGAAAGCATTCATAGCTGCAAGCCTTTTTTGCACTGTTTCATTCTTCAATTGCTGAGTAAATTGTGAGATCCACTTTGTGAGTTGTGTATTTGTATACAGATCTATGTGCTCAAATTTACATGGTATCAGAGCCTCGGTGGACAAGACTCCTCTCCTCCTCAGATCTCCAACTGGATCATTTTTTTTGGCAAATTGCTCCTTCCAGTACTGCACCAGAAGCAAAGAATTTACCACTTAATATCCCAAGTTAGGAAATTGTTGATCAAGATTGCTTGATCAACTATGCTGGGTGTGAAGGAAATTCCAAAAGTGCAGACTGTCGACCTTACTTTGTATGTTTAATTGTGTGACAGGTTATCATCTTTTCTTACAGCATTCTCTACAAGCAACCTCTTCTTCTCATTTCATTCGCTACAGCAGCTCAGTCTTTCTTATTACATTCAAAATGGATCATCCATTGGAGCTTCTCACTCCCTTCAACTATCACCAGTGGAAGGATGACATGAGAGTATTGCTCCGCACCAAGCATCTCTTCATACTCATAGAAGAAACAGAGGAAGAGCCAGAATCAGATAAAGACAAAGCTAAGTACATGAACAGGCTTGATGAAGCCCATGGACTCATGCTCTCCTCAGTCTCTAGAGATCTTTGATTTCACATCCAAGACTTGGACACTCCAAAGGAGGTTTGGGACAAGCTTGCTTCCTTATTTGATAACCATGATGAGATGAGGATCCATCAGCTAGAAAATGATCTGATTACTCTCAATCCATCCAATTTCGAATCTCTAAATGAATTCTTCTCAAAGTTCAAGAACCCGATATATCAATTAAAGCAATGCAAAGTGAAGAAGGATGAAGATCAGCTCATCCTTGCCATTCTCACAAAGCTCAATGCAGACTACTCAGTCTTTGTATCCACCTTCCAAACAGTAAGGCTCACTACTCGAAATTGGAAGATGCCCACTCTTAATGCCTTCATCCAATCTCTTATTTCTGATAATGATAAATTGATCCAAATGGGGATCATTCGATCTCCCAAAGATCTAGCTCTAGTTGCAAGAGGAGATAAGGTAGCGAATGACAAAGGAAAGCAAAGAGATGAGTCCCCCATGAAGAAAGAGCAGTCAAAATAACCTTCAGGTTCAAAGAGAAGCAAGAAGAATGGCAAAGGAAAGGTCCTCTGCTCTTACTGTGGAAGAGGCTTCCATTCAGAAAGCTCCTGTATGAGAAGACAACTTGATGAAATGGCTCTTCTCTTGAAAAAGCACAACATTTCTGTACCTACTAGCAGAAGGAAGGAAGACTCTGAAGAAGAAGAAGAAGAATACCAAAGGAAAGGACATGCACTAAAGGACTGCTGCACATCAGCACCTGTCTTCCTCATTGATTCTGGAGCTTCCAACCATATGGTTGCATCCAGAGAATCATTCTCTTCTTTTCATTCCTTTGATGGTCCTAGTATTTAGAAGGGAAATAACAGTAAAGTCAAAACAAAAGGAAAGGGCTCTATCCAACTTGAACATGGAAGGTTCAAAGATGTGCTATTTGTTCCCTCCCTAGCTTCAAACTTGTTATCTGTCTATCAGATGACCCATACTGGATCTCCAAAGTGAGTGATATTTGGTCTTGACTCAGTGGATATCACAAATATCTCTACTAGGAGCATCATAGCAAAGGGTACCACAAATCATGCTTCAAAAGCATATGAGTTCTCACATTTCATGGCTCCTTCAGAACTAGTGCACTCTTAGCAGCCACCTACAAGGGAAGGTAAAATCATTGCATCTACTTCTTTTACAGCTTCTACTAGTATTGCAGATCCATGTATATCAATTTATCACCTTGTGATTCAGGGTGACTCAGATCTAGATTCAATCCCTACTTCCAAACTGGAAGCTAGGAAGATGACTGAAAACTTACCTGACACTCAGAAAGGAAAGACTCTTGTGCTATGTCATGCTATTTTACCCCCTTCAGGGAGATGCAATAGACTTCCTGTAAGATGAAATATGGCAAAGGCTCAGTCTTACTACATTCAGAAGAATGGATATGATCATACACCTCTTCATTTAGCAAGAGACAAAGGTTACATTCATCCTTCCTCCCATCATCATTTTTGGAGAAGAAGGAGAATTCTACATGCCAGGCCCCAGAATACCTGTGCACAGCACACCATGCATGCTGCTTCACTACCTCATAGAGATGAAGATTGCAGCAACATATTTTCATGTTTTTCAAACTTGAGACCTGATTCTACCTACTTAGCTAAAGGGAGGGGATTTTTCCCATGTGGTTTTTGCCCTAGCTCCTTGTATTAAGCAGTTACTTTATTTTACTTGATGTAATGGGTGACCTATGGTCTTAGTTACCAGGGCCCACATTCTTTCCAAGTTAGCATTCAAGGGGGGTGTTAGGATTATTAATCCTCCCTTGTCCAAATTTGGTCATATGTCTAAATTGGGAGTCATGTCTAAATCGGGAGTCCATCCAATCTATTTATAGTCATTAACACCATTGGGTCCACTTGGCCTAATTAGGGAACATGTTTCAGTTACTAAAGTGTGGGGAACACTAATTGAGGCTCACTGCCACTGATTGCACTTGATTGCATCAATTTAGGATCCTCCTAGACCAATACCTACAATTTAGGAAGCCACTGGGAGTGCCAAAACCAACCAAGGTCAGTTCACTTCAGTTGATGACTAGTCAAGCTAAGTTAGGAGTCAGTTACATTCAGTTCTAGTCCTCTACATTCAGTTAGTTCTAGGTTGACTTGACTGAACACATGTGGGGTGCATTTCTCACCTACCACAGTCAGTTAACCTTAGTCAACACTGAATGTAACACTTGAGTTGTGTTTTAGAGCTCCGATGAACTCTGGTTATGGTTTAGACAAGGTCAGTTAACTACTGAGTCCTCCGATAGTGATTTAGACAAGGTCTTGGTTACCTACAGTCAAGTAGAGTCTAATCAATTCGAACATCCTCATGTGGATTCGAATTGCTTGAGGATATTAAAGCCATTTTACTTCATTGTAATTATCATCAGATTACTTTTTGATTAATGAAATCATTCACAGCTGCAAGCCTTTTTTGCATTGTTTCATGCTTCAATTGCTGAGTAAATTGTGAGATCCACTTTGTGAGTTGTGTATTTGTCTACAGATCTATGTGCTCAAATTTACATGGATACACCACACCACCAACAGCTCCACCATGACACCACTAGCTCCACCACAGTGGGAATTCCATCTCAGTTCAGATGTACCGATGGAGACCACTGCAATATTTTAGTATCAAGTGCCACTTAGAGTCCTTGGTACTCAGCTTTGTGCATAAGGTATGAAAGTTGTTGGTGTACTCTAACACTGTCTGGTCCCTCTCTTGGCACAAAATGGTCCATTTTTTGTATTAGTCATCATAATTCCACACAGGGTAATACTATTCCTTAATGGCATATACAAAAGAACCCCAAGTGGGATTTTTCTCAAACATTCCAGACTCATCTGATGAGTTTTGATCCCAATAAGTACCCCACTAATTTTGGACATGGGGGGCTGCCTTAAGGCATGCAAATGTGATCTTTTCCCTTTTGGAGAAATTGTGGAAAGATAAAGACACTTCTAGAACATTGAACCAATTATCTAGGGAATTTACATCGATTTCGCCTTCAAATAAAGGAATATCAAAATTAACTTGTACCTTGAATGGGGTTTCATCTCCGAAATGATTGGTTGTTGAAGGTGCACTTGTTGTCGAAATTCATAGAAGGATCTGGGTGAAACTATCCATCATCTTGTTCCTCTATCATTCCAGGGATTCCTCGAGGAACGACTTGATAGGATCTCCTTCTTCATCGTCTCTCTTTTATTTCTCCATGGGAGGTCGTTTGGGTCAACGAGAGTGATCTTCCCCAAGTGAAACAAGTTTGAGACCAAACTCTCTATACCCTAACCTCGTCAGGGACATGTACCGAGAAAAAATAAAAGAACATATTGTTCGAATAACATTGATCTAGAATTATGTGTGAACAAAATGAAAGAACATATACTTAATCATAAACATAGACATTTTTCAATGAAAACAGAGATACAGTAATCACATATTCTATTAAATGGTGAAAATAGAACAGAATGTAAATACAAAAGCTAGAATGGTGGTATCTATCTTTGAGAAGAGATGTGGCTGCTACGCTCATCCGTGCCAAGATGAATACAAAATGAGGAAAAAGGGGCCTATTAATAATAATAATGAGGGAGAAAACCCTAACATTCCAAAATATGACCCTAGAATATGAACCGTCATAAAGTTTGCGGCCCCAAGGTGGTAAGTTGAACAGTCAACTTATCGGGGTCATAAATTTTGCACACGATCTCTAATTTGGGCAGTCGATAGCCTGTTTGAAAGTTATATCCAAGATTTATAACTTTCAAATGGGGCCAAAACCTACCGAGGGTTAACTAATTGGCCCCCCAAATCACCAAAAAACGTCGTTTAGGACCTCAAAACGACCCCTGAAGTTTGGGACCCTAAAAACTATAGAAAATAAACTAGGAAACTACCATACTGGACAATTGTTTTGAGACAGTGGAACTGGTGGCTTGCCACCGATCTCCATCTAGATCAGGTTGGCACTCCTAATACTGAGAGGAAATATTCTATTCTTGGTCATTTCAACTTTGGATATGAGTCTCTTAATGGGGGTTTATCATAAATAGTACAATATGTATCATAAAACCAAATATCATACTGCTTATGAAGTAATTGGCCTATACTAATTAGATTTACATTCAAATGTGGTACATAGAAAACCTCACAAATAAACTTCTTTTCATTTTTCTTTATAAGTACATGAATAGTACATTTTCCTTTTGCTGGAACCAGAAAGTCATCTCCTAGATTTGATATGCATGACAATAGAAGAACCCAACCTAGAGAATAGTGACTTGTTACATGTCATGTGATTGCTACAACCACTCTCTAGTAGCCATAGATCTGAGTTGCAATGTTCTTCAATTGCTTGATAAGACATAAACATGACCTCTGATGAGCCCTTTTCTTCTTTAGAGACATTGGATCTACTATTGTTCTGGCCATCTTTCTTCTTTCTACATTCTCGTTCATAGTGTCCATACTTCTTGCAGTAGTTACACTGAATATTGGACTTATTTGTCCATCTCTTGCCTATTCCTCTTTCACCTTGAGAGTTGTGAGAGTGTTCTGAATTATCAGAGTGTTCATGACTGTGACTGGTTATGTTCTCTGTAGATGGAGACCCTCGACCTCTATTGAGGGAATCTTGGGTACTGAAAGAATTGGTCAGCGACACTTCTTCTTGATTTAGTCGAGCTTCATGAAATAGAAGAGATCCACTCAACTCTTATAAGGTGAACTTAGACAGATCTTTTGCTTCTTCTATGGAAGTCACTACCATAGAAAAATTCTTAGTGAGAGGCTTAAGAATCATCTGAAAAACTATATTTTGTTCTAGAGGTTCACCATAGGTTTGAAATTGGGTTACAATGACAGGAACCCTAGTCATAAACCGATCTACAGTTTTTTACTCTTTCATCTTCAAAATTTCAAATTGAAGTCGTAGGGTTTGTAGTCTTACCATTTTTACTCGATATGTTCCTTTGTAGGAAGATGCAAGTAGTTTTATGCGCTGGTAGCTCCTGAGATCCGGACGAAAATGGACCCCTCGATACAACTTTGGATCAACCATGTGGCTGTGAGATATCAGTCTCAATGAGCTTCTACATCACTCTTTTGGGCATTATTCATTGCGACTAGAGCATTTGTTTCTAGTTCTTTGAACTCAGTTTCAACCATATCCCAACATTTGTTGAGCTAGAGAAATGTCTTCATCTTGATAGAACAGAACTTATAGTTGGTCCCGGTAGGAATGGATCCAAAGATCGGCTTCAATGTACTGGTACTAGCCATGCTAATATGACTAAGCGATATTCCTTTTTTTTAATTTGACAAAAATCGAGCACCACTCCTTGTACATTGGAAAAGAGCGGTGGGGGGGCATGGTACCAAGTTTTTTTGTAAGTCCCAGTAGTTCACCGCACTTTTTCTGTATGAGCAAAGCGGTGGTGCTACACTCTATTTTGCAAAACGGGAGGTGGAACCATGCTTTCACTATGTGAAATGTGCAGTGGACCTTGTGGTAACGCACTTCTCGAAAGGGAAAAATGTGGTGGATCTTCCTTTAAACAATGGGAGATGAAATTCAGACACACACACACTGCCAATCACGTGAAGTTGAACTGTTTAAAAGTTTGACAGATATGAGCTAGGGTTACACCAGTTGCTTGCAAGGTGTTTGAATACCGATTCGTCTAAGGTCGACGAGAAATGTTATAATAGTTTTCTTGCAAGGTCAATATCTCCACCAAGCCAACAAATTGTTAGCGGAATGCAATTTTATAGCAGCTCATATTCTTCTCTGCTTTGTATTGATAATAAGAACCAGCCATAAATTTTGAACAGTTGGGAGAGTGAGTTCGAAAGCCCTCTTGGGCATGTTCTTCTTCAAAAACATGAGCACAGTGTTTGAGCGTTTTCTTCTTCCCTTGGTGTCTTATACTTGTGGATTTACTCACAAATTAATCTGCTACAATAGCTTATACTTATTCGTGGTTTGCAAACTCACGTGTGGAGCTTCAAAACAAGGTCATCTCTCACAATGGTGCCTGATTTGTGCTTTTCCTTTAGGTGGATCACCGCGAATCTTGCAACTTAATGTTTTGGATAATCCTCCTCCCAACGTAAAATTCATTGAAGACAAATGCTAGAGTGATTCTTCAGACATACAACAAAAAGACAGTTCAGATATACTAGATCTACATATCAGACTTCCAACATTGGAAGTACAACAACAAGAAGAAACACCAGCAGAGAGTCCACCATAGAACCAGAAAACCAGAAACTTGAGAGAGTTATATGAACAGACTTCAGTATGCTCTATTTTCCTTTCACCCCACATATTTTAATGAAACAGTGAATGATGCACAGTGGGTACAATCCAATGAGAATGAGGAAGTAACTATCATTTATGAGGAACACCAAGATGTGAATGCTCTCCAATAAGAGCTGAAGTACATTCATATTTTCTCTGTAAAACAATTTCAGTGTGCAGGTATGTAACACCCTAGTTTTGACCCCATGGTATTAAATTTCATATGATGTAAATATTATATTAAATCGTGGTGTGGAGCTCAAGGAAAAAGCCCCACCATGGATTTAGTGTTTTATTTTTCGACAATTAAAATTGATGCTAATGGTTTATGTGCTAGCCAGGCACAATAAATTTTGAGACATCATGTAAAAATGCAAATTAATAAAAATACCACAACTAGCTATGTGTCGCAATGTTAAAGAGATGGGGGAATGATTTCACAAGGAATAGGGAAGGGGAAATATTCAAACCTTTGAGCCTATGGGGAAAATCCAAATGTCTAATGGAAAACCCATAAAGTGGTCAACTACCTATTTTGTCATTTTGTGCCCAGTCATCTAGAAGTTGGTTGAGGAAATTATTACATGGGAATGGGCAAGACATGGGGGTCAATTTCGAATTGGGAAGAGCACCCATTTTAGAAAAAACATGTGTTTGGCTTGATGGGCAAGTAAGAACCCAAAAATTACTCACTCACCCATTATGCATTCACACCCTACATTCCTCATGGTAGGGGGAGCTCTAAAAGCTCTCTCATTCACGTTTTTTTCTACCTGTGTGTTTTCCCTCACGTTTTGCGGGAGTTTTCTTCATTTTCCCCATGGTTGGGAATTTTTTTTGGTAATGCTCAAGGACTGAGCTCTCTCCTGGATGTTTTTGTTGTGTGTTCCTCATTAACCAGCTGGGAAACCCCATTATTTTGGTTGTACAATGAATGGAAGAAGAGACCCACAATTTTTGGGTGTTTGCTGAGGTTGTTTTGGCCATGTGAAGTCCATAAACCTATCTGAGTTCGAATTTATGAGATGGGGATTTGTAAGGCTCAGTTTTGCCTATGTGAATCCACTAAATCGTTGTCGAATTTGGGTTTCTCACTCAGGGGTTTATTTTCCCCTTCACCAAATCATTTTTGTTTGAAAAGTGTTTCCTTCATACCCAAAATGTGCATTGTGTTGTTGTGTGCATCCTTGTGATGGCTTCGTAGAGTAATCCCAAGAAACCCATATGTTAGATGGATTCCTGTGTTTGATTAGCAGGTTGGCTTGGATAGGTAAGTCCAAGGAACCATCTGTTAATTGGTTGGTTGTGTGATTGATGAAAAGTTTGGCTGGGCAGAGTAAGCCAAGGAACCCCATGTTATTGGTTGTTGCCTTAGCATCCTATGAAACCCAATTCCTTATTTCCTTGGTTGGATAGTCTATGAAACCCAACGGTGTATTGGCTTGACTGTGGATGTACGGTTTTGGCTATGTGTGAGCTTGTTGTTATTCCCTAGTTCCTTGTCGAATCATGCCCAGCTCGGGGATGGTAGTGTTGCTGAGAGATTGATGAGAACACTGGCCTATGGTTGGGTGGAACGTTGCAACGACATAGCTAGTTGCAGGGAAAAATTCTTCTCAAGATAAGTATTCTTGTGTATTTAATCCCTGCAAGTTAGTTCAATCAAGGCCTCACATGGACAAAGTTGGTAGACAAGATCGACAGCCCCGCAGACGATCATGGTTCTGGTGTTGAGCGACAACGCCATGGCTTCACTTAGTGGCTTGGATGGTGCACATTATTTTGTAGTGGAGTTTGGAAATGATAGAGCTTAAAAACTAGTGCATTTGATGTATTTTTTATTTGGTTTGAAGTTGATGTCGAATATTGTATCTCGTTTTGAAACCATTATTCATTGAGAGGCATTATCTCTGCCTAGGACTTATTAGCATTTATTATGAACTTGGCCAAAGAGTATTCGCATAAACTCTTTGAAAGTGTGATGCTTCAAAATTGTAATAATGTATTATCACAGATGTTGGAATCGACATTCTGATTTTGAAAAATAAAGGTGAAGGCGAAGGGGAATGTGCTTTGCACAGAACATTTGCTAAAAATCTAGTACAAGTAATTACATATTGTATTTAATATTTTTGGAAGTAAAAAGTGCGTTTTAGTGGGAATATTTAATCTAGGTGGCTCCACAATGGAAGAATTGATCCAGGAGGATATTGGTGGCCACCCACCTATTCCTCTTGGACCCCCACCACTGTTTCTTTCAGTTTTTCAGTTTCCTTAATTGTAGCACAATTTACTATTTTTGGCAGTTTTCGGGTCCTAAACTTTCGGAGCCGTTTTGAGGCCCTAAACGACGTTTTTTTGGCATCGAATGGTCGGGAAAATATGAGTCGATTTTGGAATTTATATTTGTTGTTTATGGATGTAGTCCTTAAAGAGATATTTCTAATGATGTATCATGCACGTCAAACGGAGGTAGTATACTAAAGTTACGACCCCAGGAAATTGATGTACCAAGTTACCCAATGGGGCCCACATTAAGGCGTTTCACCTCCTAGGGTTAGGTTTTTGGATGTGTAGGGTTTCCATTGTTTCTCAATAATATATAGGCCTTCGAGCCTCATTGTAACACAGAGTTCAAAGGCATGTAGCTGCCACATATCTTCTTAGAGATAAGCTACCGGCACTCTAGCTAGTTTATTTCCATTCTGTATGTAAAAAAGTTTCAGTTATTGATTAATGAAATGAAGTGTTATTTCCACTGCATATTTGTTTCTATGGTTATTTGTGTATTCTGTTGTGTTCCTGCATAAATCCGGATCAGTGGTATCAGAGAAATCTGCTCTTTCTCGATCCTTCTTTGCATGTCCCCAACGAGGGCGGGGTATAGAGAGTTAGGGCTCAATCTAGTTGAACCTTTGCAAGATCAGCATCACAAATCCCGACAGCCACCCATGGGGGACGAAAAGAAAGACAAGGGCGCAGAAGATCCTATCAAAATGTTGCTCGAGGAGGCCTTTGAAAAACAAAGGAATGCAATGATGGATAAGTTTGCCCAGATCCTTCAATGACTTCCCACTGGCGGTGCATCTGCATCTAGCAGCCACTCTGGAGGTGCAACCCCTTTTAAGGTACAAGTAAACTTTGACATTCCTATATTTGATGGTTGAATAGATGTAGACGCCATAGATAAATGGTTGAATCTATTAGAAGGATATTTCTCGGTTCATGACTTTTTTGACCAGGAAAAGATTATTTTTTCTCTGCTCAAATTCACCCCCCATGTCAAGGACTGGTGGGAAACCTACTGTGAGAGAAAGGATGAGGAGAAACCCTCTCTGTTCTCAGTTGTACCCACTTAAAATTCTTTCCGAGATTCCATAAAGGGACAATATTATCCGGTGGAGAGCTATGAGGACAAGTACATCCAATGGACTACGCTGCGGCAGCAAAGAGATCAAAATGTGCATGAGCTGATGAATCTATTCCATACCCTGTGCACCAAGTTGGATATCAAATATTCATAGAAACATTTGGTGGTGAAGTACCGCAGTTGTCTGCACAGATACATTTAGGAGGAAATGGAGTTCCTCGACATCTCCTCGCTTGGTACAACATATTAGTATGCTGCCAAGATTGAACAAAAATTCAAACAGAAAAAGTGAGACTTTGGATCTGTGAATTAGAAGCAAGGGAAAGGTGCCCCCAAACCATAGAACCAAGGACACAACCAAGGCATGGCGACTCAATAAAACTTTCCAAAGCCACAAGCAAATAGCAACACTACAAAGCTGAAGAAGGAAGCGGGAAAGTGGTGTGAGTTCCATAAGAGACCCACTCACAACACAAGTGAGTGTCAGGCTAAGTAGTCACTGGTGGCTGAGATAAAGGCTTCTGAATCAGATGCATACTCTGACACTAAATCTGAATTCAAGAAGGGGAATGACAGAGGGAAGAATATTATCGATGTAGAGCCCAACGCCACCGTTTCCACCACGAAGATCCAAAAGGAAGAACCACAAGATTCAGAGGAGGAGGAGTGTCTTTTCCACTCCCAGATGTGGGTAAATGGTTCCCCACTATAGTTCATCGTCGATAGTGGGATCCAAAAGAACATGATTTTATCAGAGGTCGTGAAGCAGTTGGGTTTTCCAAACACAGCACACCTGCAGCCGTACACCATTGGGTGGCTTCACCAAGGATGAGATCTTCGCGTCAGCCAACAATGCCGCCTTCCCTACAGCATGAAGCCCTTCACCAATGAGGTATTATGTGATATTTCTTTTCTTGATGTTTGTGATGTATTATTAGGTCAACCATACTTATGGAAGCGACATGCTGTGTATGAGTCCCGTCCTCACGCTGTTATTATTACGTTGGGAAATAATTTGTACAGGATACCAAAGGTACCACCCCCTACTGCTATCTCTTTGGTTACTGTAAAACAATGCAGTAAGCTCATTTCCAAAATCAGGAAGTTTGTTTTCTTGATGATCCGCCCTCAGGGTAGGAAGAATATCGTGGCCACAATCTCTAGACAGAGCCCCTCCGCATGACAACAACAAATGGACAAGGTTGTGGAGGAGTACCGGGACATATTCACCTCACCCACTGGGGTGCCCCTCCACTGTCAGGTTAAGCACCCCATCGATCTGACCCCAGGTGCACCCACTACCCAATGGACTGATCTATCGCCACTCTATTCTGGAGAATGATGAAATCAAGAGGCAAATTCAGGAGTTGCTGCATAAGGGTCACATCCGGCCAATTTCATCACCCTGTAGGAGCCCGATTGTGTTGGTACATAAAAAGGATGGTACTTGGAGACTCTGTATTAACTATCGGGCACTGAACAAGATCACTGTCCAGAATAGGTAGTCGATCCCACGGATTGTTGACCTCTTCGACCAGCTTAAAGGGGAAAAATATTTTAGCAAGATCGACTTAAATTCCGGGTATCACCAGGTACCGATCGAGCTGACCGATGTGTGGAATACTACCTTCAAATCCAAGGAGGGCCTTTTCGAATGGTTGGTCATGCCTTTCGGGCTGACAAATGCTCCTGCAACCTTCATAAGACTGATGGATGACATCTTGCAGCCATTCACCAACTCATTTGTAGTAGTGTACTTGGATGACATCCTGATCTTCAGCCAGACTTGGGAAGAGCACCTCCACCACATCCGATAGGTCCTCCAAACATTACGTCGGCACAAGTTGTGTGCCAATTTGGACAAGTGCACTTTTGGCATGACCCAGGTTCAGTATCTAGGATACATTATTGATGACTGTGGGGTACATGTGGATCCAACCAAGATCCAAGTCATTCGGTATTTTCCATCCCCAACTACTCTAACAGAGCTTCGCAGCTTTTTGGGCCTTGATAATTTCTACAACAGGTTCGTGTTGGGATTCTCTCATATCACTTGGCCCTTGATTCAAGTCACCAAGGGAGGAGCGAAAGCAAAATTCTTTTGGTCAAAAACTCAGCAGAAGGCGTTTGTAGAATTGAAACATCACCTCTGTTGTGCCCCAGTGCTCACATTACCAAACTTGCAACAACCATTTGAGATCGAGACAGATGCCTCTGACTATGCTATTGGGGCAGTCCTTACTCAATAAGGGCATACAGTGGCATATCACAGTGAGACACTGTCAGACATAGTCCACAAATATCCCACTTATGACAAAGAGATGTATTTGATTGTATAGGCTTGCCGGCAATGGAAGCATTACATTTTGGGGAAGGAAACGATCATTCACAGAGACCACTGACCCCTGCAGTTCATGTAGACACAAGGGAAGTTACAGAATGATCGCCATCATAAGTGGTCCACATATCTACAACAGTTTCATCTGAACATCAAGTACAAGAAGGAAAGCACCAATAATGTTGCAGACACCCTCAGCCGACCACCAATCATGGCGATAATGACCGTGCTCAATTCTTGTGGGCATGAGACTTCTGATTGGCTGCTTCTCTACAAGAGCGATCCAGAATTCAGCCACACATACCAGATGCTCTTGGAGGGAAACCAAGTTCCAAAATTTCACCTCCAGGATGTACTAGTGTGTCACATGGGACACCTTTGTGTTCCTTCAAACGAGCATGCCAAGATGATTTGGGAAGCGCGCTACAGTCGGGTCACTAGGCATTTTGGGGTCGAGAAAACAGTGGCAGTACTGTGGAAGTATTTCTATTGGTCGAACCTTCGACAGGACGTCAGGAAGTACATCTGATCCTACACTACCTATGCCATTACCAAACCATCCATCAAGAAGCAAGGCCTCTATACTCTGTTGCCTACCCCTAGTCGACCTTGGGAATCCATTTCGATGGATTACATATTAGTCCTTCCTTCTACTAAGCATGGCAACGACTGTGTGTTTGTGGTCATTGAAAGATTCTCAAATATGGCCATAATGGTGGGCTGCAAGAATAATATCACAGCAGAAGCCACTGCTAAACTCTTCTTCGAATGAGTGTGGGTACACTTTGGTATCCCAGAGTCTATAATCTCAGACCAGGACAACAAGTTCCTTAGTACATTTTGGTCTAGCCTATGGTCAATGCTAGACACCAAGCTCACAAAGTATACAGCTTTCCATCCCCAGACTGATGGCCAGACAGAGGTCGTCAACAGGATGATCATACACATTTTTCACATGTACAACTCAAAGCATCCACACACATGGGATGAGTGTCATGTCCCCGACCCTCCGACCGGCGAAGAGGACGCTACCATGGCGTTAACCATCCGGGCTACTAGCCCCATGAACATGTGAATTCATGAAAATGCTGAAATAGAATGCATTGAAGTAGAACATACACAGATGCAATTGTCTATCATACATAGCGGAAGCAACATACATTTATACAAGCATTCATTCAACATGTTCATCACATTCATTAACAGTAAATACGATTGCAGAAGTAAAATAGACAAGGTTACTTATCTTATAAGAACTCATTCCGCAACCAGCTATGTCGCTGCAACGTTCCACCCAACCATAGGCCGGTGTGCTCCTTAATCTCTCAGCAGCGCTGCCATCCCCAAGCTAGGCATGATTCTCCAAGGAATAAGGGAACAAGCAGGCTTACACATAGCCAAGGAAACACAAAACATAGCCAAGCCAACACAGTTGGGTTTATCAGGCCATCAAGTAGTTGGGAAAGGCTAAATTCTAAGCTGGTGAGCCCATTACAGAGCTAGGAACACCTACACCAAAAATAGCCTGACTTCTAAGACACCCACACACACCCAACATAAGGAATCAGTCCCTTCTCTGCTACACAGTCCCTTAGGCTCTGCATTCCCTTCCAGTGCTATTCAGGGGTTGTGGAGAAGAAAGCCAGCCCTCTAGCTCTGTCTGTGTGGTTTCTAGCCACCAGGTTTATCAAGCAAACCAAGCCCCCATCCCTGCTCCCAACACAGCCCGAAGACCAACCATTGCACACTTGCAATTAATCAGCTATTATAGCTTAAACAAGGAAGATGACTCCAAACAGTCCGCAACAGTCTCAAAGCATAACAACAAACACAGCTCATGGCATGGGGAAAACAACAGTCCGTCCTAGGCAACGAAGCCACCAGGGAGACTTACCCAGACCACACTGGGGAAGAAATACAATCTCTCGACCTGTGCGTGCAATGAACAAACTCCCATCCCCAAAATATAAAGAAGACCACAACAATCACAACAAACCTTGAGGAGAATGGCAACGACCATAACTTCACGGGAAGAACAACAGTTCCAATATCAACATTAAAATGACGGGGAGATTACACGACCATACCAGTCTGTAAGGAGAACATACAGCTGAAAATGTGAATGGCCCCTTCACAGGAAAATCGTGGATGAAAGAGCACGGCTCCCAGCTCGCTGCATGAGTCGAACCAAGAAAAATCCTGTGTGTGAGAATAATGAACAGACATTGGTTCTTGTGTGAGGATGAATAGCTCTGCCTATGCCCGTGGATGATCAGACAATGGAAATAATGCGTAGTGGAGAGTGTGTGAGTGTTTCAGCATCGGCGTCGAGAGAGTGCAGTCGTGAGTCCCCGAAAGTGATGGCAGTGGTTTCTTTTGCCATTGTGAAGTCAACCGCGGGTGGAGTATGCGTGTGGGCAAGGACTGACACTCCTGCCACACTCCACTCCCAAACAATAAATGCCTCAACTACTCAGCAGCAGTTCTTAATGGTGGAGGTTGGGTAAGACAAGGGGAGATGACACATGGATTTTTCCCTCATTGACCAAGGTTTGACAATTCCCCCCCCCCCCACCCTTATCCTTGTGAAAATCATGCCCCTTCTCAATTTAGTTTCCACGATCGTAGCTGGTCGGGTTCATTTAATTAAAGATGCATATTTACATGATGACAAAACTCAATAGGTATGCCGCATGCCCCGATATACCATCGGTGACGATTTCAACCTAAAACATAGCATAACCAATCAATGGTGGGGCCTTGGCCTTTAGCTCTGCACCATGATCATTTACAATATATACATCATGTACATCTCATGCAATGGGGTCAAAACCGGGGTGTTACAATGAGAGCCTCCCCTATGTACAACACAACTATAACCGGGCCCTCCAAAGCTCAACCAACCACAGCCCCTTTCAAGTGGGCTTGGGATTCCAACCACTATGTCCCATTGACGTAGCCATGCCTTTTATAGCTACTCAGGTTGATTCAGCTCATATTCAGTCTGAAGTTTCCAAGGAAAACAGCTTCATTGAGCGCATTCAGCACATTCGCCAACAGGTTCATGACATATTGGACAGATCCAATGCTAAGTACAAGCAGCGACATGATCAGCATCGAGTGCAACACAACTTCTAGGTGGGCGACAAAGTGTGGCTACATTTACAGAGGAGCGCCTCGCTGGACCCCACTGCAAGCTTTTCCCGCTCTGATGTGGGCCATACACCATCACCAAGGCTATCGGGGACAATGCCTTCAAGCTCAGTATTCCACCATTCCTTGGTCTGCACCCCGTGTTCAATGTAGACTACCTTCGGCCCTACTTTCCACCTCTACTGGACACATCAGACATGGCAGAACAACTCACACCAAAAGAGTTAAACCTCGACTGCATGGAACAAGCCACAATTGATTAGATTATGGACACACAGATCAAGAACACCTGCCAACAGAAGATCCATCTATATCGATTTGTCAAAGAAGGCCAACTCCTTCACCAGGGAAAGTGGCTCACCGGGGACCAAGTTCAACAGAAGTTTCCTCATCTCATGGAGGAACTCAACAAAATGGGGACCATTGCTTCCTAAGGGGGGAGGAATGATCCAGGAGGATATTGGTGGCCACCCACCTATTCCTCTTGGACCCCCACCATTGTTTCTTTCAGTTTTTCAGTTTCCTTAATTGTAGCACAATTTACTATTTTTGGCAGTTTTCGGGTCCTAAACTTCTGGAGCCGTTTTGAGGCCATAAACGACGTTTTTTTGGCATCGAATGGTCGGGAAAATATGAGTCGATTTTGGACTTTATATTTGTTGTTTATGGATGTAGTCCTTAAATAGATCTTTCTAACAATGTATCATGTGCGTCAAACGAAGGTAGTATGCTAAAGTTACGACCCCAGGAAATTGATGTACCAAGTTACCCAACGGGGCCCACATTAAGGTGTTTCACCTCCTAGGGTTAGGTTTTTGGATGTGTAGGGTTTCCATTGTTTCTCAATAATATATATGACTTCGAACCTCATTGTAACACAGATTTCATAGGCATGTAGCCGCCACATCTCTTCTCAGAGATAAGCTACTAGCACTCTAGCTAGTTTATTTCCATTCTGTATGTAAACAAGCTTCAGTTATTGATTAATGAAATGAAGTGTTATTTCCGCTGCATATTTGTTTCTATGGTTATTTGTGTATTCTGTTGTGTTCTTGCATAAATCCGGATCAAGAATGCATAAGCCTTTTCATTATCACTAAAGGTATTCAATCAAAGCTTTCTCATGCAATTTCAACAGGATCAAAGGGACTTTGTTTGTGAAATAAATAGCTTGTTGGTATTAAGGACAAAAAGGGGGTTATCTAGTTTTCAACAAAAAGTTCACAAGCTGTTGAACAAGTGTTTTAGACATCAAAGTTGAAGGTTTAATGAAACTTTGTAAAGGGGGAGAAAAAGTAATTAATACTTAAAGGAGCATAAAAATGCTCATGTATTTTCACTTAATTTTTAAACGAAAATTTAAAAAAGGTGTGAGAATCAACCCCACCCTTAGTTTTCTAGTCTTAAGGGAGTGTTGAGATCTATAGGGAAATGTTGATATCTTCATGGAGAAAGTTGAGATCATTTGTCCACCTATCCTTGATGTGTCTTCAAATCCTAATTTAGAGGATCAAGGGAAACAAATTCTCTTTAACATGTGTAATGAGTACCATCTATGTAAAGGATTTAAAATCCTCTCATTTGGAGAAGGAAAATAAGCTTTGTCAAGGAGAGATTTTGTAATATTTTTCTTTATTTTGGAGAGAATAAGAAAGGGGAAAGCAAGGGGGTCTTTCTTATGCCATTTCTTGTAAGATCCTTCGGAGACTGCTTCTCAAGAAGGGAGAATGAGCCACATGATGTGAGAGTTATGTCCATGTAAAGAAAACACATCTTTGAAGGAGAATTAATAAAATTGGCTTAGAATTTTGATCATCCTCAAGACGTAGCAAGGGGTTCTGACGAACTCCATTAAAAATTATGGTGTGCATATCTTTTTATGTGTTGAATTGTTCATTTCAATTTGATATGTTAAATATAGGTTGCCAAATTTTCATGTTATTAATGGGAATTTGAGATTTAATGAAGTATACGAAACTGGCTAATAAACTGAAGTATTTTTTCTAACGTTCATTTTCGGATCACTAGAATCCTTATGTCGACTTATAATTCACAAAAGTATTATTAATTGTTATACTTGCTTCCCCTTTCCAAAGTAAAATGATTCTAACATTGTTGGTGTGTTGTTTCCATACATTAATATCAAAGTATGCTAGTTGACTATACTATGTGGACCTATTTTTTATAGTAGATTTCTCTTCATTGGATGCATATACATAATTTGATCTTTGTTACTTAGTAATCTCTTAGCTTGGCGGTTCTGAAGTTTACTTATTACTCCACTCAATATCTTCACTCAATGTGGATAATGTGAATGTATTATTGTTAAACAAACAATGCATAATCTTACAAATACTATTTCTAGATTTACTTTTAAAAAATTCAAAAATAAAAAAAATTTAACATTGCTTTTAACTAAATGAAATGTCAATTTGTTTTAAAACAACATTAAATATTTTGATTTGCACTTATTACATGTTAAATGCTTTTTAGGAGCTTCTAAATGTTGATGCATCTACATAATAAATGATCTTCTTACAAAGTAATGTCTATTCTTGGTGGTTCTAAAGATTGCTTCTTTTTAGTTTAGCTCTTGAGATTCTTTTAGGGAGTAAGCTATCTACCCGACCATTTGCATCGAGGCCCACCTGACCCAGTCGGGTGATAACTTACTCCATTACCTTTCAGTGAGACCAAGAACAACCGATTCTAACACCTAATTCCACACCAACTACACTCTAGAATTCATCCATTCATAAATTTAGCCATGAAAATTCTTGACCCAGTCGGGTGATAACTTACTCCATTACCTTTCCGTGAGACCAAGAACAACCGATTCTAACACCTAATTTCACACCAACTACACTCTAGAATTCATCCATTCATAAATTTAGCCATGAAAATTCTTGTTTTTTAAGTGCAAGTTTAAAATTGTAAGTTATGATTGGAATTTTTATGAAGATTGCAAAGGTATATTTAAAACTGTAAAAATAACTGGAAAGATCTAAAACTTCGAACGTTTTGTCAACTTCCTTGTAACAATTAATCAACTCCCTTGTTTGTTTTATGGAACCCAATCCAGGTTTAAACCTTGGATTATATATCCTTCATGATCATGGAGGTTAAAGTTTTAAACTAGCATACACATAGAACAATTGAATTTCTAATTACAAGTTTTTAGAACACAATTTCAAATTAGGTTTAGATAGGTTCGGTCTATAGATTCAATTTGATTTGGTAAATTAGTATTCTTCATTATTGCATTATACCAGAGTGTAATAATAGTTTGTTGTAGAATTGATCTGCAATGAAAATGCAAGAAAAGAAGCAAAATTTGTTCTTCTTGGTTTCACTATCACAAAAAGATAACGGAGTAATCTATTACCTAACGGAGTCAAGTGAGGCCCGATGCTGGTCAGGTAGATAGCTTACTCCTTCTTTTAGCAATGTTGTTTATGGTTTGTCCATTACATCTTCAAAATATTCATTCAATATGGATAATGTGAATGTATTTTTCTATAAATTGCAAAAAATATATATTAATTTTACTTCCATTTTTAAAGATACATCGTAACCTTTATAGTTTTTCATATAATAAAATTGATCACTTTTAGTAAACACTTCAACTTAGTGTTATTAATTGCATCTAAGGCGTTATTAAGGGGACAGCCTCATCTGGCTTTCGTCCTCTGTGGACGGTGTATGGAGCCGCCCCCTGTCCACAGCATTTATGCTTTCGCTGCCCAAAATAACTTATCATGTCCACCGCATTTATGCTTTCGCCGCCCAAAATAAGATATGCTGTCTACCGATATCGCGTCTGGTGGTGATGGGGAGAGAGGGATCCATCGCCATCATTGTCGAACATTAACTCCAACTTTTAACTAGACCATAAAGGGTGCCCGTAGAAGAATATGGAATTGATCCTTCAACGAATCCCTTGTAATTTGTAGAATTGCAAGCCTCGGATCAGTAGAACTAATTTGAGTTTCGTTCTTCGGATAAGTCCCATTGGTGTCTAGCTGTGAAAAGAAGCTATAGTTCTCGTATCGCAGGAAGCAGTTATCCAGCCATACTCGTCCACCTATGCCGATTCCGCAAAGTTGTAAAATGCTATCGGTTGCTTTCTGTGAATAGATTGAGCAATCTTTTTTAGATATGTTACCTGTGCACTGGAGGAGGCCATAGATTCTGGCCATGGGAAGAAGTATTGAACCCTGTTCGAGGTGCATTCTTCGCTAGATCACCCATTACGCTATTAAAGTTGTTCGAAAATGTACTTCCATTCGGGTAAATAGTATCATTATTGCATATATATGACTGCAACTCTGATATAACGGAAGGAAAATAGCTAAAAAAATAGTAAGCCGATCAAATGAAAAATAATAGTTGCCTGCTTGTTGCAAGAATTAGCAAAGTATAAAAAATTATACTTATCGAATTTTCTCATGATGTTTGTACTGGCAGACTCTGTGACGATTATGTGGGATGCAGGGTGGTGGAACAAGAAGCAATCAGTACTTCGAATCTGCGGGAGCTTTTAATGGTCTCACTGTTGAGAGCAATGAATTCCACGAGACCGATGTAGCCATCTCCATCAAAATCAGCCTCGGAAACAATGTCCAGAAGCTCTTCGTCCATCAGGTTCTCGCCGAGGGAACGCATAAGATGACCTAGCGTGGACAATAGTGTACATAAATCATATTGCACTTCAATATTGGTTTTCTATATAACAGTGTCAATCTTCACCGCAGAATAGTTTCTATGAATGTAAATCCTATGATAAAACACACAGTTCATGCTAAATTTAGATTACCCTTTGATGAAGCATCGAATGCATTCATCATCGCCACGAAATCCTCGAAACTGATGAGCCCATCGCCATTACAATCAAACATTCTGATCATGGCCTTCCAGTCAAGCAGAGTTGCAGGCTCTTGTAGCCTGATCAAGACTTGAAGAAGTTCTTGGGGAGAGATAGATTCATTGTCATCGTTGTCGAACTTCTTGAAAGCGGTCGTGCCATGGAAATTATGCCTTGCACTCTCTAACGTTCCAACAGACATGGCTGGATTACCCAGTGCCCAGCTCTTGCAAACCCAGTTCGTTTCCCCTCCTTGTTCCTCTCACGAAGTAAAAAACAGACATGGCTGGATTACCCAGTGCCCAGCTCTTGCAAACCCAGTTCGTTTCCCCTCCTTGTTCCTCTCACGAAGTAAAACAGCTTATAGAAGGGTTCATCCCATACCACACACAATTCCACGACGCAATGTCGTTAAGCCGATTCGACAATCAAACCTCTTTATCTCAATACCGATGACAATCACACACATTCTTGCCCTCCCTACAACTCATCATTATTCCTGAAAGGCGCGTGCTTGGGATCGAAAAGTAGTAACATAGAAGTCGTGGGATCGAAACACAGCTACAACAAACAAAAATAAGCAGGGACCTTGGGACCTTTGGCTTGCTAAGCGTTCAAGCCCTTTTTAAGGCCGTCCTTGGAGAAAGTCCACTCCACTCCAGTCCATTCTCTAACCCCAACTCAGCGGGGCTAAACAGACACACGTCATTATCTCCCTCTTACCAGCTTACACATGTACCTCACACGTCATTATCTCTCTCTTACCAGCTGACACATGTAGCTCATTTTTTGAAACATATAGAAGTTCTTTTCGGTGTTTCATTTCCCCGGCTTTGGGTATGCTAGTTCAATATATCTTTAAGAACAAATACTAAACTCAATACCACTACTTTAATTATTATCTTAATTAACAACATTCAACTCAATGCTACTAATTCAACTTATCTTAAGAAGCACTTACTAAATACATGCTTCTTGTTAATTCTATTCATTAAAAACTATTACAACTAATTATCCAATTAATACATGCCACCTTTCCTTGAAAAACTTTTTTCATTAGTAATATATTTTATAACTAATTTGATGGTTCATTACTAAAAATTTAAGACATTATAAAAAAAGTTTGGAATTATATTTTTGATTAATTGTTATTGCACGAAAGAGATGCATTCTACAACTCAGTAGGGGAGAGATGTGTAACTCTTTATGTGCTCATCTTAGTGTAACTCTTTCTGTGCTCATCTTAGAGTTGACACGTGTCATTTATATAAAACAATATAAATTAGATAAACTAAAACCATAAACATTAGATTACACATGTCATCAACATTTCCACTCTAAATAAGAGTTTGCACCTTGAGAAATTTGATCCCTCTTGGTACTTAGTAGATCCCTTTTAAATGGACCTATACAGGTTTTAGTTTTTCAACAAGTTATATCACGAAAAACTCTCTTAGACTACTCCCAATTAAAGCCCTATTTTCCATTCCCATCTTTAAAAACATTAATATAATCATCGTCATACACATTTCCATTAATACAATAAGCATACAAGCATTTTCAGTTTTTCTAGACTAAACAAAACTAATATAGTTATAAAACATTCAAAAGAAAACTTATGTACTAATTTATTTTTTATTATAAACAAATATTAAGCAACTATACTACTTATGATATGTTAATACAACATTAATACTATACTTCTTAGTTTAGTTAACCTTCAATAGCTTATTATATTGATTTGATTTAGAGCATGATACCCATGTCAAACACTAAAAATAATAGGGTGTATTTAGTAAATAAACTGATAAAAGTGGGGTAGTGGTTCATCAACCAATGGAGGCTATCCCCAAACCATTGGTGCATGAGACAGGCTTAAGGTGAAGGTCCTTTAGACAGATACTTCAATAAGTTAATCAGCTATTTAGCCTTTAGACAGAAGGGGCAAGATAGCCATGTCACCATTGCCACTTCTTGTTGATTTAGCCAAGACTCAGTCACCATAGGGGCAACATAGCCATGTCACCATAGGTCCAATAAACCAATAACACCACAGAGAATCTTCTCTTTTGGGCAGTAGTAATAACCTCCTCCTCCTTCACTCGATCACAAATAGGTAGAAGATAACTATATTAATTTAAATGTGAGATTTAATAATATACAAATATTGAATTTATTTTTGCAAAATTAAAATTTTAACAATAAAATTTACAATTTCTAACAAGAAATAGTGTTATTAAATTCAAACTAACTCATAGAACAAAATTGAGCAAATAGTAAAACAGTTAGACTCCTTTACCATATTGAATTTATTTTTGCAAAATTAAAATTTTAACAATAAAATTTACAATTTCTAACAAGAAATAGTGTTATTAAATTCAAACTAACTCATAGAACAAAATTGAGCAAATAGTAAAACAGTTAGACTCCTTTACCAATTAGTCTTATACTGCACGTGATATGAATTTTTTTTACCCCATAACTATCGCATATGGCTGTACATAATTGTGCTGCCTGCGGCTTAGGTTATTGGGACCCAATGCCAGCAATACTCTGTAGCCTGCTGCAGAGCATTTAATGCTTCTGCAGCAGTCATACCAACCTTTAGATCTTTAACAATATTAATCCAAAGGTTGGCATGTCTGTTGTAGTATATACTCTACAGCAGGCTGATATTGTTGACCATTTTCCAATGCTATACATGTACCTAATTGTGCGCCTTCGGTTATTTTCCAATTCCTCTTGTACTGCACGTGATATTCTACATGCTCTTGATAAATTCAACGAACTTGTTGACCATCCTCTGAATAATAATATCTTAGACCTGTGTAATGATTTGTAATGGCAAATGACGCAATGAACTTCTTGATCATCATGTCAAGAATCATAGAGTGCACCTGTGTGTTTTGTTGTGCTCGAATTAATGACCATCCAAAGTTTAACACTCTTCAAATAAGAAATAAAGAAATTGAACACAATATTGTCTAACTGTGACCAGATCTGACCTTCCCAGGACAATTACACACCGACAAAGTATGATCAAGGGGAATAACACATGAGTGAAATGCAATGCATGCCGTGTTAGCTTTATTCACGGCATCTAAATGGGCCACCACTGGCCAGTAAATTCAATGTTTGGTTGAGCGCTTGACAATAAATTGTCTCATCTTTTACGTGGCCCTCACTCACTCGTATGGTTGGCTTGGACTGTTCAACGTTGTATAAGTTAGACCATGCGCAGTGCACGAGGGTATCTCTACTGGTAGAAGAAAATAATTTGTACTGGTTCTGAGCATACAGTGCAGATGGCGGATATGAGCTTCATTCTTGGAAGTTGGTGTTATAGGTGCGACTCTCAGCAATAAATCTGTAAATGTGGTTTCAGATTTCATATTGTAGATTGCTCAATTACTTTGAGAAATTGGACTGTGATGTGACCTTTCTAATTTATTTGAAGTTTGGGCAAAATGGTGCAGGAAATGTGATATCGATCCTCGTTTTCATCTCGCCAGTGTAAGCTCTGAAAAGTTTTAAATCGTTAAATTCAAACACTGTAAGGGACTGTCAATTTTGATTGCTGATTAGGTTTTGGTTTCGGTTGACAGGAACACATTTTGGCGCATAGTGAAGAGTAAGTCCACACATGACTTCAAGTCTCTGCATCGTATCTGCACGTTGTTGAGCACTTCGCAGTGGACATATTATGGATTAATCAAGCCCCGGGGCTGCTGATCTCTACTGTTAATGGGACAGGCACTTTAATGGAAACCGTCTATGTGATTCTTTTCATAATTTTAGCCCTTAAAAGAAGTAAGGCAAGTATTCCTTGTCAGGCTCTATGAGTTTCATGAAACCCTAGAGTGAATTTATATATATAGACTGATCACATTTGTTTAGCGGATTGTTTTAAAGGTTATTATTAGTTTAATGCTAAGAGTGGTATGAAACCCTAGAGTGAATTTAAATATATAGACTGACCACATTTGTTTAGCGGATTGTTGTAAATGTTATTATTAGTTTAATGGGTTGTTGTAAATGTTGTTATTAGTTTAATGGGTTGTGTCATTTGTTTTTGGAGAACATATATACATGCTTTGCCACATTGATGGAATGTTGCAAAAAAAACATAAGTGTTGCAATAAATAGATTATGAGATGTATAATTTGAGATCTCAATTTTCCACATAAATATATGATATTTCTAATTGCTATTGTTATGCAGCTCAAGACTGTTCGTTAATGTTGTGTTTTTAGTGACCTTTCTTGCACTGAATCAACTTACGCGAATAACTGTAATAGGAGTTCTCTGCGTGTGCTTAACATTAAGCATGTATGGTTCCCCGCTAGCAGTCATGGTAAGATTCTATTTTCACTTAAAAAGCTTTAAAAACAGCTTGGCTGAATCTTTTTTTAAGCCGTTATAATGGGAATGGCTCTAGCAAAAATAGTGCAGTTTTGGATTTTATTAGTTTATTTTATAATTGGCCTGCATGTACAGAGAAAAGTCATCAAGAGCGTGGAATTCATGCCTTTTTTCATGTCATTCTTCCTGTTTCTCAACGGGGAGCCTCGGTGTTAGCAAAACCGAGCCAACTAAACTTGAGTTTAATAATAAAATTTAATTTTTCACGCCGACCTATTCGTCTTTTTCTTACTTGTCAGGTGAAACTTGTCTAACTCCCGACTACACAAGTTTATAAACTTTGGTGGGTCTTTCGAATGGACTAATTTACTTCTACTTACATGTAGGTTCTACCCACTAGGTTCTACAGATTTGATAGCTTGTCAGTAACTTTACTTTGACCACTTGTCGGCTTACCTCTTCGACCTCTCAAGTTGGCTGACCTCTTAGACCTCTTAAGTCGACTTACTTTGGTCTGGTTTTAGTCGAAATATACATAGTGTGTTTCTTAGTCTAAGAGACTTAAGAAATTACAAATGCTTTTCACTTGTGAGTAAGATGAAGTAAAAATGGACACATTAACAATCCAACATAACTTATAAAACATATACCCAAATATGTAGGGAGACCTAGGGAGACTTGAGTAGACCAATGTGCTCTCAGGGAGGGAGTGACAAATTTAAGGATTCTTGTTCTTTCACTCAACTGTAATTGTAAAAAACATTGACACAAGTAAATATGGAAATATTGTGCGGCTAAATAAACATCCATTCAACCATAAACTATTTCATATATATAACTATGGTGAAATAACAAAGGTATTACAAACTTGTGTGTCCAGACTTGCGGAGTTTCGGCTCTTTGACTGAATCACATAGACAGAAGCTTGAGCTTCAACTTCTCTTTCTCTCCTTTTTCATCCAGAGTTCTCTCTACTGTCTAACTTGATTTACAATTTGCTTCTTCTATTTATAGGCAACTTGAAAATTGCTTCTACATGAATCGACTGACTCACCATTAAAGAGTGTAATAACTTAGCTTCAGAAATTAATTCGACTAGTTACATTGCCGAATCGTGGACTCTTCCCTCTTGTCAGACTGACCAACAATATCTTGACTGATATAGACTTTGACAGAGTCAGCTGAGAGTCAGGTACGGATGTGCGAGTGATTAATATTTTCAACACTCCCCCTTAATTATGAGCAGATGGGGATTTTTAAAACAAAAATTTACAAAATGTTTCAGATCTTAGACATGCTATGTTTATGACAGAGTTCACTATGGAGAACTTGTCATTCCAAGATGACTATGCAGATACTGGAATGTATCCTTTGCCAATGGTTTTGTAAATATGTTTACAAGTTGATCTTCAGACCTGTAAAATTCCAAACAAATTTCCTTGTTGTTCACCAACTCTCTTATGAAATGAAACCTTGTGTCGATGTGCTTGGTTCTCTTGTGAAACACATGATTCTTTGATAATGCTATGACTGAATTGTTGTCGTAGAAGATGGTTGTCGGTTCTTGATGGTTCTGTGACAAGTCTTTTAACACTCTCCTCATCCAGACAGCTTGACATGCAGCACTTGTCATTGCAACATACTCTGCTTTAGCTGAAGATAGAGTTACTATGGGTTGTTTCTTTGAAGCCCATGAAACAACACTTGTACCAAAATGAAATGTGTACCCAGATGTGCTCTTCCTGTCATCTATGTTGCATCCATTGTCACTATCAGTGTAACCAATGAGTTTAAAATTTTCTGAGGTTGAATACATAATACCAAGGTCTTTTGTGCCACTTACATACCTTAGAATTCTTTTACCTGCTTGCCAATGTGAGTCTTTTGGTGACTCCATGAACCTTGAGATCAAACTTACTCCATACATAATCTCTGGTCTTGTTGTTTTCAAATACATAAGGCTTCCAACAAGCCTTTTGAACATCGTAGGATCGACAATGGATCCTTCATCATCCTTGCTCAATTTTAAACCTATTATTACTGGTGTTGGGGTTTTCTTGCAATTAGACATGTTAAACCTTTTTAAAACTTCACATGTATACTTTGTTTGTGATATAAAAATACCACTTTCAGATTGCTGAACTTCAATTCCCAAAAAAAAATTCATAAACCCCAGATCAGTCATTTCAAATTCACTTTCCATGACTACTTTAAAATCTGCTATACCAAAATCACTAGTAAATATTAAATCATCTACATACAAGGAGACAATTAACATCTTACCTTGCTCATTCACTTTAGTGTGTAATGTCGGTTCACTTTCACTTCTGTGAAATCCATTTTCAGTGAGATGGGAATCAATCCGACTATAACAAGCTCTAGGAGCTTGCTTCAACATGAAAAAAAGGATTGGGACTATACCCTTTCCTGAAAACCTGACTACCTGGATGACACATGAGCAGTAATATCCTCGAGTTTTTTTTTGGTGTATTGTGGTGCCAAGACGACCAAAATGTTAACTCATTTCGTCACAGGAATCCTAGAGGGGTCTCTAACTTACACACTGTTACTAAATTATTTTAATCCTAAGCTAGCATTAATTTTATCTTAGGAGGTTAAGGTGACCACACCACTAGATTGAGCAGAAAAAGGGCAGACATGACTCCAAAACCAAATACAACAGGGTGAATCCACG
>LPNX010832904.1:0-17417 GCA_001517045.1 Pseudotsuga menziesii | reverse complement strand
CACAGCAGGAACATATTCGAGTTTTAATAACAGAAAATACAAAGAGTACAATGCGTTTTAATAATAGAAAAATACAAAGAATTTTCCTTTCGATAGATGGCAGACTGCAGAACTTAAAGAAGGTTGATATTATAAATTTGCTATAAAAAGTTTCCCTAGCGGTCATGAAGATATTTGCAATAGAAAGAAAAAGTAGGTTCACCTTTTCTGTATTTATTTGTGTTCTTTGCAACTTTTGAGTGGTCTGTACTTATTTGAGGTGTTACTTGGACAAGCAGACAAGAGGTCCATATATTCACAAAAGCATAGCATAAACAAAACCAGGAATAGCATGAACAACAAATCTAGACCTTAGTAATCAAGAAAATCACAGAGATGGTACAGGTAGCACAAGCAGCACTTCTAATGGGCATTGTTTCTGAGATTTGGCGAGTTTATTTCACAGAACACTGTTTGACTGTAATGAAGGCTCAAATGGAGCTCATAGGCAAAATTATCCAATTGTTCATTCCAACTTACTGCTGCTACCGGATAATTGCATCAAAAGCTCAAATTTTGCAATTTTGTTTCTGGAACAAAAGCCTGAATTTGTTATAGCAAATGAGAGTGCCCAGTGTGAGATCAACAAACACTTTGTGCATGCTTTTGCAGAGAGGCCAATCAGAATCTCTGTTACCTTTTTTTTGTTCAACAACCCCTATATGACATCCAATAGATATTGTATCCGAATATTTGCAAGATATCCAATATATATTGTATCCGAATATTTGCTACTTCCAGGCATAAAACATTGTTGAAAAAAGATATGGATCATGTTACAAGGCAATATTGAGCAGCTTGCTACTTCCTCATTGAATTCAAGATACACATGTTGAAATTGCATTGAATTCACCATACACATGTTCAAATTGCAAACGTGCAAATGCTAAATAGGCCTTTTTCTAAACTAACTCCTCATCATACATGCCTTTTTCTAAACTATCAAACATTTTCCAAATAAATTGGCTTGTTAGGTTATACTGGTTAGACAGACTACCTGTTCTCACTTACCCACTAACAATTACCTTCACGGCATATTATTGCACCTTTCTTGGGGCAATTGCTAGTTTTAATATATGAGATTAAACGTAGATCTATGCTCATGTAGGTCGGTTACCTTTACTATGAACCAGTTGAATTATTTCATAGTGGTTGACCCTTCAAGAGGATCAGCGCATCAACTATTAGAGCACGAAGAGCCAGTCACGAAATTCCATACAGATATAAATGCAAAACAATTATCAATATCACTTTGGTGGAGGTAGCGAGCTTTGATCCTAGGACGGATTTTCCCCCAAATTCTTGCAGAAGAAAAATAAAATGAACGAGACACTAGAAGGCGAGGAATCCGAGCATGATGACTATCTGGAACTAAGTTGTGACTGCTCACAATCCCACCAGTGTGGTTCATTTCTGTGTCAAAAAATTTACCAATACACGCGACATTAATCTCATCAAAGCGTATTATTCACTAAACCCTTTTTTTCCTTTCATTTTTGCTTATCTTTCAATTATTTTGTTGTTTTATTTTTTAGTTTACAAACCCTAGGTTTAATGGCTTTCAACATCACTATTGGAGTATCAGTTACAAGCGGCGTATTCAATCTTGTGTGAAGACACTTAATAAAACACTAGGAACGCTTCTGAGGCTTTGAGGGCGATTTAGATCTATGAAATGGCCATCTTCAAAGAATGTGCGACATTAGAAAGCTACCCACTTGAAATCTAATTATTGATTTCATCAATCTCTTTTTTTTTCTAAGACAAACATCCATTTGCAACTTAACCGAACAAAAACCATTGCATATGATATCTCAGAAAACTTGTCATTCTGGAAACGATGGATATAAATCTCCAATTAAAGTTCCCAATGGCTTCCAAATATTTGGCATGCCTCTATTCTGGAAGGCTGGGAAGCCATACCCATATGTTCATTGCTGACAGGGATTTCAAATGTGAATCAAAGCTCAATCAAAAAGGTCTCATAAACCGATCCACACTACCCCAAAACCAGGGGCCTTTTTTCATGATACGAGCTCTATACGAGGGCTCGAGATTTTAGGATGAAATTACCTTATCCAGGGGTGGATAACCACAACACATGTAAGAGTAGATTTCCAAAACTTTAAAACCCATTGTTGAATATATTTGATCGAGTGCCATAAGCGGATAAATTTGCAAAAAAAAAATTTAAGTAAGAGATTATATTATGATACAAAAAAAGTTACAAAGAGAGGCTGATCCACTGGTCGATAAAACATGACCTTCAGCCCAAAAAGATGGATGCTGCTTACAGAAACAAAAGTAGAAGCAGGCTTGAAGATGCTTGGTTCTCAAAACACAGGAGACAAAAATCTCTATATCCCGCTCTGACCACAAATGGCCTACCAAATAGTGACAATGCCTATCACAAACCTAGAGGGAAGCAAAATGGCACTAAGGCCTTTGTCAAAGATAGAAATTGAAAACAATCAAGAGATCAAAAACTGAGGCATGGGAACCTTCTACGTGCCAAACCGAGGGCCGGCTACCTTCTGAATGCATAACCAGCTAACAGCCAGTATCGCTGGGAAGATTGCCTGGAAACTCCTCCCTGAGAGGATGCGTGGCTGGAGAGTTGACTGGAGTGATCCCCGGATTCTAGAGCATGACTTCAGAATTTGTCAGCATGTTCTATGCGATCTGTTCCAGAAGGCAGAAACCTGCCGCACTTTCCCGTTTTCCTCGGCAGATGGTTTCCAAAGCCTCACGGATGCCTTGTGTAGTTTGAATTTTGGCTTGAATGTCGCGAGCAAGCAAGATGCACGCAGACTAGAACAGGTTGGGCAGTAGGGGGCATCCCATGATCGTTTCAAACTCCCTGGGGAGATCAATTTCCATGATAGCAATGTAGGCGTCAACCGTCGAGGGTGTTTCAGACAAGTATTGATCACCCCAATTGAAAGGAGCGCAGCTTGGGGCGTTGGCTCTGCCTCAGCATCAGCAGAGGCCTCGCTGAGGTTGCTCCCTCGATTATGGCCTCTCACTCTGGATCTTACCCTCCACAGTCTAGGAATTGCGCAGTCTTTCAAATGAGCAGGAGAGAGAAATAGGAGGGAGAAAAGAGTAATGGGAGTGAACAGAGCCTTCGATGAATGGATATAAATAGGACTTTCCACCGCCGAGGATCTGCCTCTGCGATCCCCTTCCTTTACTATCCCTGAACCTGTCATGATGCTCTGCAACTGGTCACGATCGTGATGATCTCTCATCCTCTACGAACGATTCACCACTTCAAGTTTTACGGCATGCCAATGGATACGGCCCTCCTTCATAGCTTTTGGACCATAAAGCTCCCTATCAAGAGCAGTACCCACTCCTCTAGCTTCTCTCCTTCCCACGAGTCCATCTTTATGGCAACCATCGCAGTGAATGTGAAGCCGATCATTCCATCCATAATGGAGGCTGTCATGTGCTGGAACCACGTGCATCGTACACCGATCGCGTGTTGAGCGTCGAAAAACGGAAAAGATCCACGTGTTAGGGAAGAAAGGCCGTAAGCTGAGACAGACCTCATCGAGCCCCAGCTGGCAGTCGATGACTCCCATGTTCGGCCACGATCGTCAATCTAACTGAGGTGGGCCCTGCTGGGATGACAACACTCTGTCTTTGGACCTCCCCTTAGATCGGGGCCACCTATCCTTCGCATGCATAGCATGATTCATTTTGCCTCACGTCTTCCTCCACCACCTTGGAAAAACCACTCCAAATTTGCAAAGTTTTTCCTTTGTCCTCCTTAATCTCTGCATGAAAGGAAAACTCGCTCTCCACTGACTTAGCCATGACGTCCGCCACCCTGTTCCCTTCCTGCTTGACATGAGTTAGCAGAAGGGCTTCCTCTCCTATGAGGATATGTCGGAGGACTGATAATATGCTCTCCCATCTCCAATTTTTGGAAACTTGGGTCGTGAGGGATCCTACTTGGAGTTTGCAAGTCGTGTTGATAATGATTTGGGAGTCCCCTTCCACCACCAGCGAAAGTTTACCTATTTGCTTAGCCCAGGTCAGGCCATTGATTAGCCCTTCTAGCTCGGCCATGTTATTCATGTTTGTCCCTATTGAGCCCCAGAACAGGCTGAGGATGCAGCCCCTCGAGTTTCGAATTACGCCTCCATATCCAGCTGGTCCTGGATTACCCTTAGCAGCACCATCAAAATTGAGTTTAAAGGTTCCAAAGGGAGGAGGGATCCAGAGAAGTGGGCTGGAGATGTGCACCGGCCTCGGGCAAGAAATTGAGTTGTCTGGAGATAACTCTTCTAACCCAAAAGCCTGCAAAATGCTCCGCTCGTAACTTTCTGCACTGAATTCTTCCAGCGACCAAGATTGCAATGTTATAGTTTCTTTCATATGGATTACAATGGAGTTCCACATCTCCTCGAGTTTCCTAGCTTTGTTCTCGAATATTTTTTTGTTTCTTGTCTTCCATATTTCCCAAATTGTGAAGCCAAGGAAAAGTTCCCATAAACGATTCACAATTTTGTTTTTGAAGCTATTAGTGGGCCACTCTGCAATGGTTAGGTCTGGTATTCCCCTATGTCGGTGGTCTCTTATGAAGATGGTCGCCCCCCTCTCCCATAAGGAATTAGTAACCCTACATTCGTCCAGCAAGTGGTTAATAGTCTCAACCTTCTCCTCGCACATGCAACAGCGGGATGGCCCAATAAAACCTCTGACCTGTAAGTTGTCCCAAGTTAGGATGTGGAGTTTAATAACCAGCCAGCAGAAAATTGAAACTTTAGGCCACCACCTACCCTTCCAGATTTTAATCCATTTAGCTTCTGGGATAACATTGAGGGTTTCCATTAACAAGCCTATGGCTTCTTTTGGATTGAAATTGCCTGAGGTTGAGTACCCCCACCTTAGCTTATCCGGTTCAGCACTTAGGGGGAATCTTTTCTTGGAGAGCTCTACTAGGAAGTTATCTAAGTCTTCCCCTGGTGCCTTATCTTGCCACCGTCGCTTGTCCTTCCATCTTCTGACCCTCTGATCAGCAATGTTATGATCCCATAAATCTGCCACATTAGACATTGCATGATAAATTTGCAAATTGATCTCCTAGCCATGAAATAATAACATTCTTCTTGAACATAGTTTGGACCGAAGAAACCTCTGGTTTTCATTAGTTTCTCCACAACAAGAGCGATATTTGTTTTCCCAGGGTGAGCATCCCTTTTCCAGGGTCATTTTTCGTAAGATGGGGTCTATCCGAGGGCTTAAGAAATTCCATGAAGAAAATCCCTTGTATAAATATTTTAAGAAACCACTGATTTTAATTCGTTTTTTTTACAACAAAAGAGAGCTTTTATTGAGGACCATTACCTGATAAATTTGCAAACTAATTTCTTATCCATCAAATAATAATATTATTCTTGAACATAATTTGGATCTAAATAAACCACTGGTTTTCATGAGCTTCTCTACAACAAAAGGTAGGTTACAAGGGATCTTATTGTTTAAGATACTCCCATTACGAATGGTCAAAGGGAAAGAAGCCCCTACAGACATAAAGGAGGCCTTGAATGCTTTCACTAGATTCCTGGAGTGTCTCTACCCAGAATGATTGAGATACCCCATAGTTAATCCATTGAGATGGGAAAATCCACAATGATATTCAATGGAAAAATTCTGGAATCTCCAATGTAATCTACATTCTGTGAAGAGAAGTAGAGAAACAGATCTCCACACATCAAGGGGGTCTCACACTAGCTATGGTTCTAAATACTTAGATCTGGGACAAGTAATATCTAACATTTAAAATATTGACTAGATAGATTTCCTTACACAATCTCACTAGAGTTCTCAATACCTAGATGCGGGACAAGATACCTAGAGCAAGTAGTAGCCAGGGATACAATCTTGGTGAACAAAAAATGGAAGAACATTGGGCTTGGAAGGAAATATTTGCCAAAAACTAATGTGATTTATGTGGTTCAAGAATGAATCAGTTGGTCATCGACATACATATGGGTGCTTAACCTTTCTGGTTGAATGAATTCATTAGGGGTAGATTTGGACTGCTCGTCTATTCAATGTGTGTAGTAAAAAATATCTATTCATATTATTCAGGTGATTGTGCAACCAGGTGGAAAGTTGGAAACCGCCATATAAAGGATTTGTAGATCAATTAAGAAGCAAGTGTGGGAAGAAATCTTAGCAGTTAGGGTAACACCCTAGCTATGCTGTGTGAATATATATATATATATATACACACACACACACACAATGGATTTAACTTATTAGTAACAGCAATATCACTATGTTCTCCTCCCTCGTACAACTTATATATTCTTAATATTGATATGGCTTGTGTAATAGATGACCCCTTCAAGAGGATCAATATCCCTAAAAGTAATTAGCTATATAATCAACACATTAATATTCAAGTATTGAGGCTTTGAAAAAAATTGACCAATGCCAAAACAGGGGACATTACCTATTGCCCAATGTTGGGACACAGGGCCATAATAAGGGCATTTTTCATTTAGGACACATGGCATATGGCCTAAAAGTTGAGTATCCTGTGATTTAGTTCCTTGTAACATTTTGACTTAGTTCTTAATATTTTGGGTGAACACTTTAGTTTCAACTATTTATGGGAATAAAATTGGGTGAACACTTTAGTTTCTGGCCAAGATCGCAGAGTTTAGAGACTAGTTGGGTGCCATTGGGACGAAAGTGGAAGATCACGAGCTGGTGTGGGCAGGATACAGTTAGTGCCGATAACCTTGGTGAATCCACAACTATCGAAAGTCTCACAAAAGAATATATGGTGCTAGCTGTCATAAAAGAATATCTCGCAGTAGTTGGTTCCTTATGTTTGTCTCGCAATAGTTCCTTCCATCCTACAGCCCTGAAGCTTCACTTATTCTGATTTGTGTCTCCTCCTGCATTCAAACTCTTGCCTGCTAAAAGGTGGGTCCTTCAGCACTTTTCATATTGGAAATGGGAAACATGGTTCTATATTTTATGTAAAACCTTGAAGGGGGGAAACATTTTGTGCTGCTCTCTTAGAGCAAGCTCATTTTGTGCGTGCACTGTTGTTTTTTTTCCTTTTATAATTCTGAGTTAAGAAAGAAAAGCATAGATGATTTCTAAGTGCTGCACTTTCTTATTAGTTGTTGTTAGTACATTTCAATTAGCTTATTTGTTTTTAGATCTAGTATACATAAATATTTTTATGAGTTCCATAAGTTTTTCCAGCTTTCTAGGGTTGAGGTCTATTTACCATTATTGAGATTTTAACATGGTAACAGAGCACATTTTCTAAATCCTTCTAGGAATCTGTGTATGGAATGTAGGGCTTCTATGTTGGAAGGTTTCAGGGGTGGATTGCCTGAGATCCTTGCTTGAGAAAATCATAGTGGATATGTGATAGATTGTTTTAGGTTGCTGATCTATTTTTTCTAGTAGTGTGTTCACTATTCAAATATTAGCAATATCACTACATGTAGTCTTAGATGCAAAAATAGATTGGTAGGCCCTTCCAACTTCGTTCCATGGAAGTGTCGGGTGCAAATGCTTTTGGAGGAGCATGAGATTTTGGCATCTTGTGGAGAAGAATGTTACACTTCATATAGATGTTGCTTTGTTGGCAGAATATAACAAGAAAATGTTCAAGGGAAGCAAGGCATCCTTAACTTGGTGAAGGATCACTTCACCTTAACATTGTTGAAAATGCAATCGGAAACATTGTTGAAAAGGCAATCGGTAAGGAGATGTTTGATGCTCTAATCACTCTATATTATATTGAAAACATAAATCATAAGATGCTTATGAGGAATAAGCTTAGATAATGAGAAGAACATATAACGTAGGCAGTTATTTGATGGAGATTATTGAACTCCATGATCAACCTGCAGTAATTGGAGAAGAGGTCAAGAAAGAGTTAGTACCCATAGCCTTGAATGTATTTTTCATCTTCTTGGCAGCCTTTTTCCAAGGTTTTCCATGCTCAAGATAAGCTTCCCACCTTTGAGAAGATATGGGACGATTTCATCCAGGAGGAGATAAGATTGGAGATAGTTGTAGGTATGGATGAGGAAGCGTAAAATCTACCCTTCATCAATCGGATGAAGGGCATTAAGAAAAGAGGATTGGGGAAGGGCTATAGAGGAAAGGAGGATTCAGGTTCTATGAATTAGGGCAAGAAATGCTTCAACCATGTCAAGTGTCAGATGTTGGTCACTATGTTTCTTATCCTTTTGAGAAGAAGGGGAAGGGCAAACCACATTAGAAAAATAAGTTTATAGGGAGCGTAGAAGTAGGGAGTGTAGAATCCTTTTTCACAGTGGATGAGCTTGCATCCAAGTTTGATATAGTCTTATCCATGGTCTCATGTCTTTCATCTAATGTTGTGGTGGGTGTTAAATGGTATGTTGACAATGGAGCATCCATACACGACCTTTAATGAGAAGTCTTTTAATAGACTTCAATACTAGGAGGTAGGCATATAGATGGAACTTGGTGATGATGCCATGTATTTAGAAGTAGGAGTGGGATCCATTTAATCTTAGATGCCCTCAAGTGATGCTCTTGATATTAGTCTCACCAAGAATCTACTTTTGGTTTCAGTTTTGATAGAACTAGGATGTGTTGTTGAGTTTGATGATCATTTGAACGATGCCTAAATCTTGGTTGTGTTTTGGCTAGAGGTTTGAGAGGGTGTATGTACATGTGCTAGTGGATTCATTGAGAGTCCTAGTGGGAATTCGATTGCCAGGACTCATTGCCTTAATTGGAAAAATAATTTTCATCGAATTATCAGTAGTTTTTTGTAGTATATGCACTTAACTATGGAAATGAGAGTTCGAAGGGGATTAATTTGGTGAGGACTATGTGGAAGAAAACGTCAATAGCCTTATAGATGAGGAAAGGAACATACAATTCCCTTTGCTTTATCTATTACCTATTTACAGTCCACCATTAATTATGGGGCCCATGTTTAACATGCATATGATGTTTCACTGCATGGATTGAGCTCATGGGTAGTGGTTATAACCACAGTAGGAAATGGGTTCATGCAATAGTCTGTTATAGTAAATTTTGGTCATTTATTTCTGTTTATTAGAATTTGAAGTTCACTAATATGTTTTTTTTTCCAAGAAAAAATTTATATTTGATATTTCAAGAGTGAAATCAAAATATACATTGACAAGGCTTCCGACTCCCTTTCAAAGTCCAAAAATGTCTTCAGCCTTATATTATGCCTACAAATTGCATTCTTCTATATATCAAAATATAATGTAATAATTGTACTTTCCTTCGAAAATATCAATCTTCCCTAGATCTACACCTAGAGATATTTCGTGACAAATACCCCTAAACAATTAAGCCGCCTGAAAGTTGCAACCTCGTAAGATTCACAAGAGATCACCTCTCCCCATGGTTTCTTGAATTACCAAAGTTCCTTCCTGCAACAAGAGGGTAGCCTTTGAGACAAATTCTTCCTTTGTATTGAATTCTCTGTAATGTCAGAAAAAGTGATAAATTCATAGCATGTCTTTACCTCCTTGACACTGCATAATTGGATCTAAAGCCAAATTTGTAATTGACATTTATCACTTTCCCAGTCCATCAATACTTTAGAGTTACCAAGCACTTGAAAACTTTTGAGACTTCTTCCTGCAGCATATTTCAGCAAAATTTATATGGGAGAGAATTCATCTCGATTGTTAGTGCCAAGACCTACGTCATGTATGAGAAAATTTATGTTGACTATCTAGGAAAAGAGTTGCATTGTCCTAGCCCCACACAAACCCAGAGTTCCTTGGTATGCACCATCAAAAAAACCCCAGGATTTAATAGTATCAATTCTAGGCTCCTTAGTATCTTTTATGTCTTTTGTTTAGGTGCTTTCCAGCTTTCCTGTAGGAAAGTCTGATTTTACTAGACACAAGGCCCGTGGTCACATTTTTTTTCTTGGAATATCATCTCATTCCTTGAGAGCCAGTCCCCAAATTGCATAACAAGGCATAGCACTATGGTTCTTCAGTGATTTGTCTGTCATCCATGACTTAAAACAGTCCAACAAAGTATTTTTATCCCATTTCTTCCTTTCATTAACAATATGCAACACTACCTTCCAGACAACAATGACATAGAAATGAATTCTCAAGGTGAAATTAAAATAAAATAAAGTGATGTGGAGAGGTCTTGTAACTTGTTGGGCTTAAAGTTTTGAATTTTTAAACATTTAATTGCACATGTAATCTGGCTTGTCTGCATTGGGTGTAGGACTCAACACAACAAAGCCTCTCACTGTAGAAGAAAGGATTCTGAAAAGGGATAAAATCATCAAAATGGGTCTTGTATGTGGAAAGATGCAGTTCAAGCCTTTAGTCTTGTTGGGGATTAGCTAGCCCATGTTAGCGTTCTACTATGATCAATGATTACTTGTTGGGGATTGGCTAGCCCATGTTAGCATTATACTATGATCAATGATTACTTGTTATATAGTAATCAAATGCTATTCTCCTTGAAAATTACATCAACATATTGCATCTAATTTTAGGGAACAGAAATCAATTAAAAATCACCAAATAAACTAAATTTAGCACAACTGCCAACTGTCTCGAATTGTTTGAATTGTTGGAGAACTCTTGCCACTAAATATGGGATATCTCTATGACTGTCCATGAATTTATGATAATCTCCCTTTAACTGTTGACTATCTGCTATATGCTCTGTTTTCAACTTTGAAAAAATCTCTTTAAATCTAGGAATGATTCTCTATTTTATGAAAAAGTATTTAGAGTCAAATTTTAATGACACTTGATTGTTGTTTGATCCATGAAGATATTGGATAAATCCCACTAAATTTGTAACTAGTGCTTGACTGCTAATTTCATGGCTTCAAATCTTGTATTGTTTTCATCAAAATCAACTGTAAATAAGCTTCAATAATGAGTTGATATGTTGCAATCTAAGAAATAGTACAAACTGTTATAAAACTCAGATTTAGAGGAATATGTCTCCTCATGACTAGGTACTTGGCATTTGTTGTCGATGCTTGTGTTTTAACCAGCTGGTGATGACTAGGATCTCTATCAATAGGATGCTCATGTTGTAAATGTACTTGAAATGCACTTGTTCACATCCAGATTTAATGCCTGGTTTGGAGGGATTTGAACTAATCCAAATCCTCTGTTGAACACTCTGCCATACTTAAATCTCTTTGCAACAACCCTTGATCTAGCATATTTGTCTGTCGAGTTTTGTTCTTTTCTTGTTCCAAGCTTGTTTTCTTGATGAGAAAAAACTGCTATGATCAAATTTAAGTAATACACCAACTCTATGACTTTCATATTCTCTATATCCTAATCAAAACTACCTCTGCAATTTTTGCATTATATGGAATTCAACCTACTTTGGTAAATCAAAAGGAGTCTGCAATGCATAAATTCACACCTCTTGAAAGTAGATTGTTTTTCTGCTGACTGGTTTTCTTAGTTAGTGGCCTTCACCCATAGATTAGCCTCACCATTCTATCATATAATAACATCATAGCTATCAATCACTTGAATTACCAATCCTGAAGACAAAACTTTATTTTCCAGATGTTTGAGTGAACAGTAAGATCACTTTCTTATACACTTCTCCAACCACATTTGCATCAAACCTTTGACCATCCATATCCCAAAAGAACTGATGAACAACAATATATTCCTTAGTTTGTTTTAGGTAGGCAAGGAACATTTTAGTTTCTACTGTTGTAAAATAGAGCCCGATATGGGCATGGGGGAGCTTTGGACCAGGGGCAAAGGCTTCTGCTTCTTGATGCTCAGAGATGTTACTGGAAAACAACCAATTCACAAATTCAAGCAAAGTAAAAGGTGATATAAATGGGCTTAAAACATATAGCATACATAATGTAGGTGAAGGTGATATTCCACAATAATCTGTCTTAATGCTTTCAAGAAGTTCATTTTTGAAAACTGAAAGGCACCAACAAATGAAAGTTTTGCAAGCCTCTACAATGGTTCTACCAAATGAGTCGCCCTGCTTCAATGATCCAACTGGGTTGATTTTATGTTGGGAGGATGTAATTTCCATCGGCTGCTCAATATAGCTTTTACTTGACAAAGATGCAAAAATATCTCAAATCTAGTTTTGTCACTCTTCCTTCTCCATTTCTTGCATTTCAAACCAACGCTTTCAATATCAGGAGCTCCCATGTCTTGATTCCTCAAAATAGAAGAATATATCCATTTGGACACAAACATGCTTATTGTAGGATGAGCCAGAAATTTGGAAAGGGATTCGGAATAATAGAACTCTCTTTTCCTAAACGATGTTTATCCATCGCTTCCAAGTTATATCCATCTTGATCTTTGGATAAATAATTTTGCCCAAAAAGCAATAAGCTTCTTAATCGACTCCACTCACAAAGAAAGGTTTCTAAAGCCTGATCAGGTTGACAAGCCTTTTGAATCTTTGGAGACAACATAGTCATGATTATAAAAGTCAATGCCCTTGAGTTGACCTGAGATTGCAAAAGAAAGTTCAACACACTAGCCACATAGATTTCAATGACTGTCCATTGAGCTAACTTTAAACATTTGGAGCTTGATTCAACAACTTGAAGGGACTTTTCAAATATACAAATCACAAGAGGGATAAAATGTGGAGGTGCAAGATCTTCCTTTGAAATATGCTTAGAGAGACAAGAAACTAGCTCATCCAAGTACTTGTATAGATTCTTTCCCACTGTAGATATCACATCACATAAGAAAGCAATAACAGTTGATCCAAATGAACCAAACATATCATTGGCCAAGCTGTCTGGAGAGTGTACTTCTCATATTTCCTTAAGGAGAACCTGTGTACTTTGTGAAAAAGCAAGAAATAAAACCACACTCCCACTTCCTTTTTATTTCTATCAAAGGAAGAGGTGATTAACATTGCTTTGTATGCTAGAAGATCAGCATCTTTTCGTATGTATTTCTCTGGCGAATACAACATCAACTTCAATAATGGTTGTAAATATTTGTATAGTTGTCCTATGCCAGATCCAGGACCCTCACATCTAGGATCAGAGAAACGTAACCCTCTAGTAGATTCTAGAAATAGAGACAAAATAGACTTTTGTTGGAAGGTGGATAAGAGCAATGGCTCTTCTTGGAGAAGCTTGGAGGCATCAAAAGAAAACTTGAAAAATGCAATTGGTAATGTCCTCTGATATAGAGGCAACACATCAAGAACCTTTGTATATAATGTGGTTTCCTTGTCTTTGTAAACATCAACACAAGAACATAAATCCTTGGTACCCCATATCTCAGCCACAATTATTAAATCATTATCATTCAAGTAGCGCCTCTTTAAATCCTCATGAGCAAACCCTAATATCAAGCTTCATGAGGAAACCCTAATATTGGCACCTCCTTCTCCAAGTTCGTTATGATTAGTGAGTTGCATGAACAAGTGATGAAGTGATGAAACAAATGACAAGAATGGTATCTTATTTATATTAGACCTCTAACTTAACTTACAAGCCCACTTTACATGTGGGTCCACTTAACAACACTTACAATTAAATTTAGGGTTTGGGCTGCCAACCTGTAACTTTTAAATCAACTATGTATTAAGTACCCACATGGTGCAGACCACTTATCCAAGGAAGCACTTAATATGAAGGTTGGTTCTTCTCTCCTTATCAGAACTCTGAGCAAGAGAAATTATTGAGGAAGGCTTGATACAACTCTTTTAAGAGTTTTTTTCAGTATTTGTGGCATGCTCATGTTTTTCCCTTTTCGAGTGTGAGACTCTTTATCTTGTCCTCTTGTATTAGCTGGGGATATATTCTTGTTTTGATTCCCCTAGGGTGTGTTTGTTCCACCCAAGAGGCCTCCTGGATAAGCTATCTGGGTTCATTCTATTCTCCCTGTGGTAATGCTTTTTCTATCTTTCTTTGATATTTTGAGTTTTGTGGGTGGAGAGTTGGGTTGACAGCTGTTGCAAATGCAAATAGTTTTTTTTGTTTTTTATATATTTTTTTGAGGCTGAAAGTTTGATCCATGACCTTGTGGACTGTATTTGTCTCACTCTGCCCTAAATGGGTCATAGCATCAACTGAATGGATATTTAGTTTTGACATTGAGGAATCATGTACATTGTTTCCCATGTTTCCCATAAGGTGTTCACTTAATTTTTCATGAGGGTTTAAGGGTTGGTTTCTGAGTTTTCTGGGCAAGTCTAAAGTATGATGTTGTCTTTTTCTTAGTTGTAAAACGAATTCTGGGAAATCCATGCCACCTGTGGACAATGAAAGGAAATGAACGGCCCCTATACCTCATATATGGGCAGTTTTGGGCCCTATAACAACAAGTTATAACAATAATTAAGCCAATATGGGAAATGTTTTGAACATTATTGGGTGTGTTTCACCTTCTAGCAGCCTCAACATTAAATTTGGGCCATTGGGTGTGTTTCACAGTGGAAGGCATAAACATGCCATAGGGCCTGAAGGGAATTGGAACTTAAAACTAATTTGTAATCATATAATCAGGGTAGGCCACTTTCACATTCCAATCAAGCAGGATGGAGACATGCTTTATTACCCTAACGAAGAAATAGTTTCTTGTAGGCAGTTCAAATGGGGAATATGAACCTCATCATGATTTTCGCTATCCTTTGCTTAATCATAAATGTGCTTTTCATGGTCAAGTAAATTCCTTCATTTTGAAAGTCATAAATATTGATAAGAATATTCCTTTATGTAATTATACATTATAAGAACACTGTAGAATACCAATCTCTCCAACCTTTTCGATAGGTTTAGTCAATCTCAAAAGCTTACTGGAATCTAAATTTTAGTGTAGTCTTATTTTAGGTGACCATACAATCTAAGGAAAGTTCAATTCTTATCAATGGTTATTTCTCTCTGTGAACTGTTGTCCAATCATCATGGGCGTTGTTTCAGATCCTATACATCTCAACACAAAGCTGATATATGTTTTGTTATACCTAATAGTTTGCAAGTTTTTCCAGTTTAATTCATGCTTAACCAGTTGTCCTGCCTTTCAAATAACTGGTATCATCACCTAGAAGCCAAATATACAACCATTTAAAGGTTTCTCTAAATACGCAATGTTATAGGAGCAGGTTATTTCCCTTTATATTTGCAACATGACTCTTTAATTATTGAATCCACTATTAGGTCCCCTATAGCCAAGAAATAATGATTCACAAAGCATAACTCCTCCATACATAATGGTACCTTTAAAACAGTAAATGATTCAATGTTAAATACTTGCAATACTTGCAATTCCCCAAGTCAAAATACTTGCAATTCTTTGAATTCTAGGTCTAGAGATCATTCTTACAAGACATTACGGTGCATAGGGAGTCAAGTCTCTAATTTTGCAAATGATAATCGTCGAGTCTCCATTAGCAATAAGTTTCTGAATCTGCCTAGTTCTTAGAATTTTTATCACTTTATTTAAATCTAATGCTTCTGTGTTATTATAGGTGGTCAATGTTGACCACCAAGAATAAGTCAATTCCCACTGTCGCTTAGGATTGTAAACAAACAGCCCCCTCCCTCCCCACTACAGGCTGAAACTTGAGGACTTATATTTTATTTTTCATGTACTGTTGGTAGTTTTTTGAAAGCAATCACTCTCGATGTCTCATATATCATTTTTCCTTTTGACAGTGTTCAAGTTAATGAAATGAATGTAAGTACACAATTTAATTAGATTTTGGCTCTCATTAATTGTATTGGAAATTTGTTTAAATTAGGTGGTAAGTTTCTATTCAGATGGGATAGTGGTAAATTGATGTCTGTATCACCTTTATTTGTTTATCAGATTTTACAGTAGAAGTCAAAGAGTATTTTTCTTCTAAGCAAGGGAATGTTTTTGTAACTACAACATTTTTGTCTTTCTGTTATAGTGTCTTGAATGCCATTCTATTATTGGATTCTTAGCTCATGAGTTGAGTAACTGGTAAAGTGAAGGGCACCCATGACATGTGATTGTTGTAAAATATAGTTTGATGGGAAAGGCTGAATCCAAATTGCAGCCCTGGTGAGTAGGATTGGTCCTGGAAGGAGTCAGATATTGACAAAGTCCATGACCAAAGGAGTTGAGCCAAAAAAAGGCTCCCCTTAAGAAATTGTCAAAGTATGGGTGCGCAATTTTGGTTGTTGTATGAGAGTTGCAAATTCAAAATAATCATAGTGTAGGATGCACATTGTAGGGATTAACTTTAGAGCCAATCAAAGTGGCGACTTAGATAGGTATTGCGGATGTTTTAATATTTTACTTGCATAGATGCAGTGTAGTGACATGGGTGCATTGTTCCAATATTCAGTTGTGCTATGTTGCTAACATATTGTCATGCTCCCTTGGCATGTGCACTTTCATTGTGTACACACAACATAACATAATGTGGACGAGCTAGCATGGATGGACAAGTTAACAATTCATCGCATGGAGAAGTCCAATGGCGACAGTGGATTGTCTTCCTTTTTTCCTTGTTTAAAATGAAGAGCTGCAATTGTGAGAAATGTAATTACAAATAAAATTCATGTATCATAAACATAATCCTGAGGAAAATATCATTTTTGAAGCATTTATAAATACGTTTTTCCAAGTTTTTTGCTATAATAAAGGATGCATTGATGAGTTAAACTTATTATATGTTTTCTTGATATCTGATACATCCTTGTTCACATGTTATTTATTAGTGTTAGGAAAGTTTGTGATTATAGTTTCTATCCACTAAAAATGGCAATTCATGGTATGAGCTGTGTATTTTCAATAGGAGGAATGCGAAGATGAGGAGATTTCAATTACTCCAGAATTTGGTCTTTATGGAAGGAATACTTTCTTATTGCCTCAGCTAACCTCTTCAGCAGACTGGGTTAGGTTTGAGATACTCAAACATAACTTATCTTTTGATGAGGGACATACTTTTCAGTGGAGCTTATCTGACATAGAATACTTAAAGAGCCAATCAAAGTGGTGACTTAGATATGTATTGCGGATGTTTTAATATTTTACTTGCATAGATGTAGTGTAGTGACATGGGTGCATTGTTCCAATATTCGGTTGTGCTAAGTTGATAACATACTGTCATGCTCCCTTGGCATGTGCACTTTCATTGTGGACACACAACATAACATAATGTGGAAGAGCCTCCTGGATAAGCTGTATGGGCTAATGAACAAGCTGTATGGGCTCCTAAGAGGCCTCCTGGATAAGCTGTATGGGCTCATTCTGTTCTCCCTGTGGTAATGTTTTTTCTGTCTTTCTTTGAGATTTTGAGTTTTGTGGGTGGAGAGATGTTGGGTCGAGAGTTGGGTTGACAGCTACTGCAAATGCAAATAGATATATATA
>LPNX010832879.1:437505-500418 GCA_001517045.1 Pseudotsuga menziesii | reverse complement strand
TAAAACAAGAGCTTAAAACATCATAACCAAATCATATACACATGTATATTCATAAGCAAAATAATCCAATACTTATCTATATTGTGCATTTCCTCGTTCATCCACAGGATCCTGCTTCGTTTTGCAAGCCTTGGGATCGCCTATGGACTTAGATGTTAGGTCAGCACGTAGGCTACTCCACAACATCCTTTTATATATATCAAGCACAATCAAGACAACCTTCAGTTGGGTTTATCAGACCGTCCAGCCAAGCCAATATATAATTGGGTTTATCAGGCTACTGCCAATCAAGCCAATACACTGCTGGGTTTACCAGGCTACTCAGCCAATCCAGCTAACAGTTGGGTTTATCAGCCTACCAACAAATCACCTACACTTATATCAACAATCAATCATAAGCCAATCCAACACCGTTGGGTTTATCAGGCCATCAACAATAACACATACACTTATATCAACGATAACACATATATCAACATACACTTATATCAACAATAACACATATATCAACATACACTTATATCAACAATAACCCTTACTCCGCAACCCCTCACAACAACCATTTACCTTTTACCTTTTTACCTTTTACCTATCCACACAAGCAATATAAGCAAACTCATCAACAGTATTGCTCTAAAATGGTAATCATATTTCATATCATTCACTATCAAGTATTGAGACACCAGGAGTGTGTCCACTCCCTAGAGTGTAATCAATATTGAAAACCCTTTCATGATCCGACATCAGGAAAGTGTGCACCCCTTTCTGATGTTAGCCATGTAGGCCCTATTCATACTCAAGCGATCAGTCATAATGGATATTAAATTAAAACATGCCCTGCATATTGAATTCAACAATCAAACATGCATATTTTTAGTAAGGGTCACATAACACTTATCCATTTGTTGACATAGTATGCCTTTGTTAAGGAGGAATGGGGGCTCCTTCCCTGAGTTAACAGTCCCTCAGTTTGCCATCCCAACTCCTTTTCACATTTCATATTCACACATGTCTTATCGACATAATTTATACCATCTCACTCATGTTACTACCAAACATGGAGTGCAGATGAGACATTTTCAAAATGTCCAATGGCGTTTCACCCGAAACCCATTTCCAAGGAAAAACCTTCCCATGAAGTTTGGCTCTGCAGGTCATCACAAATTATCTTCCTGCAGTGTGTATCCCTGACACATTCATCAAATAGCCAAACAGTCAAACATTATCTGATAATACAATCCAAATTGATTCTTCCATAACCAAACAATGACATTGGTAATTCAATAAGAATTTGCAATTCTGTCTACTACATAAATTGATTTGCTCAATTGTGGGTCTCTTGTAAGTAGCACTACTATGCCCATTATAATTTCAATCTTACTAACATAAAATGAATACCCACTTACCATGCGTCCTCCTGACACAATCTTATACAAGCCAACAATGATTAGTAGTCGTCAGCAATTTCTTAAATCCGAAATTCACAATTCAAATTTAATAACTCATTATGCATGCGGACTATTCTCACAAAGTTTGGCTCTTTCACATGGTAGATTCTAGCATTGGTTAGGGTCTTACCTCTCACTTCCATGCTTGAAATAATCTACCTGAAATATGAGCTTCAATCAACCAAACACTTGGTAAGTCTGGATGCATATAACCTTTTCACTGCTACAACCATCACTGAAGCATTTTCAGAATTTATAAAATTCAAATACTTCTAGCCGTTAGTCACATCAATATATACCAAAACTCATTTTCTTCATGCAATCATCATCATACTAACATTTTCAAGGCATAGTCACATCATTCATGCAATTAAATGAAATGTTTAGATACTCCTTACTTCACGAGCGTATCATTTGTACCACCTTGCTCTTCCATAGAGCATTTCTGGCAGCCAATTGATCATGACTATCCTGTATTCATAACAACCTTTGAAATGGTTCCTGAATTGTCATCAATTCATCAATCCAGTTCATTAGTCATCCATAATATCACATGCACTCATCTCAATGCATTCATGCAATACATTACAACATTTGCACCTATACTTACTTTCCTTGGGCTACTAAGCTCAATCATCATATACAAGAATGACACCTTTCTATATTCAAACATCCACATGGTATGAGGTCTCTTACCTTTACCATTCCATGGAATTTTTCATAAGAAAACGCTTACCTACATGGGTCGTACTTACACCCTCGAAATGACCAATTTGGTTGGTCCTTTGCAGGAGATTGCAGAATTTGCTCACCAACTTTTATCCTGGACTTGTTGCTTCATCCCTTTCTCCATAGGGTTGCTAGTCACATTCATCAGCATCAACAACATATTCATCCGGGTCCATGTCCTCATTGGTTTTTCCACTAATGCCAACATCAAAGCAATGATTATCATTAGTGGTTCATACCAACATATCCTCATAAGCATAAAAATTTAGAAATGTAGTTATAATCAACAAGATAGGGTTTTAAGGAAAACTCCCCTTTTCAAATCCCACATCCTTGCATGGAATTCCTCTTCCACATAGCAGCTAGTTAGCCTTCATAGTCCTTGCTACATCTGGGCATGCAATTGTCCAGATTTTTCCATTTGATAGAAGCGGCCATCATTAGCACTCTACTGCTTCATGCTCATATTCTGGTGACTTACCCTTGTTCCCTACTGGATAAGCTTTCCAATGCCTATCCACATGCTTCATTCCGACCTCGGGTGTGAAAACCACACCACTTCTTAGAATGAAGACTTTCACCAAATATTTGCATTTTTATTACTCACAACTATACTTTGGTTTGAGTGCCAACTTCAGCCTTGTAACCCACTGAAAATAGATGAAAATCCCACTGGAAAATAGTCAAAATATGTTGGAAAATCCTATTTGAAAAACTCAATTTTTTTTCCTCTGCAGAATCGGCTCTCAGTCCAACTAATCTTTTGATGTATCGGCTATCAAAACAGCTACTCCTTCCACCATTTTGGATCCCCAAACTGCTAGCTTCTCCGTTTTTCATTGGAAATCAGAACAACTAGGCTCTATCATATCGGCAATCAGATCCTATAAAGTTTTCCGACGTGTCGGCGGTCCGATCTTCTTCTATACTTAGAAAAATTTCAATTTTTTCTTCTTCTTCTTGTCGCCACATCGGACGCTCAAACAACTATCCTCTTCCAACGTTTCGGCTATCCTTGGAAGATCTCTGCCGAAAGTGGGGCTCCGACCTCCACTAATTTCCTCCGAAACTTCCTTCTTTTCTTCTTCCGTTGCATCGGCAACTTTATCTTCTATTTTCTTCTGATTCATCGAAAACTTAAACATCTAAACTTTTCTAACGGTCTCCATACTTAGACGATTTTTGAAACTTTGTCTTTCCTCTTTCTTCTGTTGACGGATTTTCAAAACTTCGTCTTTCCTCTTTCTTCTATCAACAACATCGGAAGTCCAAACCACTAGCTGAGCTGACATATTGGCTACTCAAATAGCTAAAATATTCCGATGACCACAACACTTAGAAAAATTTTGAAATTTTCCCTGAAATTTTTCCCTCTTCACCTTCTTCTTCACCGCTGGATCAGCTCCATTTATCCCTTTACGTCGACGAAGAATTTTCATCAACAGCCGCAATGGCGGCCCAACGTCTTCAATCTTCCTCCGATCGGTGGCCAAACCTACTGTCGCATAGCCCAATTGGAATCGACACTCTTTTTTTTACATCGGAAGCCTAGTGACTTTGGATTCCGCAATGGCGACACACCAAACACCAACCTATTCTGATCGTCGGCTATTTACTTAGAAAATTTTTAACTTTCTGGCATCGACGGTCTTTCCACATCGGAAGACTAGTGCCTTTGTCTTCCGCAACGGTGGATGCTCGAAGAACTTTCTGCTTCCGATGGCCGACGATTTTTGTACTTAGGAAATTTTTGAACTTTCTTCATGGTGTCGGTGGTCGGAGGCCTTTCTCGTCGGACGCCTAGTCTTTTCTCCATCCACAATGGTGGACACTCGAACTACTATCTCTTTCTGATCGGTGAACTTATTTTGACCGTCATCGGAAGTCCTTTGTCATCGAAGTCTAGTGAATTTGACTTCCGCAACGGCGGATAGACAAACAACTAATTTCTTCCGATAGCCGATGATTTCAACACTTAGCCAAAATTTTCAAACTTCTTCATGGCATCAGCGGTCGGAGAACTTCCCCAACGGACGTGCCTTCGCTTAACCCTTCCGCTACAGTGGAAGTCTCTTCCACTAACCCTTCTGCTACGTTGGAAGTTAATTATGCTAAGTGTTCCGATGGCTCAAACACTTTAAACAAATTTTTCCAATTTTCTTTTCCGCTGCTGTGCCTCATCAGATGGACTTCCGACTACACCTTCCAGCGTATCGGAGGAACTTCCCATTTAGTCCTCCGATGACCCAATGAGTTCGGCACTTAGAGAATTTTTTCAATAAAATTTTCCAGTCATCAGCCTCTGATCTCTACTGGGAAGAAGCCAATTCTAATTTTGTCACTGCATCTTGGTGGTCCATTCAGGCCCATGCTGCAACATTAGCTCCGATACCACTCTATCACGTCCCTGACCCTCATACTAGCGAAGAGGACACGATGAAGACACAACAAACATACAGGAAAACAACCCCCATGAACATTGAACAAATACAACAATGCTGGAATTAAAAACTTATCATAATGCATACAAGGATACATAACCAGATGCATAACCCATCATACAAGGATGCATCATTTATCAATATACAGCGGAAGCAAACATACGCATTTCAACATTTAACATGTTCATCATAATTCATTGGACATCATTGTAATTGCGGAGATGAAATAGCAGTAGTACTTATCTTTTGTGATGAGTTTACCCCACAACTAGCTACGTCGCTGCAAGGTTCCACCCAACCATAGGCCAGCATGCTCATCAATCTCTCAGCAACATTGCCACCCCCGAGCTGGGCATGATTCCTCAAGGAATAAGGGACAATGCAGGCTTACACATAGCCAAGGATACACAAGCATAGCCAAGCCAACATAGTTGGGATTCACCAGTTCATCCAGGAACTAGGAAAGGATAATTCTAGGCTGGTGGCCACAACACCAGCCTTCTTATGCATATCCAGCCTCCACATTCCACTAACAACAATCCAAAGACCAATCGCTGCACACCGCAACAACACAATCCCTTCACAGCTTTGTGAAGAAGGCAAGGACAACAGAGGACGATCCCAAACAAAAGATGGCACACAGCTCAAGCCCACAAGGCAACTCAGAGCTATTCTTGGCCCTAACATGGCCAAAACAACTCAGCTGCAACCCAAAACCAGGTTAGTTCAGCATCCATGAACAAACAATGAATGATAGCAGCAATCCACAGTCCCAAAACAGGGAAAAATCAGCCAACAGTTGTGGAAATCAACAGCCCATAGCACACACAATTCCTCAAGGTAACGGCTGGGCAACTTACCTAGCCCCAAGCAAAGGAGAATCCAACTCCCAGAATGGACAGAGGAAAACTCAACCAATGGATTGGAAATCGACAGTGGCCCAAAACGAATTTGAGCACCACAGCCAACAAAACGTAGGGAAGACAACAGTCCCAAAATGTAATCAATGAGCACAGCTCACAACATGGAAAAATGACTCCAACGGTCTGTGCGTGAGGGAAACTTGCACCAAACCACAAAACATAGAGGAAAACATACCCAATTCCACCCTGTGGATAAATGTGAATGACCACCGATAAGCAACTCCCCTCCTGGCTGCATGAGATCCCGTAGATCAATTTCCTGTGCATGCGGATGAGCAAGAATTCCACTCCTGCATGAGGGTGAACAGCTCCACTCAAGCGTGTGGATGAACAACCATCATGAGGAAATGAGCAGACCACAGAGAGCATGAGTAGTGGACAGTGCGTGAGGAGAACAACACCAACCTCTGCATGGGGAAGATGAACAGACATGGCGATAATGCCTAGCAGTGGATGGAGTGGAGAGTGAATGCTTCCTCTGCCCCCCTGCGACATGAAGAGGAAGGATCCACTGGTGGACTGGGCACAGGGCAAGGATGGACAGTCCTGCCACACCCACCACCACTCAGCAATAACTGCCTTAACTAACAAAACAAGTCAATAAAGAGGTTGGATGCGACAAGGAAGATGGCAAATTAAACAAGGTGGCAACGCATGGGTTTTTCCCCCATAGACCAAGGTTTGACATCCCCCACCCCTTATCCTTTGGAACCATGCCCTTTCCATTTCAACGTTGCACTGTCGTAGCTGGTTGTGGTTTATTTTAATTGATGTGCGTGTTTACATGATGCCAAACTATAATGTGTCGGATAGCACGATATACCATTGGCAACTATCCCCATTTCCGAAACATACACAACCAAATCGATGGTGGGGTTTTTGCCTTTAGCTCCTCACCATGATTAATTACAATATATACATCATGCAAATGGGGTCAAAACCGGGGTGTGACAATGTTAACTTATCTTCTTCTGAATGTGTCGATCCTTTTTTTATATACCGAAGTGTCGTAGTTTGTCCTTATCACTTCTAGATGTTTTTCCTATGTAACCGTTGATGTAAATATACAATGTGTTTTTTTTACTTGAACTAGTTTAATTGATTACTCTGCTAGTTCTTTACTACTTAACATGTATTTGTGTAGTTACGTCTTACTTTATGTATATATGATTTGTTTAGTTATAACTTACTTTCCGTACTATACATTTTGTTCATTGTTTATGGAAAATATTGACTTAACTTGTAACTATTAAGGGGTGGAGTGGTGGGACTTATATCCCTTCTGGGGCCGCTTGAAGAGATAACTGGTTGTATTTGTTGTTACGAGGTTTACTTAGTTCATATTGACCTAATGCAAACTTATCCTTCCTTTGTGTAGGCTAAGTAGATGACGAGGACTTTCTATGACTACTAAGCTCGACGTCTTACCATGCTATACTACTCCATTTCATTTTGAAGACAAAAGGACCAAAGTCCTATCCTAGCAATTCTTAATACTATTGTTTATGTTATTGTTTATGCATAGATAGGGTTTATCAGATCTACAGTTGTCTGATTAACATTATTAGTGTTTCTTAGGACAAGATAAATTTTATCCTATGCTTAGTATTTATACATATGATTTGTAATGTTTTTATGCCTAAATGTTAAAGGATTAAGTCAAAAGACTTAACCATTTGTATTAAATTTTATATGCAACATTTAAACCATGATCTATTCATGGAATATTTTATATGCCATGGAACATTAGATTGACAATGTCAACGTGGGTTTTGATAATGGTTCCAATCCAAAATCGTATTTGTGGTTTTTAAAATATGGAAGACTGGGTAAAAATCATATTCCTAGTGGTGACCAGGGTGGCGCATTTATGGCACCTTGGGAAAGGTGGGAACCGAATCTCAAACCCTGTTTTGGTTGATTTCGTGGCTCATTTGGCTCATTTGGATCTACTATTGTTGGTGATCTGTAAGAATTTGGTTCTTGGGGTTTAATGATGTATGGAGAAATAGACTCGTCCTACATTAGAGAGTTATGCTCTCATTTGGTTTTGCAATGTGGTTTCATTTGTTTCTTCATTCTGAGGATTAGTATACTTCTAGAAGCCCTCATTTTCCCTTTTGCATGTGACAAAGGTGGCGGAAAAGTGTGATTTAGTGGTGGATTTTGAGACTAGTTGCACTAACCTCCTACAAGTAAGCCCTATGAAAACACATACCCTTTTACCTCTGTGTGCAAAGAGTGACAGAGCATAAGCTGTGTATGGGAAAGGTTTTTATCATTTGTGAAACTTTGGGATTGTGGGCATTCAATAGATGTGTTTGTAAATGAATTGGGTTTTTGGATTATATAATGGAGTCTTTGTGTTTCAACTTGTAGATAATGTGTTATGATAGCGTGACTATGCTATTTCTTCCAATAACACTTATGTCAAGTGTGACTATGTATATTTTTAATTGTGAAAATAGAAGGTATAACTATATGCATTTCAAAGTTGGGGTTTATTCGTTGATACTGTCACTAGCTTGGCAAGGTTGTTACCTTATGCGTTTTGATGTATGTAAATTAAATCTTGTTTTGGTATGGTAATGAAGGTTCTACCTATTGTTTGTAAATGATTCAGTTCAGCTTTCAGCAATGGCACCCTTTTTAATTCGTGTCTGTGTTGTTTAATTTGTAAATGTTTTATTATGACAATATATGGTTTAGTTTACATGCCTCGGTTTTACCATTGTGAAGGCGATAACTTAGCTTACTGTTAGATATTCGTTGATTTGAAGTCGTGGTTGTAACAACGTTGATAGTAGGTTAAATAGATTCCCTTCTCTGTATATGAAATATATTGGATACTTGTTCTTAATTTTTATTAGGGTGGGGTTTCACCTCTCGGCCATGAGACGTGATGAGGAAACCCAATAAGTGCATTTTATTTATTTTAATTCAAATTGGGTCTGTGATAGAAATCATGACTGTGATTAAGGTTTTAAACTAGGTTTTATGTATAAGATTTGATAGTTTTCATTTCCACCCTCATGTGTATACACGACATGTGTAAAGACTTATGGATATACCTTGTGCATTCTAGCTCTATTAGCGTATTTGTTTTAAATGGTTTAAAGTGTTGGCATTTTTACAAATCGTATCCTATAGTATTCAATCCCCAACATAATCTGATATAATGTTTTGTTTGTATTTAAGCACAAGCCCATGGGATTCGATCCTTGGTCGTCAAATGTGTGAATGGGGTTTTTAATACAACGTCTGTGTGGCTTATTTTGGGAATAAGTGCCAAGAGGATTTGATCTTGAATCCTTTAATTGGATATGTTGTTTAATACTGAGTTTGTATTAAGTTAAGGTTGCTCTTTATCTTGATAGTATATGGTGTTATTATTGTTTATAATAATCGTGCCACCAAATCTTGAGAGGTCTCGATGGATGGAATACGATATGGTAAAGTTATAAAGTGGAAATCATTTGTTTGGAGTTTGTTTATGATATTTTGTAGGTTTTAAAATAGACTAACTATGTTTATCTTATATTTTGTTATGATATATAAATTTTCAGCGATGATGTTTAAGTTATATTTATTATGCATAGAATTTATGCTAAGGCTATAGGTAATAGTTTTGATGGTTATAATTTATACAATCCTACTAGAAATATGAAATCTACCAGCACAGAAACATATATAAAGTTAGTTTTTAAATAGTTCTTTGGTTGATAAGGCTCATCACTTAGGGTTAATAAGATCTAGGTACAAAATCTCTAATATTAATTTTTTTTTTAACTTGAAATAATAAACAAGAAAACTAACTCACTTAAAAATCTAGACTTTGTTTAAAGAAATACCTCTATTAGAGAGGAGTAAAATTTAATATGTGAATGATGAAATAAAATACATAAATATAACAGAGACCAAATCCTCCTACTGATAAGACTAAAGGTGACAGTCTATCATTTGCAAATATAAATAAGATATATTTTCCTAACTAGAATATCATTGTTGAGTACATAAAATAACCTAGCTATAGCAGACAGAAACTAATTCTCCATTCAGAATTTAATCTCATTTAATAAGAAAACCTATGTAAATTGCAAGGGAAAATAAAAAACCTCATACCTGCAAGTTGAAGCTATTTTAATGGCTGAAAATCATGCACACTCAAATACCCATCATTAACAAGTACATAGACAGATCTGACCTCTATTCAGATAACTAAATAACTTGGGAACTACAATGTTCCACCCAACCATGACCCAAACCATTCCTAGTTTCAATCCATATTCCTCAGAGCTAGTTCCAACATGCAAGTATCTTAGAGCTCCTAAGGTAAGTCTTCCCTATCTGGGATATCGGGTATTGTATCAGTTTCCTTTTTCCTCTTAGGAAAAACGTTCTCCGAGAACTCCCTTGAATATCTTCAAGTACAATTATGGAATAATAAAAAGATCCCCAAGCCTCTCTTTGGCTTGGGTTTTTATAGACAAAATTTTCAGAAAAAGGGGCAGTTAAATCAAGAATCATTTGATTTCTTGAAATAACCCTTTTGATTAATTTAGGTAATTTTAATATTTATTTAAATTTAACTTAGGAAATTTTGACTAGTTCCTACTTTGACTCTTGTAGGTATTTTAATATTTAATTATCATTAGTAATAGTAATAACATGTCGATCATTTCATTATTACTTACAGTTACTAGTATTATTACTATGCTTACTCTTTTATACTTATCTTGTATAAATTATATATTTATATATATACCGTTTGTTAACATTTTAACTTTAGGTGTCATATGGCATCATTCCTAAACATATGACACTTTTATTTTAGCTTAGTCATTTTCTTTAATAAGGCCTTTAGGTAGGGGTTAGGCCAACTAGGTCAAGCAACTCTAAACCTCCTTGCATGTTGGATTCCGTCGTATAACATGGTATTTATTTAGTACTTTGATGAGATACAAAATTCAAAATTTCATTTAATCACTTAAAAATAAGTAAGATGAGATCAATGTTTTATCATATTTGTTTTCACTCAACATATTAATTTTCCAGTAACTCCTAGCGCCTATCTAGAGCCCATACTCAATGCTATAACAAGGAGTTACAAACTTATTTCAATTTCAGAGCTCCTCGCTCAACATTAATTCTAGGATGTATTTGTAGGATACACCTAAGGATACAATAGCCAAGGATCCGATGTTCTAGAGATTATGCTCAACATCAACTTGGAAGGGTCCAGGGATTATGCCCAACACTTCCAATTCTTATCTTCTCTTGTGCTTCAGATCTTCCTGCTCAACAAAAAGGTTTCATAACTCATGTGCTTTAGAGCCTTTCACTCAACACAAACATTTAAAATACTCATGTGCTCCAAATCCTCTTACTCAATGCAAACATTAAATACTCATGTGTTTCAGAGCTTCTTACTCAACAAAAAACATCAAATACTCATGTGCTCTAGAGCTTCTTGCTCAAAAAAAACATCTCATCAATTATGTTCTTCAAATTCGATGCCCAACACATAAAATCATATATATATAACATATGCAATTGGCTTATGCCCAATATATCAAACAAATCATCATGTTCATGTGTAGTAGGATCTTATGCCCAATATACAAAATAAAACCTCAAATCAACATAATAAGAAATGGGGCTTATTCCCATAAGTGTTAGGTCAAAATTTGAGATATTACATACCTCCTTGCTTAGAATAACACTGTCCTTTGTGTTCTAGGGACTCGGAATGAAATCATGAAACAAGGAGGGGTAAGGCTTTCTCATGGTGCCTTCATTCTCCCAAGTAGCCTCATTGGCCTCGAAGTGCTTCCATTGTACTTTCAACTGAACTATTTTGCACTTCTTAAGCTGCACCTCCCTTCTGTCCAGTATATGAAGGTGTTCAGGTACAAACTCTCCTTCAGGTTCCACCTATAATAAGGACCAATCAATCACATGTTTAGTATCATAAACATATTTATTTAATAAAGATGCATGGGAAACATTATGGACTCTTATGTGAGAAGGTAAAGCAAGTTCATATTCCACTGGCCCTCTTTTTTCCATATCTCAAAGGGTTGAAAAAATCTAGGTGCTAACTTACCACACCTTCCCAAGCTCAATGAGCTTCTCTTTTCTTTTACTTTCAAGTAAACATGGTCACCTATCTGATAATCTTTATCTTTTATTTTTTTATCCGCATAAATATTCTGGCCGGCTTGTGCTTCCTTAAGATTCAGTTGAACCTTGGTAACCAATTGCTCCAAGTCCTTTAGTAATTCAGGCCCTAACATGAGTTGATCTACTGGGCTATCCCAACTAACCTGTGTTCTACACTTTCATCCATAGAGTACCTCAAAGGGACTCATATTGGCATAAGTCTTGTATCTGTTGTTATATGCAAACTTTGCAAGATGCATGTAATCTTCCCGCCTGGTGGGGTTTTTCATGACATACATCCTAATCATGTCCTATACAATATGGTTTACCCATTCTGTCTTCCCATCACTATGTGGGTGGTAACCAGTATTAAAGTTCAGATGTGTCTCTAATCCAGAGAATAAGGATCTCCAAATTTTTTTGGTAAACTTAGTATCTCGATCTCAGATGATTGCCTTGGGTATCCCGTGCAATCTAAATATCTCTTTTAAGAAGATGTCGACAATGTATACTTCCTTGTAGATCAACTTCACTAGAATAAAGTGTGTTTCTTTTGAACATTTTTCAACTACTACAAAGATAGAATCATTTTTCTTCTTACTCTTAGCTAGACCCATGATGAAACCCATACTAATGATCTCCCACTTTCATTTCGGAATGGGTAATGGTTGTAGCAATCCCAAGGGATGTTGGTGCTCAGCTTAGACCAACAGACATTCTTGACATTTTTCGATAAACAACGCTATGTTGGATTTTAACATATGCCACAAAAAGTGTTTCTTTGCTATGGATATCATATTTTGATATCCCTTATTCCTTGAGTAGGGTGTCCGATGAAATTCCGTGAGGATGCTGGAACTGATGTCCCCTCCTTCCGTACTTACAATCTCTCTTTGGACCATAGCAGTATCGTTTTTTCTACCTTATACTCCTTTTGTTGCTGAAAAAACTTGTCCTCATAGATGTTCTTGAGGATTTCAACGTAGAAAGGGTCAATGTTGTTGGCCATTCTAATCCTCTCATGTAAATCTGAATCAGTTTGACTTAAATTCACCTCATATATCATATGAGCTCGTCAGCTCAAAGCATCGGCAATTTTTTTCTCCTTTTCCTTTATATGCTTTAGCTCAAAATGGTACTCACTAAGGAAATCCAACCATCTGGCTTGCATGGAATTTATATCTGGTTGTTCAAATAAATATTTCAGACTGATATTGTCTATTTTTAGAAGGATTTTGTTCCCCATGTGGTAGTGCCTATACATATTCAAGGTGTGGATGATGGCTACTAACTCAAGATCATGGATGGGGTATTTATGTTTGTGTTCTTTTAACTTCCATGATTCATAATAGATCGCATAATTGTTCTCCAAGAGGACTCCTACGAGCCCTTCCTTGCTTGCATCCATGCAAACAATGAAATCCCCATTGGGATCCATAACTCATAGTATTGGTGTAGTTGTCAAAATATGTTTAAGCTTTTGAAAACTTTCCTCGCACTTGGTCATACATAAGAAGTTGTTTTCCTTCTTTTGCAAAGTGGTCATGGGACAAGCTATCCTTGAAAAGTTCTCAATGTAATTTCGGTAGTAATCCGCTAATCCCAAAAATTATATAATGGTGGTGACACTAGTAGGGATAGGCCAATCCTCTATGGCTTTAATATTTTTTGAGTCCACAGCTATCCCCTTCTTGAAGATGATGTGACCCAAGTACTGTATCTATGGTTTGTAAAATTCACATTTACTAAACTTTGTGTAGAGTTGGTGTTCCCATAACACATGTAGCACTATGTGGAGGTTCTCCTCATGTTCCTCTTTACTCTTAGAGTAAACTAGGATGTTTTCTATAAAGACCAAAACAAATTTATTCAGGTATCTAGTGAAGATATTGTTCATCATACACATAAAATTTGCGGGTGCATTGGTCAACCTGAATGGCATCACTACAAACTCGTAGTGGTCGTACCTCGTACGAAATGCAGTTTTGTGTATATCCTCATCGCGGATCCGTACCTGATGGTACCCAGATCGTAGGTCTATCTTATAAAAGATCTTGTCTCCTCCTTGATCGAACAAGTCATCGATCCTAGGGAGTGGGTATCGGCTCTTGATGGTCATATTTTTAAGTTGATGGTAATCGATGCACATCTGGATCGTACAATCCTTCTTCTTTAAAAAAATTATCAGTGCTCCCCAAGGGGACACACTTGGACAGATATATCCCTTCTCAATCACTCCTACAAGTGCAGTTTGAGTTCAACCAACTCTGGTGCACTCATGCAGTAAGGGGATTTTGAAGCTGAAACTAAACCTGGTGTCAGTTCTATGGAAAAATATAAGTCTCATTTCGATGGTAGTCCTAGGATTTCCTCAAGAAATACATCCTTGAATTCTACAAGAACTGGAAAGTCCTCAATGTGATTTTATTTTTCATCTTCTATGTCTTGGATGTTTACTGCAAATAGTTTACAACCTTTCCTAAAGCATTTGTTTTCTTGTAAAGTAGATATCTTCCTTATGGAAACCTTCTTAGGTATGCCTTGAATATTTACCAGATTACCTTGGCTATGTGTACACAATATTGACTTGTGTAATCAATCGAGCATGGCATGGTGTTGTTCCAACTAGTCCATGCCATTAAGTATATCATATGATCCTAAGGGTAGAATGTTTAGGTTTATTCTAGTAGGAAAACCATTCATGTTTACCTCACAATCTTTAACTATTTCAGAAACCTTTCCTTTCGTACTCGTGCCTAATTTCATCAACCAGTGTTTCTCAAGTCTAACTTTGTCTAGTTTACATACGTCAACAATTTTAGGCGATACGTAGATTTGGAAAGCACCAGGGTCAATCAATATTGAAATAGAAGTGTTGGAAACCTTACCTTCTATCTCAACCATGGTATCCTAATCGTATTCCTTTCAATCATCCAAGGCTACATAAATCTGCAGTGTTCAAGCTATGTCCTCTATCGTTGGTTCTTCTTGTAAGTTGTATAAGACTCCATTGGTCTTGTTCTTACAGTATTGGGCATAGTGGGGCCCTTGGATTTCCATCATTTGATTTACATCGGGGAAACACTGGCTCCCCCATTTTCTACTAGTTTGTTGGCATTCGATGCTGGTACATATGTTTTTGTATTGGTTCTGTTAAAGTTCTTATTGGATGGAAAACTGTTGTTCTATTTTCTATAAGATGGTGGGTTGAAACTTGGTTTGCAGTTATTCGAGAAGGTCCTAGACCTGTCTCTGATTCTCTTGATTTTCTCTTGCTTCAGTTGTCCATGCTCATAGAAAATCCTATCTTTGTGTAGGGTGGTTTCCAATGTTGTAGGAATGTAAAATTCAATCCTCTCCTAAAATTTGGGAGGAAGACATCCTAAAAACTGTTGCATTTTCACTTTATCGTCATTTATGTAACACACATAATGTAACAGATCCAAAAACATGTTAATGAAATCATCCATAGTCATGGGACCCATCCTTAATTCATGAAATTATTTCACCTTTTTGTCGAAGAATCTTTTCAACATGTATTTCTCTTGAAAAATCTTGCAAAAATTACTCCATCAGATTTCTCTTACCTCATCATTCTTGGTATGCTCTAGGTCTCTCCACCATCTAGATGCTCTTCCATTTAAATTATAGATGGCTAGATGGGCCTTCATCTCACTAGAGTATTTATGTACTCGAAAATATTTTCTCATACCTAGAAGCCACTCTTTAGCTTTCTCCCCTGTGTTCATTTCTTCTTCATAGGTTGGGGCTTTTATCTTCTTGAACTCTCTCTGGAGATTTTCCTCATTTCTCTATTTCTTTCTGCAAGGAGAAAGAGAAGCATCACTAGAAGGACTATGAGAATATCTTTCTAGAGGTTTAGGGGTATGTTATTATTTTCCTTCTTCTCTCGGGCTCCTCGCCCACTTATGATAGAATTATTTCTTGAACCCGTTGGTTGAATTAGTGGGTTTTATTTGGGGGCTTCCTCCCGTCATGTTCCGCAGTAAGGCTTAATTAATTGCTTTTTGTTCCTTTCTTTCATTCATATTATCATCCTTGAAATTATGTAAGTATGCTTGAAGAATTCGTATGGTTTTGAGTATATCAAGATTTAGCTCAACCACTAGTTTTTCTTCCTTTGTGGGGGTATTCAACTTTCCTTTACGAATGTTGTCTTCTTCTTTGTTCATTATCTAAACTATTATTTTAATCACGTAATTGCAAATTTTCAATAATAAGAAAACTTTATGTTAGTTAACAAAATTTCAAAACATACTTTATTTTCTGCAACGAATGTTTGGCATGCCCATTAGGTCTCTTAGTGTTGAAATTGGGTTTTGATACCACTTGTAATGTCCCCAAAATTTGAAAATAAAAAAAATTCATAGGCCAGTTAAATACTACCTAATCTAGACATTAACTTATCTTATGTGGAATGTGTCGATCTTTGTTTGCTATACCAAAGTGTCATAAGCTGTCCTTACCATTTCTAGATGTTTTTCCTATGTAATTATACACTATGTTTGTTTTACTTGAACTAGTTTAATTGATTACTCTGCTATTGCTTTACTACTTAACATGTATTTGCGTAGTTACGTCTCACTTTATGAATATCTATTTTGTTCAGTTATAACTTACTTTATTGTTATAAATTTTGTTTGATGTTTATGGAAAATCCTGACTTAACTTGTAACTGTCAAGGGGTTGAGTGGAAGGAATTGCATCTCTTCTAGGGCCACTTGAAGAGGTAACTAGTTGTACCTATTGTTATGGGGTTTACTTAGTTCATATTGAACTAATGCAAACTTCTCCTTCGTTTCTATAGGTTCAGTAGATGATGAAGACTTGCTATGACCTCTAAGCTGGCCATGCTAGCTATGCTATACTACTCCATTGCATTTTGAAGACAAAAGGACCAAAGTCATATCCTAGAAATTCTTAATACTATTGCTTAGGTTATTGTTTACACATTGTTGGGATTTATCAGACCTACATTTATCTTATTAACATTATTAGTGCGGCTTAGGAAAAGATAAAATTTATCCTGTGCTTAGTATTTATACATATGATTTGGAATATGTTTATGCATAAATGTTAAAGGCTTAAGTTAGAAGACTTAACCATTTGTATTTAAGTTTATATTCGACATATAAATAGAGATCTAGTCATGGCACATTTTATATGCCATGAAACATTGGCTTAACAATGTGAACGTGGGTTTTGAGAATGGTTCCAATCCAAAATCAGATTTGTGGGTTTTAAACTATGTAAGAGTGGGTAAAAGTCATGATGCTAATGGTGACGAGGGTGGTGCATTTATGGAACCTTGGGAAAGGTTCAAAACGAGTCTCAAACACTAGCTTGGTCAATTTCGTGGCTCATTTAGCTCATTTGGCTCTGTTACAGTTCATGGCCTCAAGCATTGGGTTCTTGGGGATTAATGTTGCGTGGAGTAATAAAATCATCCTACATGAGAGAGGTATGCTCTCGGTTTTGTTTTCCAATGTGGTTTCTCTTGTGGATTCAGTCTAAGAATTAGTATACTTCTAACAATCCTCCTTTTCGCTTTTGCAGGTGACAGAGGTGGCAAAAAATGATAGTTCAGTGGTGGATGTCAGGACTAGTTGTGACACCCTCCTACGGGTAAGCCATGCAAAAACACAGGCCCTTTTATCTCTGTGTGCAAATAGTGGCAGAGCATCAGCTCTATGCGCGAAAGGGTTTTATTGTTTGTGAATATTTGGGTTTGTGGGCATTCAATAGATGCATTTGTAAAGGAATCGGGTGTTTGGAATATATAATGGAGGCTCTATGTTTCGACTTGTAGATAATGCGTTATTATAGCATGACCATGCTATTGCTTGCAATAGAACTTATGTCGAATGTGATTGTGTATATTTTTAATCGTGAAAAATAGAAGGTATAACTATATGCATTTCATAGTTCGGGTTTATTTGTTGATGCTTCCACTAGCTTGGAAAGGTTGTGACATTATGCATTTTGATGTTTGTAACTTAAATCTTGTTTTGGTATGTCAATGAAGGTTCTACGTATTGGTTGTAAATGATTCATTTCAGCTTTCAGCAGTGTCATCACTTGCAATGGCACCATTGTTAATTCACGACTGTGTATTTTTATTTGTAAATTTTTTATTATGGAAATATATGGTTTAGTTTACATCCATGGGTTTTACCATTGTGAAGGTTGTAACTTAGCTTATTGTTGTATATTCATTGATTTGAAGTCACGGCTGTCACAACTTTGGAAGTAGGTTAAATAGATGGCCTTCTCTGTATATGTTTTAGATTGGATACTTATTCTTAATTTTTATGAGGGTGGGGTTTCACCTTTAGGCCATGAGCCGTGATGAGGAAACACAACAAGTGTATTTTATTTGTTTTAATTCAAAGTGGGTCTGTGACAGAAATCATGACTGTGATTAAGGTTTTAAACTCAGTTTTATGTACAAGCTTTGATATTTATGATTTTGACCCTCATGTGTATCTGTGGCCTATGTAAAGACTTAATGGATATACCTTGTGCATTCTATCTTTGTTAGAGTATTTGTTTGAAATGGTTTTAAGTGTTGTCGTTTTTACAAATCGTATCCGAGATGATTCAATCCTCGACATAATTTGATATAATGTTGGTTTTGTATTTAAACACAAGCCCACAACATTCAATCCTCGGTCATGGGATGCATGAATTGGGTTTTTAATAGAACGTGTGTGTGGTTTATTTTGGGGATAAGTGCTGAGAAGATTTGATCACGAATCCTTTAATTGGATACATTGTTTAATACTGATTTTGTATTAAGTTAATCTTTATATTTATCTTTATCTTGATAGTAGATAGTGTTATTATTGTTTATAATAATCGTGCCTACAGACCTTGAGATGTATTGATGGCTGGCATACGATATGGTAAAGTTATAAAGTGGAAACCATTTGATTGGATTTTTTTTAGGATATTTGGTAGGCTTTAAAATAGATTAAATCTATTTATCTTATGTTTCGTTATGATATATAAAGTTCAAGCAATGATGTTTAAGTTATAATTCTTATGCATAGAATTTATGCTAAGACTATAGGTAGTAGTTTTGATGGTTATAATTTATACAATCCTACTCGAAACATGAAATTTGCTAGTAGAGAAACATATATAAAGTTATTTTTTAAATAGTTCATTGGTTTATAAGGTTCATCAGTTAGGGCTAATAAGATTTAGGTACAAAATCTCTAATATTATTTTTATGTTTTGAACTTGAAATAATAAATATGAAATCTAACTCACTTAAAAATCTAGACTCTGGTTAAAGAAATACCTCTGTTAGAGAAGGATGAAATTTAACCTATGAATGATGAAATAAAATGAAGAAATATAATACGGACCAAATCCTCCTATTGATAAGAATAAAGGTGATAGTCTATCATTTTCAATTTTTTTTCCTAACTAGAATATCATTGTTGAGTAGATAAAATAACCTATCTATAGGATACATACACTAATTCTCCATTTAGAATTTAATCTCATTTAATAAGAAAACCTATGTAAATTGAAAGGGAAAATCAAGAACCTCATACTTGCATGTTAAATCTATTTTAATGGCTAAAAATCCTACACACTCAAATACCTAGCATTAACAAGTGCATAGACAGATCTGACCTGTGTTCAGATAACCGAACAACTTGGGAACTACCACATTTCACCCAACCATGACCTGAAACCATTCCTGGTTTCAATCAGGATCCCCCCAAGCTGATTCTAGGATGCAAATAGCTTAGAGCTCCTAAGGTAAGGCTTCTCTATCTAGGATATCTGGTTCCGTATCAATTTCCTTTTTTCTCTTAGGAAAAATGTTCTCCAAGAACTCTCATGAATATTTTCAAGTATAATTATGGAATAATCAAAAGATCCCCAAGCCTCTCTTTGGATTGGGTTTTTATAGACAAAATTTCTAGGAAAAGGGGCGGTTAAATCAAGAATCATTTGATTTCTTGGAATAACCATTTTTATTTAATTTAGGTAATTTTAATCTTTATTTAAATTTAACTTAGGAACTTTTGACTAGTTGCTACTTTGACTCTTTTAGGTATTATAATATTTAATTATCATTAGTAATAGTAATAACATGTGGATCCTTTCATTATTACTTATGGTTACTAGTATTATTACTATGCTTACTCTTTTACACTTATCATGTATAAATTATATATCTATATACATACCATTTCTTAACATTTTAACTTTAGGTATAATATAGCATGATCCCTAATCATATGGCACTTTTCTTTTAGCTTAGTCACTTTCTTTGATAAGGCCTTCACGTAGGGGTTAGGTCAACTAGGTTAGGAAACTCTAAACCTCCTTGCATGTTGGATTCCCTTGTATAACATGGTAGTTCTTGAGTACTTTGATGAGATACATAAATCTGATATTTCATTTAATCACTTAAAAGTAAGTAAGATGAGATCAATGTTTTATGAGAGTCATTTTGACTCAACATATTAATTTTCCACTAACTCCTAAGGCTTATCGAGAGCCCATACTCAATGCTTAAAACACAGAGTTACAAACTTAGTGCAATTTCAAAGCTCCTAGCTCAACACTAATGCTAGGATGTATTTGTAGGATACATCGCAACACATTTTCTCAAAGCTTCTCTTAGAGAGAACAATTCCAAAATAAACTATTCAACCTTATGGCAACGCCTCCCACTTTAATAATGGACTAAAAAAACCTAATTCTCAATAGGAATTGAATTATATATCTACGACCCCATAGTAAGCCTTCAAAAATTAGATTATATCTATGACCCCATACTAGGCCTTTAACAACGAGGTTATTTAACATATACAATGACTTATACCTAGTGATAAGATAACTCTCTTGTTAACATAATTTATGTTTTGACTATCATCACTACTTTAACATATAATTTATAAGAATATCGTGACTACCCAACCTTATATGTTGTTGCTTGTATTTTTCACTTATCTTCATAATTTGTCACTACCATTGCAAGTTAATGGAGATTGTTCTTCTTTTGAGGAAACCCTAACCATTCTCTGGCATTTCTTCTCTGAGGTGAATGCTATGATAAAACTTCTAACTATTTTCTTTATAATGTTTAACTTTAAACTACTTCCTTCTGCCATGAAATAATATGTTATGGTTAATATGAAATAATAGTTATAAAATTTTCCATTGTGTGTTGTACATTATTTATTATTTGTTGAATTTGTGTATGGTCACATGCTCTCTCCATTAATTGTCAATACAAATTTCTCAAAGACAAAATAATATCAAATTGTTCCAGAAATGAATCACATTTTTCTCTTATTTTGTTCAATTGCTCTTATCTTGCTCACATTTTGAATAACTTTACTCCTATAATCTATGTCAAATTTCATCTTTTTTTTGTTCACAAGCATAATACATTTGTTTTTTCCTAAATGCCAAATTAACAAAATTGTATCTTGAGTAGATACTAATTTTGGGTAGAAGGATAAATGAGCTTAGCTATAGGAAACCATTACACTTTGAGATCTTGAGCCATATGAACCTTAAAATGGGTTATCTTAAGTGGAGTAGTATGGATGTAAGTCCATTTGGTTAAAAGAAACTGAAACTGTGTTAACTTGTAAAATAAGAATGACATAGATTTAACTTATAAAATAAAAATCTCATCCAATCATATAAATTTACATACATTCATTTACTACAAATAGTCTCAACAAAAGAAAACATGCCACTTATAAGAATTGAAAGTAGGTGGGGAGGGTATCAATCATTTCAAAAGCAAACATGTCACTTATAAGAATTGAAAACAGGTGGGGAGGGTATCAATCATTACTGCCAACCACCCAAGCTACAACCAATGGAAAACTTGCCTAAAGAATAACTAAAAGCATGATGGTTAAGCAATATTATATGATATTTTATTTAGTCTATTTGAGAATCCTACTCATTGCAAAAGGAATCCTACACATCGCCAAAATTAGTCACTTAATGTATGACAATTGATATACTCTTGGGAAGTTTCTCTTTCCATGGTTAAAAAAATAAAAAATAAAAGAGTAAAGGGCGGGGTGGTTCAAAGTGTTGGAAAGCTCTTAATCCCCAATATAGAGGTAAGGGAACATGAACAATTACAGTCTTAGCCATAGGGTGTTGTTACACAAGAACCAACAACCCTGGAAATGTTTGTAGAGGCTTCTACTCAAATGGAAGTGAGTGAGCTAGAGATCAACACAATCCCTGACCTGAACTTAAGAGTTTTTACTATGACCCCAGAACAATCTTAGGACACAGAACTAGTGGAGGGAGAAATATAGCAACAGGAAAATGTTGAAGTTGATCAGGATGTTGTCACATAAGAACCAACATCCTCAAGAAGCCTTGCTGAGACTCCCATTTAGCTAGGGACAACTAACCTTGAGGTGGACATAATCCCCGATTTGGACATAACAAACTACCACCCCCAAAATGTATCCTAAATAAGGAATGGATTAGAAGTTAATTAAAATGTAATTAGCGTAATTAATCACTTAAGATAATTCCATCGAAAATATTTTCCGACTGCATGTGAACCCATGTGAGGTAAACTAGTGTGGTTAACGATTTTGCATGGATAATGATGTGCGTTTAGGTAAAAATTTTGAATTTTTCATGTGCGGTAGTAACCTCCATCAGTTGATGCCCATTTTTGACACCTTTAAATTTTACCCAGAACCTCCATCAGAGGATTTTTTGACCCATTTCGATTTTACCTAGAACCTCCATCAGCGAATTTTTTGACCCATTTCGATTTTACCCAAAACCTCTATTAGCATATTTTTTGACCCATTTCGATCGTACCCAGAACCTATGATCAAACTAGGCTGTCTGCCATGCTTGACCTCACTGAGAATCCCTCTAAGATAACCCTATGAACAAACCAGGTCCCTTCTTGAGAAAAACTAGCAAGATAACCTTGTGAACCATAGGTTGGTGGACCCCCTACATAAAAAGTAGTCACTGATCAAATCAGATCAGATGCAATTCCAGATCAAACCAATTCGGATTGCATGCAAAATTTCTATACAAAAGGTATAATGTTTTTTTTCAAATATGGCTGTATTTCTATTTGGGATTTGTTTAATGAATGTAATTGCTGAAAATCCATTTTTTTCATTTATATATTTTTATAAGGCTTTTATCATTTATTTTTTAATTTATGTTGTGCAATTTCAGATCACATGGGATTCCATTCCAGATCAAACCAGATCATCTTGCATCGAAATTTTCTGACCAAAGACAATGTATGATGGTGCAGGATAAGTTTGCCACTATCATTTGTATTTCTTTCTAATATTATTCATTTTTATATTTTTATAAGGTTTGTAACATTCCTTTTCTAATTTTCATTGTACATTTTTTTTCTATCCAACCTGGCTATAACATTTATTTACCACATACTGCATATGCACAATAATCAATTTTACCCCTAGTTTTTTTATGCATAAATATTGTAGGACTCATAAGATTTTATTTTGTTGTGTATGCAACACCATAACCTTGGTTACAAGGAGGAAATAAATTAATTGTTATTACCAAAGGTTAGTGCAACATTTATATTGTGGCTATAGATCTAGATTGTTTTTTCACTGTTTATTTCTAATTCAGAGATCCCATGTGTAACCTGTGTGGCCCCTTTGGGAATCTTGTCATGATTGCAGATTATAAATTTTCATAAATTTAATCATGTTTAGTACAGACTCTAATCCATTTCCACATAAAGAATGAAAGTTGTTTCCTTCAGAAGTTGTGGAAGAAGCATTTCGAATACTTGCAGAAAAGGATGCTATACGAGAAAAACAACGACAAATGAAGCAACAATTATCTAAACAATGAAGGAAGTCATGAAAATTATGTAAAATTATTAAAAATGATTATTGGAGTGATGATGAAATAGTGTCCAGCTCTAATGATGCTCAGGTCCATCTTAACAATATGCAAATACCTTATTAACTCCGTTGTCGCTCATCTATGCAACGTGTTAGGGGAAAATCTCCAAATATCAATATTGTTTCCCTTCTTAAATAATAAAGTGGTTTAGAAAAGATCATTCTCTGTAAATTTATTGATGAGTCTCATACAGGAAATGTAGAGTTGAAAAACTTGGATCCTTGTGAGAATGATCCAATTCTTTACACTATTGGTACTAGTGGCACATGGACACGTAGTATAGATGATGTTTTTCCCATTCTAATGGTGTATGTAGATGATAGTGGGAAACTTATGCTGCACCATCCTTCATTATCTGAAATAAAATCACATTTATCTTCAAGGTCATATGAATATCATTCCACTGGAGTCATCAAGCAAGGGTTTTACCTGGGATCTAGGTCAGATGTGACTCCCTTATTGGGAGATTATCATTTTATCAATATTGGAAGAAATAAATTCATTCAAATGGATGGGATTCTGGTGCACAACACAAATCCATTTGATTTTACCATAAAGGCAAGAATGTATGTCTGTATTTATTATGAAAATTTTCTTTGTATTTCAGAATAAGAGTCATTAAAAATTCCATATCCTGTGGAAGTGTTGAATTGTTTAGTAGATGTTTCTACTAGCGAAATAGTATGTTGGTAGAAATTTTGAATGTGAGTTGGATGTTATTGGTAGAGGCCACCATATTACCCAAGGTGTGAATTTACATCCACATGAGGTGTTCTATATGAAACAAGGTTTATCGATATCAACTGAAATCATTGATGGTGAGTATACATGTATCTTTTAATTCATATTTTTCAGTTTATATCACAATTTGTTTTCACCCAAAAAAAAACCAGTTTCTTGCTATACATGTTTATGAATCAAAGAAAAATTACAGAAAACATAAGGTGTGTAAGTTTCAAATAAAACTACCAGCTATACTCTGTAATAGTCATTAGTTGTATGTTCTATTGGATAGAACAGATTCCACATCAAATCATCAGTACATATTGATCACTATTCCTTATTGACTAAGACAAAAAAAATACTAAAAGCTGGAAATGTACTAAAATGGCTAGAGTGCACATATGTAAACGTATTGAGATAGTATCTAATGCGCAAATGACTATATACTAATTACAATGGATAGAACCTTTATCCACTAATTTGGAATCCAGAAATTCCTTGAAATAAAGTGTGCACTCTTCCATACCAATAGTTTTCTTTGATAGCAAATATTCCTATGTGTTGAGTTCATTGTGAATATGAAAAAAAGATAAATACTGAAAATTAATCCCAACCTTTGTTAATCTTTGTTTCCATTGTTCCATATTTGTAACCTCTAACATTGATTTCCCTTCCAACTAGTCGAAGATGCATTTCCACAAACCTGAATTAATGTGATCCTTTTAAAGTTAGCAAAGAATAGTAAAGCCCAACTGACTATCAATTCAACTTTAGTGTTTGATCCTCTACCACAACCTAAGTAGACATGAAAAAACTGATTGATATTAATACCTCCCCCACATTCACCCAATTATGCAACTAATGTTTTTTATTTTTATTGTAGGAATTGTTGATGTTTTTTTTACTGTGAGATCTATCAAAAGGTGGGGCAAGAGCACTCGAAAGGGAGAATCCTTTTTTTGTCTTTTAATTCTATGAAAGATGATAAGCACACCACTTTCCAACTTCTTGCAACAAAGGGTGATGATGAAGTTGTGACTGCCAGATTAGCTGCCTTTACAGAATATGGAACTCACAATGCATTACCATCATGTATTGGAGTATTGTAACCACATTGAATCCATCGTCACAATATCCATATTATTTCCTACAAATTTTTCAACCACATAAGGTCTTGTAACATGATATGTAGTGAATATTTTGTGGAAATTCCTTGTTTAGATGAAATTTTCATGGTTACAATTGAGCTTATTGCAATGTGTACTGTACCTCCTGGGATTGTGAAGAAAAACAATTCACTAGAGTTCACCATAGAAGGCTATGCGAATCTCAAGGAGGTTTTTTTCTATACATGGTCAACCTTTCCTGATAGATATCAGCTATCTTCAGGCTCAAGCAATGATAGTCAACCTGTTGGAAAATGGAGAGTGGTTCCAACATTTATATTTCGGTATTTGTTTAATAGCCTACATCCTCATGTGCAGGTGCACTTTTCATGGGATTCACACCAATGGGATCCTGTCCATCATTGTTATGGATTGGGGATGAGGACCGGTGCAACCCATTTGGAGATGTAAACATTATAACTATCATAAATATGGTGAATTATGTATGACATATCTGTGGTGTAATATTTATGGTGAAATGTTTGAACTTTGTAATTTGAATTTTTTATAAGTAAATATAAATCTGAATCTGGGGAAATCCAAATAGTCTTCTTTGTGTGCTTGCTGAGATTGTTAGTGACCGAGTCCTGACTCTGCACTCTGATTTCGTAGGCTTGTAGTATTATCTATTGATCCTACAGGGCTACATCACATGACATATTGATGTTGTGTTATCAATTGTTTTTGTTTTCCAAGGAAAAAATCTTTATCTTATATTTCAAAGTTTGAAATCAGAATATACATTTTTTAGGCTATGAGATCTTGAAAAGATACATATGTTCTGTCTTCAAACTATCCTAATAGCTATTTGTCGTACTCTTCCATAATCAACAAAATATTTGGTGAGTTCTGTATGACAGATCTATGGTGTAACATGTATGGCGAAATATGTTTTTTTTTCCCAGCAAAAAAATCATACTTTTCATTTTAGAGCATAAATAGCATACATTCTATATCATCCTCTCCTTTACTGCCTCACTAGATTTTATCCTTTTCAGTAACTGATAGATAACATTTAGCCTATTTACGATTTTGGCTTCAAACCCTAAATATGCCAACAAGGATCATCGACCAAAGTATACATAATCAGCCATTTAGTTGTAGAGTAGGCTAATAAAAGAGGTTTTTGTCAAAAATAATTATGCATTCCTAGCTTCCTTTTTATGCTTATGGCTTGCATTTTACACTAAGTGTCCATAAAAGTAAAAAAAGTTTAAAATTGCGCCTTTCATAGGTTTATTGTGAGCATATGAGGTTAGGTTATATAAAATTAACACAAGGATAGTCTTCTGAATATATCTAGGCATCCAATTTCCAAAACCATTTACTATAAACATTTAATAGGAGGGTTTCGCTTGCATTTTTATTAATGTAGGTGGATATTTCATAAATACAAGACAACCATGTAGTGTTTATGCACAACATGCAATTTTTGAACCCAAATTGAAAAAAAAATGTATAATAATGTGGAAAATAGTAAAACATACCATTTCCAACTGAAATCACTCAAAAATACCCAATAATTAGGGTTGGGCGGCCATTTCTCTGATCTAGGTAAAACTGGGTTGAGAACACAAAAGTTGTCATTTTGTCAATTTAACTCTAGACAAATGAAACATAAGTTTAAAAAACTGAAAGATTCTTTTGTCAAAAACATATCTATCTTCAACCCCATGGTGTTAGTTTCAACTAATGACAATTGTACGGACTGCGGTGTGCATTTTCCTAAGCTCACTTTTTAATATTCACACACTGTTTTTTATGTAACAACTTAGAATTTCAGTCATTAAATTTGAGTTTGTCCAAGATACTTTCAATTTTAGTCATTCATGTTCAATTTGACTGATATGCATTCCTAGCTTTCATTTTACACCAAGTATCCATAATAATAAAAAAAGGGTTAAAATTGCACATTTCATAGGTCGACTGTGAGCATACGAGGTTAGGTTATATAAAATTAACACAAGGATAATCTTCTCAATATATCTATCCATCCAATTTCCAAAACCATTTTCTATAAACATTTAATAGGAGGGTTTGGATTGCATTTTTATTAATGTAGGTGGATATTTCATAAATACAAGACAACCATGTAGTGTTTTTGCACAATAGGCACTTTCTGAACCCAAATTGAAAAAAAAAATGTATAATAATGTGGAAAATAGTAAAACATACCATTTCCAACTAAAATCATTCAAAAATGCCCAATACTTAGGGCTCGACGGGCATTTTTCTGAAGTGGGTAAAACTAGGTTGAAAACACAAAAGTTGTCATTTTGTCAATTTAAATATGGAAAAATGAAACATAATTTTAAAAACCTGAAAGAGGATTTTATCAAAAATATATCTAGATTTAACTCCATGGTGTTATTTTCAACTTATGACAATTGTAGAAACTGTGGTGTGCATTTTCCTAAGCCGAGTTTTGAATATTTACACACTGTTTTTTACATAACAACTTAGAATTTCATTCATTAATTTTGAATTTGTCCAAGATACTTGCAATGTTAGTCATTCATGTTCAATTTGACTGCTATGCATTCCTATCTTGCATTTTTATGGTTATGGATTGCATTTTACACCAAGTGTCCATAACAATAAAAAAGGTTAAAATTGCACTTTTCATAGGTTGACTATGAACATACGAGGTTAGGTTATATAAAATTAACACAAGGAAAGTATTCTAAATATATCTAGACATCCAATTTTCAACACCATTTACTGTAAATATTTAATAGGAGGGTTTGTCTTGCATTTTTATTAATGTAGGTCGATATTTCATAAATACAAGACAACCATGTAGTGTTTTTGCACAACATGCACTTTCTGAACCCAAATTGAAAAAATAAATGTATAATAATGTGGAAAATAGTAAATCATACCATTTGCAACTAAAATCAGTCACAAATACCCAATACTTAGGGTTGGGCCGGCATTTCTCTGATTTGGGTAAAACTGGGTTGAAAACACAAAGTTCTCATTTTGTCAATTTAACTATGGACAAATGAAACATAATTTTAAAAACCTGAAAGAGGCTTTTGTCAAAAATATATCTATATTCAGCCCCATGGTGTTAATTTTAACTGATGACAATTGTACGGACTATGGCATGCATTTTCCTAAGCCCAATTTTTGAATATTTACACACTGTTTTTTATGTAACAACTTAGAATTTGAGTCATTAATTTTGAATTTGTCCAATATACTTCCAATTTTAGTCATTCTTGTTAAATTCTACTACTATGCATTCTTATATTTCATTTTTATGCTTATGCTTGCATTTTACACCAAGTGTCCATAATAGTAAAAAATGTTAAAATTGCACCTTTCATAGGTTGACTGTGAGCATACAAGATTAGCTTATATAAAATTAACACAAGGATAGTATTTTCAATATATGTAGACATCGAATTTCCAAAACCATTTAGTATAAATAATTAATAGGAGGGTTTTTCTTGCATTTTTATTAATGTAGTCGGATATTTCATAAATACAAGACAACCATTTAGTGTTTATGCACAACATGCACTTTCTGAACCCAAATTGAAATAATAAATGTATAATAATTTGGAAAATAGTAAAACATACCATTTCCAACTAAAATCACTCAAAATTACCCAATAATTAGGGCTGGGTGGGAATTTCTCTGATCTGGGTAAAACTGGGTTGAAAAAACAAAAGTTGTCATTTTGTCAATTTAACTCTAGACATATGAAACATAATTTTAAAACAATGAAAGAGGCTTTTGTCAAAAACGTATCTATCTTCAACCCCATGGTGTTAGTTTCAACTGATGACAATTGTATGAACTCTGGCGTGCATTTTCCCAAGCACATTTTTGAATATTTTACACACTGTTTTTTACGTAACAACTTAGAATTTCAGTCTGTTGTAAAGGAAAGTATCCTATGGCTAGGGTTTAAGAGGCCATCAACATACTGGGGTTGAAAGGTGGATGCAAATGGTTCTGCAAGTAAATACAAGCAATATTCAGAGATTAGAATGGTTCATACCTTAGCGAAACAAAGGTTGATCCAAGAATCCCTTCAATCCTCTTCTTGCTCCTCTTGCTTCTCTTTCTCCAAGAGACCTGCAAAATGAATTATACCTTCCTCAAACCATTATGACCACATATAAAGAAACGATAATAAAATAAATATGAAATAATAATCTGACTAACATCATCATATGACCATAAACAGAGATTCAATCACACATTGAACAATGATTTGGGATGAAGAAGGACATCACATCTTTATTAATCTTGAAAACAAGTACAAGTATACCTTCTCTTCAAGTTCGGCACCTCACGAAACCTTGATCTGGTTCTGTTGCTTCTCTTCTCCAAGGAACTCAGCCTCCAAGATCTGTAACACAAGGAGAATGCTTCTAGGGCAAAGGTGTGGGCAAAGAGAGCTCCAAATCCTCCAGCATAACAATGCAAAGATTCAAGTCTCCTCTCATGGACCTCCCTACCTCTATTTATATGCTTAAGGAAGAGTTAGGGGCAAAGAAAAAGTAGTTACAACTGAAGGAGTCAGTTGCATAACTACCTAAACTACCTGAATTTCAAAAGACGTGTTTTTTGACATTTTTAAGAGGCGTACGCGGGTTGCAGAAACAACAGTCACATACACGAGAAATACAAGCGGGTTTCCAATATAGAAAGTTGCATATATATAGCAACTCGCGCACGTATTCTGGTATTATAGAGAGCAAGTCACGTACGTACGTGGGTTTCCTTAAGGGAAATTCGCGTACAGACAAAAAACTCATTTTTAGGATATTTCTGGGCATTTTCAGACTTTGATGTTTTCTAGAAAGTTTTAGCTAACAGAAATATATTTCCAACGGTGTAGAGATGAGGTCAAACGTAGTTACAAATATCAAGATATGGGTCCTCCAAGTTAGGTGTTTTTTCAGTGACTTTCATGAAGTGTCATCATGGAAGTGTCAACATGCAACGGAATCATGGGAAAGTGGTCACAGGAAGAGATGTGTCATTTTGAGCTATAACACAGTCATTAATTTTGAATTTGTCCAATATACTTGCAATTTTAGTCATTCATGTTCAATTTGACTGCTATGCATTCCTAGCTTGCATTTTTATGCTTATGGCTTGCATTTTACACCAAGTGTCCATAATAGTCAAAAAAGGGTTAAAATTGCACCTTTCATAGGTCGATTGTGAGTATATGAGATTAGGTTATATAAAATTAAAATAAGTATAGTCTTTTCAATATATCTAGCCATCCAATTTCCAAAACCATTTACTACAAACATTTAATAGGAGGGTTTGGCTTGCATTTTTATTAATGTAGGTGGATATTTCATAAATACAAGACAACCATGTAGTGTGTTTGCACAACGGGCACTTCCTTAACCCAAATTGAAAAAATAAATGTACAATAATGTGAAAAATAGTAAAACATACCATTTCAAACTAAAATCACTCAAAAATACCCAATACTTAGGGTTGGGTGGGTATTTTTCTGATGTGGGTAAAACTAGGTTGAAAACACAAAAGTTGTCATTTTGTCAATTTAAAACTGGACAAATGAAACATAATTTTAAAAAACTGAAATAGGCATTTGTAAAAACTATATCTAGCTTCAACCCCATGGTGTTATTTTCAACTTATGACAATTGTACGGACTATGGCGTGCATTTTCCTAAGCCCAGTTTTGAATATTTACACACTGTTTTTTACGTAAAGACATAGGATTTCAGTCATTAATTTTGAATTTGTCCAAGATACTTGAAATTTTCATCATTCATGTTCAATTTGACTGCTATGCATTCCTAGCTTGTGTTTTTATTCTTATGGATTGCATTTTACACCAACCGTCCATAATAGTAAAAAAAAGGTTAAAATTGCACCTTTCATAGGTCGACTGTGAGCATACAAGGTTAGGCTATATAAAATTAGCACAAGGATAGTCTTCTATATATATCTGTACATCCAATTTCAAAAACCATTTACTATAACATTTAATAGGAGGGTTTGGCTTGCATTTTTATTAATGTAGGTGGATATTTCATAAATATAAGACAACCATGTAGTGTTTTTGCACAACAAGCACTTTCTGAACGAAAATTGAAAAAAAAATGTATAATAATGTGGAAAATAGTAAAACATACCATTTCCAACTAAAATCACTCAAAAATACCCAATACTTAGGGATGGGCGGGCATTTTTGTCATTTTGTCAATTTAACTCTAGACAAATGAAACATAAGTTTAAAAAAATGAAAGAGGCTTTTTTCAAAAATATATCTATATTCATCCCCATGGTGTCATATTCAACTTATGACAATTGTACGAACTGTGGCATGCATTTTCCAAAGCCCATTTTTGAATATTTACACACTATTTTTTTGGAAACTTAGAATTTCAGTCATTTTTTTTTAATTTGGCCAAGATAGTTGGAATTTTAGTCAATTCATGTTTAATTTAAGTGTTATGCATTCCTAGCTTGCATTTTTATTCTTATGGATTGCATTTTACACCAAGTGTCCATCACAGTAAAAAAATGTTAAAATTGCACCTTTCATAAGTCAACTGTGAGCATACGAGGTTATGCTATATAAAATTAACACAAGGATAGTCTTCTAAATATATATAGCCATTCAATTTCAAAAACCATTTACTATAAACATTTAATAGGAGGTTTTGGTTTGAGAGTACATCAAAACATGTAGAGAAGAATATTACTCTATTATTATACTACTCACTCTATTACTCTATTTTTCCCAAAATAGTTGGAATGCCGAATGTTTACTCTATTATTTACTCTTTATTATTTTCAATAAGTACATTTAACATTCTAGAAAAATAAGTATAATTAACATGCTACAAAGTTAACTATATTGAAATTGAAAATGTAAGTTGTGTATAGTTGACTTGAAACACATTTGTAATTTTAATTATAGTTTGGAAAAGTCAGAACAGATTTTTAATTTTTATTATAGTTTGCAAAAGTCAATACACATTTGTAACTTTTATTATAGTTTGGAAACATCTGAACACATTTGTAATTTTTATTTTAGTTTGGAAAAGTCAGCGTACTAGTATCCTGTGTGTGCATTCGCGCGCATCCCCTTCTTCCTTTTTTAGCATGCCATCATCTTGCAAAATGGAAACAACAGCCTCATATTCCATGCCATCAACTGAAACAGGGGGTTATGAAGTTGTTGAGAGCTTCACTCTCAAAAAATTTGAAGAGAGCACTGAGGCATGGAGTGACAGAACCAACTGGCTAGAAGGTATTCTAAATGTTCTGGTCAAAGAAGGAGTGCATCGTTTTCTTTTCGGTCAATTCAATTTCAACAATGAAGAGATAGATAATGTCATTTATAGTTATGATGATGAGTCTAATTGTGGAAAGTGAACCTAAGTGATAGAACAATTGCACTCACAAAATTGCTAATCAAACATGCAAATTTACACACAAAGGAGACTGAAATTGGAGCATAACACTAATCTGTATTGAATAAGTGTACAATAGCCAACCTTATGAATTCATAGGCTGCTGAAATATATAATTACATGAGATATTTTAATGCATAAGGATGCCATTCGAAATAGTAAAAAAGTAGGCTTACTAAATCTAGTCAAATCCCCCATAGGTGCATAAAGAAGTTTCCAAATCTACCTAGAGGCTCACGAATTGGAAAAGTCAATTAGGAAAGATAATAAGTGATGGAAAGAAAAATCATACATGCTTTTATTAGGAGAAAAGAATGGAGGATAATGAGGGAAAAAAACAAGTCAACTACACCTAGTCTTACTTTCTCTTTTGCCATAAATCTCAATAAAGCAGGCAACTTAGCAAAAAAAGCAGATATGCACTAGGGAGGATCTGGAATAAAATAGATATGCTAAATATGGATTCCAGGAGGTCTCCCAAGCACTCCATGACTCAGTTTTAGCAATTTTGACTTCTAGGACATGTGGAAGACAACTTGCATAGAGTGGAATATTGGAAACTAGGAAAATAAGACAAAATAGATTAATTAATGTCTAAGGTAGCTAAATATGGGAACACTAAGGAATTGATTATTTTTGGGAGGAGGGTTTGTCTCAACCCTAATTTGTTGTCAAGTGCAACAAAAATTCCATGTAGGGGGGGAGTAATGTCGACCACCAAGAAAACCCTCAAAGTAGAAAGGGGTGAGATGGCAAAACAAATATGTGGAAAAAAGGTTAAGGTTTCCCGGAATAGTATAAAGATGCAATATGTTCCACCAGGACTTTACAAAACCTTAATTCAAATTGTACTTAGGACAATTATGAATCACCACATGCAAGATATTTGAGGTGATTGTATGAAGTTGGTGGTTCATTGGGTTGAAGACCTTCCCATAAATGTCCCCTATCTATTGGAAAAAAATTGAATTTTGCACTGTAGGAGAGAAAAATGAAGAGAGTGAAGTTCAATTACCCTGGCACACTACAAAAAATTATTGACTTATATCGACCCAGCACTGTAGAAGGAAGCAGATTTAAAAATATATACACTAAGAGGCCAAAACTGGAAAAAATTAACCAGGAAGTTCCTCAACGATCTCCAAAGGACAATGTACAAGTCCCTAAAGAGCCTTTTGAGTACTGTATGGAAGGTATGAGAAGTGACCCTGAAGAATTTGATGTTGTCTCAATTCTGGCCAAATTACATGGAGGCAGGGAAATAAATGTAAACGAGATGCATGATGTTGAGTTTAATGAACAGGAGGAGTATAGTGATGATGATATTTATGCTCGCGCAGAAATGTCACTTGTTATATATACACATCCAAAGTTGGGAGTTGAGAAAACTTCCTCTCCAAAATATTGTTTTATGGTAAAACTATTTTTAAGATACTGTTTGATAAAATGTTGCATTTCAAAGAAGAATCTAAATTTCATAGAAAAAAATTTTACTATTGGTATCTTACCACAGTACAGATCATAGAACTCTATAGTATTAATCAAATGCAAATTCATGACCTCTTAAAGGTAGGCGCTATTTTTCAATGCTATTTTAAAAAAGAAACAGTTTCCAAATTCCTTTTTTTGAAGCCTCGTTAAATTTTTCACTATTTACAGGTAATTGCGAGGTTAGAAACAGAACATGTGGATACTATGGAATCTTCTACTAAAAATTTGCAAATGATGGACCTCTTTAAGGTAGGAGGCATTTTTCAATGCTTTTTTCCAAGAAAAAAAGTTGCCAAATTCCATTTTTTGAAGCCTCCTAAAAATTTTCCCTGTTTATAGGAAATTGCAAGATTACAAGGATCCCTTGTGAAGACTGTGGATAGTTTGAGAAGGATAATAGAAGGCAAGGACTTTATTCGTTAGTCTTTGAATAAGGAACTAGAGAAAATTCAGGATGAATTTAGAAAGGAAAATGAGAAATGCAAAGAACAATATATGGTTGTTTGAAAGAAAGATGAAGAAATCATAAAGAGACTGAAATATGAGTCGAAACATCAACTAGAGGTTTTGGACATTCCCCCTCTAAGTACTGTTATTGGCTAGGAATCAATACTTACCACTGAAGTCAATAAGTTAAATAGAATAATTGAAACAATAAAGGTTGAATTTCAAAAAAGCCTTACTGAAGACTACAATAAACATGAACTTGAGATAAATGAATATAGAAAAAAAGAGGAAAACATGAAAAACATAATTGCTAATAAAGATGAAGAGTTGAAAGGAAAAATAGTTGAAATTGAAAAGATTACTGCAGAACTACAGACTAGAGGAGTGGAAAAGTTAAAAGAATCTGAAATTGGTAAGGGACAGAGTAGGCATCTAATTTATGGTGAAATTTATGATATGCCAGCACACCAATAGGCTTTAATAATGTATGAGAGTTCCTTGCAAAACATATAGAAGGCACCAGATGTAGCTTTTAATGCAATACAATCTCATGAAAAATTCAAAAAGGGGTTACAAAGCTATCGTTCCTTCTTAAGAATTCAATAGAATTCTTTGATGGATGCTAATGCAACAATGAATGCTGGAGCTGATATGTCTGCATGGTCAACCAAGAAACATTGACAAACAAGCTAGCTAAGAGGGATGACGAGATTAAATAGATCAGATTGAAAATATTGGAGGATAGAGAATCACAACATTTGGGATGTAAGTCCGAGATAGAAGATCTGAAATCCAAAATTGCCACTCTATAGAAGAACAACATGCTTCAGTGAGTAGCAATTGTGTATACTCTAGATAATACAGAATTGAGGGAAAAATATTTGGATATAGAGACAGACTATCTCAGGAAAAAATTGACCCAAGTTCAGTCTGACTTGAAACATGAAAATGATCGTCTTCATCAAAAGGAAAAGGAACATGAAGAGAAAAATAAGAAGAATGTGGAATTCATGAAGAAGTACATCCAAGATATAGATATATTGAGAGAAATTTTGCACAAATGTGCAACAAAAGTGAAAGAATTAGAATGAAAATCAGAACATGCACCTACTGCCGCTTCTAAAGAACCAGAAGCTTCTAGACAAGGCAAGAGACTAGAATGTACAAATTTATCTTCTCTAGAAAAGGAGGACTTGCAGCCTAAGCCTTCCAAGAAGCCTAGAACTATGGAATAACATTATTTATATATGTTGTGTATGTAAATACATTTCAAGTTTTAATACATAAATTTATATGTGTGTGTGTGTGTATTTCTCGGCAATGTATATGTTTTTGATGCATTTAATGTGAATGGTAATTTTGAATTTAAATTTTCAATAAGTGTACATAACAGTCCAGAAAGTTAACAATATCAAAATTGAGAACTTAACTTGTGTAATGTAGGCATATATATTTGAATTTGTAAGAAATTAAAAGAGTGATAGTGATTAGTGGATATAAGATGTCAATAGATTTGGTGACATAGGTAGATTCTAGTTGTTTTCTTGGAACTGTTGATATTATAAGGATATTATGGGGATGATGGATTGAGAACATTCAAGTTCTTGACGAGAATTTCGATGCTATGTATTTTTGTATTTATGTAAGTTTCTTTATCTAATGAAACTGAAATTCCAATTCTGGAACAATGTCATACAATTCTACTCATGCAACCATATTTCAGCGAATCACCAAAAGTTGTAATGCCTATAGAACTGGCTTAAAAAAGACATAAATTTACAAAATATAAGCAAACACGAAAAACAACTGTAATTTTATTACTGAAAACAAAAATTAAATATTTAATAGGGCCTTCCATGATTTGTTACATTTCGAAAATTTGGTAACATAAATGTTAGCACAATAGAACAAATCTTTAGTATGACAAGATCAATAGAAATTCTTATTGCAACATAAGTTTCTTTCACCATTTTTCATACAATGCTGCATTTCGATCATCTAGGACTTTTTTCTTTTTGGCTTTTCTCACACTTCTTATAATGACATCAGATTTATAGGATTCCCAACATCCATCTTTTGGATATCAACTTCTGCCCCTTGAATTTCATGTTTTTCACCACTCTTCCCTGTACCATTTATCGAGGATGGAACACCGTTTTTATTGTGAGTCATAGCTTCCATCATTTGCATATCAATAGTAGCTACTCCATACACTTCTTGTAATTCATTGATTTTCCCTGCTTCATTTCTTGAGGATGAAACACTAATTTTACAATAATTTTCAGTTGCCATCATAGGTATTTCAACACCAGCTACCCCATTCAATTATTGTGTTTGATCAGTTTGCACTACCACTTTCCTCTTGGATGAAACACCTAGAGTTCTACTATTATTTATTCTTTGAACATTATTTTTTTCCTTGCGCCTTCTGAAGTGATGTGATTCATGAAAATCCTCTTCACCATATTTGCTTATTGGCCTTGATATTGGAAGATGATTACTAAACTGTGAGAACATATTAGTATTTAGTAGTTAAAAATAGATTATGAGTCCTCACAGCATAAGATGAAAGTAGAATTAGAAACCATTTAAAATTAGGGCATACTTACTGTTGGTGGTGCAATCAATGATTTCTTAGATTGTCTTACCCATGACTAAAATAGTTTTTTTACTTGGTTAGAAGTGACATTAGAGAAGCGGGATTCCAATTGTGTTGTAATTTCATCGTTTAGTGGACTTCTTGTCTTTTCATATTCAACACAAAGTTGACATCTAATATTGGAAGCCAAAAATATTCTTTGTTTAAAATTTGTTAGATTTTTATCATTTAAGCAATATGATCTTAGGATATCATCTGAGAGAATAACATGAACATCAATAAACACAAGAGACAAGAGACACAAAGAATTTTCCATGAGGAAACCATAAAGGAGAAAACCCCACAACTTCCTCAGAGATAGAATGAGAAGCAATGGTAGCAGGAAAACCCAAATATAGAAAAGATGATCTCCAACAGTTGTTCTCTCTCTCTCACTTGAGAGATCTTCTCCTCTCTCACTCATGTCCCCTAGTGAGTGAGTGTGTGTGAGATGTGTAGAAATCAGGAGAGCCTCACTTCTATTTATATTTTTCTGTTCACCTTATGTCCACTCCAACAAGTTGACCTCACTTAACAATTACTTACTAGGGCCAACTTCTCTAGGAGATTCTAATAACCCTAGTTCCGCACAACTATGGAGAATTTTCCCTCCGATCAACAAGGAGGGTTAACATTGACTCAATTTTGGGGACTATTTCCCTGATTTACAATGGAGGGTTAACCTCAATGACTTTACATGACTTGTTTACATTATTGAATCTCCCGATCGGAACATCAAGGCATGACATGAGTCAATTACAATATAGATACTTCCCGGAATAAACATAGGGGTACAATACATAAGATATATAAGTGAATACATTCTTAAGTTACAAATACATCAACACTCCCTCTTAACTAGGAAGGTATTCTCTTGACACTATTTATCAGCACAAGTCTTATTCTCTGTATCATCTGGATCGTCATCAAGTCATCTTCATTAAGTCTGGATCATCACTGGATCTGGATCATCACTGGACCATCATCGAGTCTGGATCATCACTTGGCCTGGAGCATCACTAGATCATCATCAAGTTTGGATCATCACTTGATCCAGAGCATCACTGGATCATCATCCTTGCTTCTTCTATCTCAATCAAATGGTGCTATCTATTCATTCTTCTCGTCACGGGAAGTTCTATAGAGCCAACCCTTTTTCATGTTGGCTGTAGGCCTAACCTCCAGGTAGGTATTCATCTTCTTCAATAGTTATATCTGACCATGAGATGAAAACATCCAAGAACCATGTCAGAATGGCCCACCCAACACTTACATCTTTTGTTCTCAAAGAATGGCTCTCAGCTCTAGGCTGAGAGCCATTCTCCCAGACTGAAACAAATTCCTGGTAACTAACCAGGTGCCTCCATTCTCCCAAATAATGGCTTCTCAGCACTAAGTTGAGCTTTAGTACCAGAATACATCAATTTCCTCATAACTAGCCAGGTGCCTCCATTCTCCCAGAGAATGTCTTCTGTAGGTATTCATCATCCTTGGCCATACTATGGAATCCTCAGGACTGATTACGTGCATCAAAAAACCTTGAAAGAGCATCCTAGCACAGAATATAGGATCTCCAAGGATATTTTACATGTGACCATCACAAAACCTCGAAAGAGCATCCTAGCACAGACTATAGGATCTCCTAGGATCTTTTCTATATGACTACCACCACAAAACCTCGAAAGAGAATCCTAGCACAGAATATAGGATCTCCTAGGATCTTTCCTATGGGGTCAAGAAAAACCTTAAAAGAGTGTATTGCAACCTGTAAGAAATCTAAAGAGAATCCCAGGACTTTTACGAGCACATAGCTCAACCTATCGGATCACCAGGGCTGATTACATGCCTCTATTAGTAAAACCTCAAAAGCACATCCTAGCATAGACTATAGGATCTCCTGGGATCTTTTCTATGCTACCTGTAGCAAAACCTTGAAAGAGCATCCTAGCATAGACTATAGGATCTCCCAGGATCTTTTCTATGCTACCTATACAACCTGTCCACAACCAACCTGTAGAAAAAAATCGAAAGAGCATCCGAGCACAGACTATTGAATCTCTCAGGATCTTTTACATGCTTATCTATACAATCTATCCATAGAGTCTCATCTTGATACTCATCACAACATCATCCTAATGCATATAATCATCATATGATCATTCTAATCATCATCATAGCAGAAACTAAAGCATCATCCCGATGCTTATCACACAATGCTTACATCCACAACCATGGGAAGGATCCTCCTATCATGCTTGGAATGGATCCTGCAAATGTGTCCCATCACTTCTTCCTTGAAGTATCTTCTATGTGAAGAACACCAAGCCTCTCTCTGAAGTACTCAAACTTCACCCTGGATAGTGGTTTGGTCAACACATCTGTTATTTGCTCATCCGTCACAACATATTGAAGCTTCACTACTCCTCTCTGCACCATATCCCTAATATAGTGATATTTGATCTCGATGTGATTTGACTTGTCATAGAACACCGGGTTCTCAAACAACTTCACACAACTCTAGTTTTCACATCTAGCATCCAACAGGAGATCAAATAACTCAGATAGTATCTTCCTAATCCATACTACCTCACAACTAGTCGAACAAGCTATGGCGTACTCTGCTTCAGCTATACTCAGTGCTACGTAGGATTGCTTCCTACTAAACCAAGAGATCACACCTAATCCCATACTGAAGCAGCACCCCGAGGTGCTCTTCCTATCAATGGATCTTCCTACCCAATATGAATCCACATAACCCTCCAGGTTAATCTTCTGATTCGTATCATACTTGAGCCCATAATCAATCGTACCCTACAGGTACCTCAAAATATGCTTTATAGTAATCAGGTGAACATGTTTAGGATCTGTTAGAAACTGGCTCAAGGTGTTCACTGCAAAGAAAATATCTAGTCTCGTGTTTGTCAGGTACATCAAGGACCCAATCATCTAATGATATATCATGGCATCAACTGACTCGAATGAAGCAACACTCAATAGCTTCAGGTTCAATGCCATAGGTGTGGTCATGGCCTTGCAGTCCATCATCCTAAACCTCTTCAGGATCTCTACTTCATACTTCCCTTGTCCTAGGGAGATTCCATCCTTATTCTGACACACCTCCATGCCTAGAAAGTAGTGCATCATATCCAATTTCTTCATCTCGAACTTGACAGCAAGTCTCCTTCTTGCAACTTTAATGAGTTCCTCTTTTATGTCACGAAAAAGTCATCAACATATAATAGGAGCATCACTAGTCTTCCACCTTCAACCTTGAAGTAAAGGTTGGAATCCAGTTTACTCTCAGTAAATCCTAGAGTCATCAGTAATGTGTCCATCCTATCGTACCATGTCGAAGCTCAGGATCTTCTACAATCACTCCCTCTGAAGTGGAGCATCATTCTCCCTCTGCCTTTCGTACTCTATGCATTGAAACATTCTATACCGTAGGGACAAGTAGCTTCCTCTGCTAGAAATATTCTATGTATCCATTTAGGGTCAATGGATACCAAGATCCTCTATCTTTGAAAGTGTTCTTCTCGCACCCATCTATGAGCTTGTCATCCTCTATACGATTTAATATTCAACCTTGTAGAAAAGGTTAAGATCTTCATCACTCTAGGTGATCTTCAAGATCCTCATGTATGTTTTATCCCATGGGTGCCTTATGAGCTTGTACAAGTCCTTCTTTCATTTGCACACATGAGTCTTCCTGTCATGTGTCTTAACTTCCAATGGTTGCAAATGTCCCTTCGTAGTCTATTCCTTCTTTTCATGAGAAGCCTCATGCTACGAATCTTGCCTTGTATTTCACGATGTTTCCATCTATTGCATGACGGAACTACGAACTTCCCTTCAGGTCTTGATACTGCATCCTATACATCGTTCTTCTTGAACTGATCTTCCCTTTCTTCTTGGCTACTTCTTACTGCATTCATCATATTATTCTTCATCTTGGATTATTTCTCGAACTGTCATCACTTGTTCTTTGAAAAAAGTCTCAACCTTCTTTGCGTGTAGGTGATTGTACACGATCTTTCCTAAAATTCATATGCACTATTTGTATGGTTAGAAATATTTCATAAGGTATATTCATAATGAAAAATTCTTATGCATAAATATACTATCATGCAACTATTTTAGCCAATACAACATTCATCCATATCTCACGGAAACTTTCTAGATTCCTTCCATCTCAACCAGGACAACATTGAGATTGTGCACTAATCCAATATGTTAGCAAAGAGGTTTCATTCTAGATAAGTAGCAATGGAGATTTGTATAGCACCATCGGATACTTATCCATCACTTGCATATTAGTAGTATACTATCATTAATGCAAACATTCTATCATACATAATACATCAACTAAATATAAATAAATGCATAACAAAACAATATCATGAAATGACGATTGAATACTTATCTTTATTTATTTCGTGGGTAGACTCCTTCTTTCAACTTCATCATCTTCTTCATTCACAATAGCATCATTTCTTATCCAAATGCTCAAGATGGATAAGAGGCTCTTCAAGAATTGAGTTCTTCATATTCCTCATCGCTTGAGGTATCTTCTTTGAATAGTGAGATCTTGATCTTCAGTTGCTCCCATCTTATTTTCCCTTATTATGAGTCGAGATTCATCTTATGTGTACTCTTCCCAGAGTCTACTAAAAGTAATCACTTCCTTCTTGCACACATTCCTCGAATGAATGAATCCCATGATCCTGGGAGGCCATTCAAGGTGGTTATCATAACTTTTTCATTCTCCACTTCTTCTTCTACTGCTTCAAGTTATTATTTGATTTGAGAGACCCTTGTAAAGTATGACTGTATGGTCTCTACATTCTGGATCTTCACATTCTTCAACTGTTTTCTCAAAGTCACCTTCTGATTTATGTTCTTCCCTTCAAATAGCTTAGTCAAGGAATCAAACATCTATTTCAGTGTCTTTAGGGATGATAGTTGTGGTATAAGATGATCCTTGATTGAATCAGCAATGATCTTCTTGGCCTTGATCAAGTACTTATTGTGTAATGCTTTTAGCCTCATCTCCCTCTAGAACTGGAACCTCTCTACTTATGTAAGTGTACAATTCATTTTCTTCAAGAATGAGTGAGATCCAATACTTCCATGTTTGGAAGTTGTCAGTTTCACCAAGCTTGTCATCAAGCTGGTGTGATTTGACATTTTGAAATGAGAACCTCATATGTAAATAACAAAAGATTAGATCTTATTGATTTGAGGTGTCCATCTTGGTTCGAGCTGGTTGATCTAGGGTTTGTCAGAGAAACCTTAATTTTCAAAACTTGGATTATTTCAGATCTTATTGGATAGAGAGATAGACCTCTTCAAGGAGAGCTATCCAATGTACTCCTTTTCTGAAAACAATGGAGGGAAGCTCTTGGAATAGGAAGCCCTAGTTTACCAATTTATTCTGCAAGAATTTCCTGATAATGTTTCTGCGGTATCTCCAAATTTACTTTTCCTATGTGTCTGAAATTTGGTATTGAGGTATCCTCATTTTTCCTTCTTCCAAAACAATAGGTTTCATTAGAATTGGTTTCACCAATTGCGACTTATGATATTTTTCCCAAGGTGACCTGTTTCAGAACTACTCAACATAGTGGAGTTGTATGAACTTCCACGTGTCATTGTTTCATATTCAAGGTATGAAACTTTTACCACAGAAGATGTAGTTTGTTCCATTTTTGAAACATCTTGCAAAATTTCATTTAGACCTTCGTATCTAGATATATAGAAATTCTCCCCAGGTGTCCTGTTTAGGGATGAATCCTGAAAGAGGCTGGAACCATGAATTGGAAGAATCATATCACCCAGAATATAGTGAATATGGGGCTGAAAATTTTACAAAGTGTACATACAGAATTTATATTCGACCTCTGAAATTTTCAGCTCCTGATCCTTCTCCAATCTCAAGATATAGCGAATCTACCACAACTATCAAATTCAATATTTTAGGGTTTTTTTCAAGCTCGAGGTCAAACTAGGATTTGAATTTCCTGGAGTTTCACCCAACCAAAAATATCGACCCAGGTCTCTAAAATTTGATTTTGATGAGGACAGTAATCCTCTGTTGGGCTCACTCAAAAATTCCTTTTCTGTGAAAATCCCTAATTTCCCACAACAAAAACTGAAAACACCCGGAATCAAATTCCGCTTCGATAGAAATATGCTCCCTTCAATGGAGAGTTATCCTATCCATGTCTTTTGCAGCTGCACAATGTATAGTTCTTAGGTTATCCCTGATACCATGTTATATTTTTATCATTTAATCAATATGATCTCAGGATCTTATTTGAGAGAATAACATGCACAACAATAAACACAAGAGATAAGAGACACAAAGAATTTTCATCGGGGAAATGATAAAGGAGAAAACCCAGCAAATTCCTTAGAGATAGAATGAGCACCAATGGCAGTAGTAAAACCCAAGGATAGAAAATATGATCTCCAACAGATTTTCTCTCTCTCACACTTGAGAGAGCTTCTCCTCTGTCACTCATGCGCCCCAATGAGTGAGTTTGTGTGAGACGTGTAGAAATGAGGAGATCCTCACTTCTATCTATATTCTTCCATTCAATTTATGTCCACTCCAACAAGTCGGACTCACTTAACAATTACTTACCAGGGCTGAATTATCTAAGAGAGTCTAATAACCCTAGTGCCCCACAACTGTGGGTACTTTTCCCTCCAATAAACAAGGAGGGTTAACCTTGACTCAATTGTGGGAACTATTGCCCCGACTTACAATGGAGGGTTAACCTCAATGACTTTACATGACTTGTTTACATTATTGAATCTCTCGATTGGAACATCTGGGCATTACATGACTCAATTACATTATAGATACTTCCTGTAATAAACATCGGGGTACAATACATAAGATATACAAGTGAATACATTCTGAAGTTACAAATACAACAAAAAAAATTTGGAAAGTACCCTCTGATCTCATAACCAATTTGAAAAATTGTGCTTGCATCTCATTTACAAGATGCATTTTGTCATGTTCAAATGTGATTCTATAATCCTTAGCAAACCCTCTTCCTCCTCCTTGGTTGTTGTTCAAAATTTTCATTTCTCTATGCTTACGTTCAATTACTTCATTCCTTAACCGTCCTAAAGTATAAGGATGAGTAGCCCTAGTCATCTGAAGAGCATGGGCCCCTTGGATATGCTTATAAGGAACCCTCTCATCTCCTAAACAACAAGAACACAACCAAATCCACTCACTAGCAAGGAATCCAATCCTACAATGATAGTGGATCAAATTTTATATCATGAATGAGATAATACCACCATGCTGAAAAACATAGTACTATGAACTTAGCATAAATTGGCATACTTTTCATCATATTCATATTTATCATCCCTACACAACCTTGCAATTGCACCACGTGGAATTCTTTATAACACTTCCACATCCTCACCAAATTTTTATACTTTTGTTCATCTGGTAGGCCTTCAATAACCTAAAAGAACAAAATTTCATTGTTCATGATACACTACTTAATTTTCTATTAAAGTTGTGTAAAAATAAGAGCGAATTTCACTCTTGTGCCATCATAAAATCATCACTTATTGTTAGTCGAGACCCACATTAAAAATATTTGATATTCTAATATAATTATTAAACCTTTAAAATACCCTCATGCTGAATGAGGATATTGTCTGAAGTGGATCCATTTGAATTCCCATAATTAAGATCATTGTACTCTTGGCTTTTATGATGGTATGGTTCCCCGGTCTTACATGGAACACCAATTTTCTCCATCATCTCCCAAATTTGAAAAAAAATCGTTTCCTCAATCACTCTAGTTGGATGAACCTTATTGTAATCTTGTGCAATTTTTAGAATTTCAAGAAACATCTTCAAAACAGTTCTAATTCTGTCATGGCGAGCACAATATACAAGGTTGGACATTGAGCCAAGAGTCAGCTGTAGTAAATTGGAAGCACATGTTTCACTAGGTACGAGTTAGTTAAATAATAATAATTTCCATTTATCGTAAAGAGATCATTTTCAAAACATGTACCTTTTGATCATTTGTTCTATTCATGAGATGCATTTTGATAATATTCAATTCTCTGCTACATAAGGCTGGTTGAATGTCTATAATACAGTCATCCATCTTTCATTCCCATCCTTCAATGCTTTGTTCCAAAGTAGGATTCAATTCCTAAAGTTTTAACACAAAGTCAAATTAAGAAAGTTAAGGAAAGATATCATAAAAAATCAATAAACTTTTAATAAATATGTAAAACGTACTATGAGCAAGTTCGATGACATTGCATAAAACTTGGAAATGCTACGAATAGTATCCCCATCTTGAATTTTGATTTTATCTATAACTATGTATATCTTTTTTATGGCATATGCACCAAGGAGAAAAATTATTCCCCATTGGAGAAACATTATTATTGCATACTAAACTACATATGGCCAGTAGATCATGGAACTCGAACAAATTCACTTCCACTACGCTTCCATCTGGCATTAGGATCCCGTCTTGTGAAAGTTTGTTTATCTGATTCATTAAGTTATCCTCATTTGTAGGATCAGGAGCATGTGCTAAAAGCTGTTTATATTCTTCCTTTCCATCCCATTTTCCAAGGTTTACTCAAGACATCAAGCCACTAACTTCTAGTAACTCAAATAATGTCTCACATATGTACCCACCTTGATCATAATGTACACGAGAATCAATACCAAGTTTGAAAGAAACTTCAATGACTCTAATTCCAGTCCTCTTTTTGTAGGACTCAACCATAAAGGAAGCATATGACTTTAATTGCTTCACTCTAACTCCATATGTGAGACCGTTAGTTATCTCCCAACCAATATCAATATCCTCAGCTTCTTTGCTCCACTTTTACATCTCGTTGGAAACTGAAGTTGGACTAACCCCTTGAAATACACCATGATGGTCTATCCGCTTCAGACATTGCAAATCCGTATGGCTCATGCTTGATTCAATAAATACATAATCCATATTCCTAGTCATAAAATCATTACGGATCTCTTGCATAACAATTGATCGAAGTTTATGAAGCACTCCATCTAGGTGTTCAAGAACATCCTCAAATTTAGAATATTCACTATAGCTTTTGCTTATGAAGTACCCAATTCAGGAAATAATGTCATTTTCATATACATCTTCAAGTGACTTCCAAGAGAACCATCTACCAATTTCCTTAAATTTTTTGTTCTCTTCATTTACTCTGTGGTTAAACCATCCAGACCACTTCTTAAGACTCAATAAGGATGTCCTTAAGCGGTTTCCTGCTAACCTTCTAGTTACAGCATATGTAGTTTGATCTATTGAACACCCTTAAACCATTTGTACTAAAGCTTGTATGTCTATAGATTTTTTATTTTTTGTAGGTGCATTTCTATCCATTTGTCCTTCTGGCATTTCTACTGAAGCTTCTACATCTGTAGAATTTTGATTTTCTATAGTTGCATTTCTATCCATTTTTCCTTTAGGCATTTGTATTGAAGCTTGTGCATTTGCATAATTTTGATTTTCTGTAGCTTCATTTCTATCCATTTGTCCTTCAGGCATTTGTATTGAAGCTTGTACATCTGTAGAATTTTTATTTTCTGTAGGTGCATTTCTATCCATTTGTCCTTCAGTCATTTCTACCGAATCTTGTGCATCTGCTGAATTTTGATTTTTTGTAGGTGCATTTCTATCCATTTGTTCATGAAAGGTAGTTCTTTCAACTATTTCATGACTTCTAGTTGTATCCAAATTCTCAAGGGATTCATGTTCAAATTGTTTTCCACTAGGTAGGATTACACTTTCATTCCCTTCAATCGTAATTGGAGACAAAGGAAACCTAGGTTTTTGAGCAAGACAACCTTATATACTTTGATAGAAATTATTTGTAATGGAAACATCATCAACAGTTTAGCTTTGAGGGACATTTTGTACCACATTATGGGAATCAGAGTTAATATTATGGTCAATAGTTATATCTTGTACATTACCATTTCCCTCAATTGTAATTGGAGTTAAACACTGCCTAGGTTGTTGAGAAATATTGTTGTTTGTCACACATTGCTTACGTACGTGACATATAATTTCAACAGTTGCTACATGATTTCCTATTGTTTTATGGAAATTCATAGTATTATTTTATGGTATGGATTTCTGATCTATATGTGGAAATTGAACCCAGTGATAGATTAATTTTACTCACAACAATTATCAATTGAACATGCAAAATCACTCACAAAAGAGACTGAATATGGAGCTGAACACTAAACTGTATTGAATAAGTGTACAATAGCCAACCCTGTAAAATAATAGGTTGTTGTATTAAATAATTACATCAGGGATTCGAATGCATGAGGAGCAATTCGAATCTAGCATAAAGCAAGCTTACTAAATTTAAGCAAATCCCCCATAGGTGTAAAAAGATGATCCCAAATCTATCATGGAGCTCATGAATTAGAAAAAGGGCTTAGGCAAGCTAAAGAGTGATGGACTGAAAACTCATACATGCTTTTCCAAGGAGAAAAGAGTGGAGGATGAAGAGGACAAAAAACTAGTTCACCTCACCTAGTCAAACTTTCCCTATTGCCTTAAAACACTGAAAAAGTAGGCAATAAAGCAGAAAAAGCAGAAGGGTGCCTAGGAGGCCAGGAATAAAGAAGAATTGATTCCTTGAGGTTTCCCAAGCACTACATGAGTCAAATAAGGCAATTTTGACCACTATGGATAGGTAAATGACAACTTGCATAAGGTGGGACACATGAACTAGGAAAATAAGACAAAAATAATTAAATTAATGTCTAAGGTGGTAAACTATGGGTTGATTATTCTAACACCCCCCCTTAAGCATGAATTATGAATAATATATCAGAAAATTATAGGGCCTAGCAACAAGGCTTAGTCACCCTTTACACACTGCATGTTCATACAACCAAGGAAAGAGGCAAAACCAACTTGGGAAAATACTCCCTTAAACATGGACTATAAAAAAAAATTTGGAAATATTGTCTTCACTCATGCTTCACAGCATGATCAGAAATCCCTAGTAGTGATTTGAGATTGCTGAAGGTCTTCTCACAAAATACTTTGGTGAAGATATCAACTACTTGTTCTGAAGATGAACAGAAGAGTAGGTGAATGGTGCCATTATGCACAAGCTCTCTGATGTAGTGCATATGGATCTCAATGTGTTTGGTTCTTTGCTTATGAAATGGATCTTTGCAGATTCGAATGGTACTCTGGTTATCACAGTAGATGGTAGTTGAGTACTCTAATTTGAAACCACACTCTCCAAGTAAACCCTGCAACTATAAACATTGAGTTGCTGCATTAACAACTCCTCTGTACTTTGCTTCTGTAGATGAGAGTGCAATGGCACTCTGTTTCTTGCTTGACCAATTGATTGGCCCTTCTGCAAGCATGAACACATATCCTGATGTGGAATTTCTATCTGTGCTATCACCTGCCCAATCACTATCAGTAAATCCAATCAAATCAAGATCAGATTTTGCTTTGTAGAAGATCCCATGTGTCCTTGTTCCCTGAACAAAGTTAAGGATCCTTTTGGCTGCTTTCCAATGGATCTCATGAGGCTGATCCATGTATCTAGAAGCCACACTTACTGCATAAGAAATATCAGGTCTAGTATGTGTTATATACAATAAACATCCAATCAATTGCCTATACAGTGTATTGTTTACCATAGGTGAAGAATCAACTTCTTCCAGCTTCACTCCTGAAAGGAAAGGAGTTTTGCTTGCTTTGCAATCCTTCATTCTGAATTTTTTCAGCAAGTCCAAGGCATATTTGGACTGGTGCACCTTTATGTCAGCTTTGGTTTGAGCAATCTCAAGCCCCAAAAATTGACTTAAGAGCCCCAAATCTGTCATGGAGAAGGCTTGGTTCATAGCACCCTTTAGGGAAGCAATATCATCCTTTGAGATTCCTGTAATGAGGAGGTCATCAACATATAACACAATGATCATTAATGAACCATTAACTAACTTCAAATAGACATTTGGATCTGATTTTCACTGAACAAAATTCAGCGATAGCAAGAAGCTATCGATCTTGGCATACCAAGCCCTGGGGGCTTGCTTTAGCCCATACAATGACTTTCTCAACCTGCACACAAGAGCAGGGTTAGTAGAAAAACCTTGAGGCTGCTGCATATATATCTCTTCAATGAGATCTCCATTCAGGAAGGCACATTTTACATCCATGTGATGTACCTCCCATTGCCTTGAGGCTGCAATGGCTAAGGCTAGCCTGATGGAATCCATCTTTGCCACTGGGGAAAAGGTCTCATTGTAATCTATGCCATGAAATTGTGAGTAGCCTTTGGCTACCAATATGGCCTTGTACTTCAGTGGTGAACCATCAGCAGCAAATTTGGTCTTATAGACCCACTTACACTGGACTAACTTTCTCCCTGGGGGAAGATCCACTAGCTCCCATGTGTTGCTCTTCTGAAGTGAGCTGAAATCCTCCTTCATGGCTGTTTTCCATATTGGATATCCTCATGATTCTTCATATGTTTGAGGATTAGACTCCACTATCAAATATAATTTTTCAGCAAACATAGGATCCTTCATGCACAGACCACTCTCAAATTGAGATCTAGTCCTCCTTGGGTCATTGGGATCCCCAGCTAGCTCTCCTGCTGCATGTAGTGTCTTGGCTGCCCATTTTGGCCTTGCAGGGCTGTTAGGGTATGCAATAAATTAATCTCCATCAGACAAATCAGAATCATCATGTTCAACAAACTCTTTACTTACTTCCTGAGGTTCAGGTGGAGAAGAGGCTTCTCCAACTTCCACTGCTGCAAGGGGTTCTTCTTCAAACTGAACACACCTTTCAATGAAGGCTTTGTTTGTGCTCAAATTTATCAATTTTTACCCTTTTTAATCTTTAGAGTATCCAAAAAATAGACACTCTTGGCTTTGGGGCTGCAAATCCTTTCTCTTTTCTGTTGGAATTCTAGCCCAAGCCCTTGAGCCAAAAATCCTGAAATGGGTCACATCTGGCTTGTGCCCACTCCATGCTTCGAAAGGAGTCATACCTTCAAGCTGTTTATGAGGCACTCTATTCTAGATATAGGCTGCATAGTTGATAGCTTCGGCCCAGTACTTTGGTGGCAAATTTTTGGCCTCCATCATGCATGTTGACATCTCCTTCAGTGATTTGTTCTTCCTCTCAGCAACACCATTCTGCTGTGGTGTGTAAGGGATAGAATGCTGCATCTGAATACCTACATCTGCACAATAATTAATAAACTCAGACTTGACATACTCACCACCATTGTCATATCTGAGGACCTTGAGTTTCCTCCTAGACTGGTTTTCAACCAAAGCCTTAAAGACTTTGAAGAGGCCAAAAACTTCAGACTTGTGTTTCAGGAAGTAAACCCAGCAATACCTGGAAAATTCATCAATAAAATTCAATGCATATTTTTCCTGACTCATGGACATATGAGGGAATGGGCCAGCAACATCATTGTGGATCAGCTCGAGGGGTGCAGAGGTTCTCTCATGACTAGCTCTCTCAAATTTGTGCTTTTGGTGTTTTCCTATGATACAACCTTGGCAGACTCCTTTGGAAAATTTTATCTTGGGAAACCCTATGACCATCTCTTTTTCACTAAGATCAAAAAGATACTTGTAATTTAGGTGGCCAAATATTTCATGCCAAATCTTGCTGGCTTCATTAGCATGAATCAGAAGAGCAGAGGGGTTTGAGTAGGGTAGGAAGTGTGAGAACATGTATACCTTTTGAGCATGATTTGTAAATCCTTTTGCAATGACTCTACCACTTGAGATCTTTGTGATCTCAACTTCATCAGGGGAGAATATGACCTTCTTAGGCGACCCAGTGTGAGTCATCTGGTACACTGACAAGAGGTTGGAGGAAAGACCAGGCACATACAAGACATTGCTGAACTGACCATGATCAAGATCAATCCTCCCTTTGCCCAAAATTTCAGTGAGAGATTCATCTCCCAGTACTATAGGTGGTCCCTTCGACATATCAAGTGAGGAGAAGGCCTCCTTGGTCGAAACCATGTGTCTTGAAGCTCCAGAATCAATGATAAAACTGGGTGAGCTTGATGTGCCAGCAACCAATGCATGAACTCTCTCTCTGTCATCTGAACTTGATCATCCTTCTCTCTTCTTTGAGCTTTTTGGAAGGGAGATGCCATTCTTCTCCAGGAGTTGGGTCAGCATGTCTATTTGATTCTTCATACAAGAGCTTTTAGTGTGATTTCCCTTATTGCAGTATGCGCACTTGTTCATTTCACCTTTGCTTTTCTTCTTCTGGTAGTCCTTCTTGGAACCTTGTGGCTCCTTCGGAGACTGTTTCTTGTCTCTCTTTTGCTCAGGTGGATTTTTAGCTTTCTTTTTTCTTTTTGAATCCACCTTCAAATATCCAGCAATCAGAGCTTGATCTTTGGATGGTTTGATGGTGCCCATCATCACTAGCTTGTCCTGTTCTTGTGTGAGAGATTCCATGAAATCTGCAAGGCTAGGCATCTTCCAGGTTCGAGCTGTTTTTTTGTGGCATAGAAGGTTGAAACAAACACTAAGTAGTCAGGGCCTAGCTTCGATAGAATGGCCAGGATGAGCTAATCATCCTTCTTTTCGATCCCACACTGTTTCAGCTGCAAAACAAGTGCTTTGAACTTGGAGAAATATAGCTGCAGGGATTCAAAGATATTTAGACTCAGAGAAACCAGCTCATTTTCGATTTGATGTCCCCTCATCTCATCTATCTTTCCAAAAAGATCAGAATGCTTCTCCCATACTTCATTTGGTGATGTCAATCCATCAAGATGGAAAAGGAGGTCTCTCGAAATACTCAGACACAGGAGACCATAGGCCTCATTCCTCATGTTGTGCCATTTTATCTTCTCTGCAGCTGCATTGGGCTCTGCTTCTGTTGCCATAGTCACCCTATAGAGGCCTTTTTCTCTCAACAGTATTTCCATCTCTACTTTCGATTCAAAGAAATTGAAGGGAGTCAAGATAGTTTTCTGTGATTGATCCATAGCTTAGAAAATCTGTCCCGGTTGTCAGTAGAAGGATCTTAGTCACTGATGTCGAACCTGCAAAACAATTTTGAAGGAGAGAAATTGATATACAATGGATCTGATACCATGTGGAAATTGAACCCAGTGATGGATTAATTTTACTCACAACAATTATCAATTGAACATGCAAAATCACTCACAAAAGAGACTGAATATGGACCTGAACACTAAACTGTATTGAATAAGTGTACAATAGCCAACCCTATAAAATAATAGGTTGTTGTATTAAATAATTACATTAGGGATTCGAATGCATGAGGATCAATTCGAATCTAGCATAAAGCAGGCTTACTAAAAGTAAGCAAAACCCCCATAGGTGTAAAAAGCTGATCCCAAATCTATCATGGAGCTCATGAATTAGAAAAAGGGCTTAGGAAAGCTAAAGAGTGATGGAATGACAACTCATACATTCTTTTCCAAGGAGAAAAGAGTGGAGGATGAAGAGGACAAAAAACTAGTTCACCTCACCTAGTCAAACTTTCCCTGTTGCCTTAAAACACTGAAAAAACAGGCAATAAAGCAGAAAAAGTAGAAGGGCACCTAGGAGGCTAGGAATAAATCAAAATTGATTCCTTGAGGTTTCCCAAGAGCTACATGAGTCAATTAAGGCAAGTTTGACCACTATGGATAGGTAAATGACAACTTGCATAAGGTGGGACACATGAATTAGGCAAATAAGACACAAAATAATTAAATTAATGTCTAAGGTGGTAAACTATGGGTTGATTATTCTAAAACTATAAGTGCTTGACATTGTTGATGGACAACATGAATAAAAACTCTTTTACCCCCAACATGAGTGAATTGAAGGACAATATCACGTGGGGGAAAAATTGTAATATTATTCAATTCTACATCCTTGCGTCGACCTATTTTTTGAGGAATATTTTTTTGAGATGACTGGTTCGAATGATCCGTTGATGAGTTATTCTGGAAAATCAACAAAATAATCAACATCAATACAAAATATAGTTTTTTTTGTATAAAAAATAATTTTTATGGCTCAAAAAGAAAATATGGAATAGTACAAGAACATGGGAGGAGGAAACATATATTCTCCAACTTAAGCCGTGTAAAAATACCTAAGGATGAAACTTATGCTTGCATTTTAGTGGAATAAGTGGGCATTTCACATTTACAAGGCATCCTTGCAATGTTTCTGCACATCAGAAATTTTTTTAGCCAAGATTAGAAAAATAGAAGTACATGAAGGTGTAACACAATAAAAAAGACCATATGCAACTGATATCACCCAAAAATACTAAAAAATGAGGGCTAGGCATGCATTTTACAAACCTAGTCAAATCAAGTTCAAAACAGAAAAATTGCAATTTTCAAAAGTTTACTGTACACAAAATAAACATATTTTAAAAATTATGAAGGTGGTTTTTGTCCATAGTATATATAGCTCGAGGTATATGAATTTAGGTTTCAAAAATCACCTTTATAAACATTATGGCAGGCATTTTTCTAAGCCCATTTTTACATATTTACACTCTTTTTTTACAAAACAAAATTGTGAATTTAGACATTCTTTTCAATTATGACCATGCTACTTATAAATTATGATAAGTGTCACATACCCCAAATTTGCAAAAACATTTTATGTTTTAGGAAACATTATGTTATAATTTTATTATAAAGTTGTAATTAATGACCAAGTGGGGTCAAGGATAATTGCATGTAATTGATGAATATTTTATTAATTAATAAATGAAAGATGAGACAACAGCTAAAGGAGGCTATTAAATGAGTGTTTTACTAGTCACTTGGTGGAATTGGCTGAGTTGAGAGCAGATTGACACTTGGCAGCATCTTCAAACTACTTCTAGCTGTTGCAGGAGGCAACTTCCCTATTTTTGTGTTCATGTTCCCTAAGAAAGTGGAACAAGAGCAGGTGGCTCATTAAGTGAAAACTGACCCAAAATACCTAGGCATGCTAATAAAACTACAAATTTAATTCAAGTGAGGCTACTCATTCTTTACTTGTGAAAATTCTGAGTGAATTTAGTGCACAATAAATTCAATGGAGGGAACTAGTAGAAATTTTCTTTGAGTGAAAAGTGCTGAAGTTTTGAACTAGTGCAGCCGATTTAAGATGAGTTCATACTGCTACAAGAAGAACATATTTCTACCGATTACTCAATCAAGTTGCAGAGGTTTTCTAAACCGGTTCTCCCACCCAATGCTTTCAACTAGGTGGACCAATAGACAGGCTCGGTGGTCTTGAGATTTGCAGTTCAGCTATCTCCAGTAGTTGGTTGGGAGGAACAGGCTCCTAAGTTGTTGTCTTCTCTGCTACATTTACAGGTTCTACATGTTCTTTCTAATTTCTCTATGCATATTTAGGATCAAGAAGGAATGAATTTAGGAAATAATATGTTATGTGTCTGTTCATATGTTATTAGAATTATTGAAGGAAATCTTTTACTATGAAAAGATAGACAAATTCTGGATTAGATATGGATTAGGATAAATGATTAGAGTAATTTCAAATTTTACTGATGGATAAAATACCTAACTATATTTTTCCACACCTTCAAGAAGGTAGTACTCTAGTACAGTAGGTTAGATTAGATTCAGATGGATAAATCAAATGAAGAATGCAGGATTATGTTTATTAGTTTTTACAGATTCTTTGTAAGAATGTTCATGACTTCCTTAGTTAGAATGCACTTATTAAAGAAGCTAGACATGAACTATTTCCAAGAAAGATCTTAAAAAAAATATACACAGTCTGTGCTCCTATATACAGAGTAAATAAATTACTAGCTATAAGCCTAATTATTATAAGTATACATAGTTATTAAACATTATAAGAACAGAAAAATAAATAAGCAGGAATAACTTAAAAATAGTAAAATGAGGTATAGTAATCACTTAGTTAATTTCATTACTAATGTAAGTGAGAGTGAAACTTTAAACACATTACAGTTAAATATTAACTTTGTAAATATTTAAAAATAAATAAAATTTTATAAAACCCTAATTTAGAGAAATGGTCAAATATGGCCTTCTTGTACTTGTCTTTTCCAAAGTAGGGTTAATACAATTTTACCCATAATTACTATAAACAAAAATTATTCATTTATAAAAATACAAATATCTATTTTATAGATACATAGAATTAAATAAAATTTTCACAGAAACAGTATCAAAATTGTTTGTTAAGTATAAACTAAGACTAGTTAAGTAAAGACCTTTTTTTTTATTTTTCCAACCCAAGTACACAGTAAAAACTCAGGTTGTATTAATCAACCCTTCTTTTTATTTATTTTGTGAAACAATATTTTTTTACTAGCACAGAAAAACTCAAACTTTGTTTTAAAACCAATATCTTAAGCATTTTCCTCTTTTATATAAAATCGACACTTAAAAAACAATAAAGATCTCTTTCAAATTCTTTTAATAATCCATTCATAAAACACAAATAATTGTAACAGTCAATTAATTTCTATTAATTTAAAAACTTTTTAAAAAATTGAAATTTATCCAATATAGGAAAACCCTATAGTGTGCCATTTATTTCTTTAAACAGCGGTACAATACCGATTATATAGTATCTAAGACAGTAAGATTAAAGCTTAAATAGAATGTAAATGATTTATAAACCCTAACTAAAACATAATTAAAATTCCACAGAGGTCACGACTTTAAAGCCTGTCCAAAAATATTTTCTATAAATAAACTTCCAGCCACAAGAGCTTCATAAATTTCTCATTAAAACATTTGAGTCATGGCCACATGGCCTTTCTAAACAAAAAAAATATATTATAACCAAAACTGGATTCGCATCTCAATGGAACTGTAACAACCAAACCCCATACAACGATCGCAAAAGGAACCTCCAACAGAACCGAGGCTTACCGGTAGTATTGTAGAGTGTGGAGAACTTCCCCTAATGTAGTGTGTGCCACCTAACTCCTTGCCACACCTGTAGAAATACCTGCACTCTAAATTAATAAGGTTAAATATTATTTGAAATAAATTCAATGCTAAGAATGAAATATTACGGCTATTGTATAAACAAAACAAAATTACCTGGAGAGTTTTAACCTCGACTGAGTAGTGATGGATTAAACAGAAAACCTTGCCACACGATAAGAGTATGCTAGAGGAAATGAGCAGAGCCATTGTCACGGAACCTTGATGAGAATCTTCAAGTCAAAATCCAAAGCCACAACATGATGAACCAGAAATTGAGCCCACACTATTAACTTAGACAGAGTTCACAACTGAACAAAAGCACGAAGGGAATCCCTCGCAGAGGCAAAGAAATGGTGACAAATACCTCACACACAGAGTAAAACAATGGCAATGAAGACCTCATACACAAAAGAAATGTAATGGCAGGGAAAGCCTGTACATTGAGAGATAAGGAATGGCATCAATGCACATGTGGCCATGAGCCTGCGGCTCTCTCTCCACAGTAGAAAAATGATAGGGTACCCATGGAATTTTTGGGTTTTTGGAAGCATATATAGTAAAACTCCAAATTCAAAACCCTAGGCACTATCAAACAAGCATGTGGATTCCACTTTCGGTTCAATTTTATGGGTTTTGAACTATAGTCTGGGAGTGTGTTTTGGAACCTGGAAAGAATTTCATATAACCATGTTAGTATTTAAATTTTTATAAACACCCTTTTATGAGCTAGGGTTACGCACGGAGGCAAATATTAATCCTATACTAGAACTAGGTTAAAGAAAACTTAAAAGCTTAATATTTCTAGTATAGAAATATTTAGCAGAGTTCTTGGGGTAAGGTTTGTTTTATAGTTTAAAATTGTGTAAATAGAATAAAAATAATAATTATATAATATATCTTAATGAGATTTAAAAACATGCAAAAGTTTAGGTTCGTTAGGTTCATTTAGTAATGAACTCTTCAACCTCTAAAAACAGAGCAGTGATATTACAAATATAACGATATAATGTTTTTATTTTGTTTTGTCTTCGCAATTTATAATTACATAGGCAAATAAAAAATCATACTCTGTTGAAATTCGTTAGTGTCGCTGATATAAATGATAATTTTTATATACTCGATGGCAATATTCTAAACTAAAGTGTAATTGTCGATGAGGCATTTAATTTAATGATGATATAGAACATACAATTTACCTTAGTAATAAATAATTTTATAATGAAAAGAGCTAGGTTGCAACATTTTATCCGTCCATAAGAGTTTCATGTAGGGCTTAATATAACAAGATTTCGATAAAAGTATGACGTATAGGTTATAGCCAAGGACACGTAGAAAACATATATTCTATGTTATGCTTGAGCTTCCAAGTATTACGCTTTTGATTGAATAAATAAAACTAACTACACAGATTCGACGTTACCTTCCTTTGCCCCAATGCTGTAAATTAAACAGTTATACTAGCATTTTATCTATGCTATTTGAAATAATTTAGTCTTGATCCTGAAACTGGTTTACAAAATGTCTTACCTTTAAAAAGACTTGTGAAAGAAGCATCACTTCACTGCATTAGCTAAAAATATAAGTAAGCCTTGGTCATGTACTGAAGTTCCTTCATATTACAAACAGTAAAATAAAACTTTAATACCTAGTAAACAAACAAATGTTTCCAGTTTATGTTACTTCAAATCATCACCTCCTAAATCAAATCTTTAATAATGATTTATGAAAGAAAATATTTAAGTATATAGATCTAGAATTTAGTAAAGAAATTAGTTCTAGTTTAAACCTTATTATGTTAACTGTTAACAATTAAATGTCCCTCGAGATTGACGATTGTAAGCATTTAATGTCATAGGAAAAAAATTAAATTTTTACGAATTTTTAGATTATTACATGTGGTATCAAAGCACACATTCAGACACTAGGCCTGGATCCGACTCAACCTGCATAGACAAACAGTAAATTAAATGCATGCATACTAATTATTATTCTTCTTTTTGAAATATTATTACCAGAATTTGTTTTTGAGTTAGAACTGCAGGTATGGTAAGACTCGAGGAATATGTAGATGAGGATTCTCCTTTTAATGAACAAATTAATTCTAGAAGAAAACCAATTTAGGAAGAAATAAATAACAATTCTTCAGAATTATTACAAACTGTTAAAGAATTAAGAACTAAGATGGAAACAGTTAAAAAAGAAAATGAAAGAATTCTAAGAGCTCAAGAGGAGCTGAACCAGATGCTGATGGAAAAATTCCAGAGTGAAGAAAAAGATAAACAAATAGGATTTGAAGATAAGTCCTACCAACACAAAAGTAAAAAGTCTAAACAGTCTAAAATTGAAAGTAGCTCATCCTCTGAAATATATGGTGACTAACATAGGAAGAATCGTGCATACACTAGTGATAGCAGTGACGATAATTAGGCCGCCCGTAAGAAGATGCTACCCAAATATGATGCAATGGGAGTGGACGAGTGGAAAAAAAACAAGAACGTGCAAGCACCCCTGGAGGCGCGCACATGCTTCTACTTTCGCAGTGGTGAACCTCAACGCAGGATTTCCAATGTGGACAATAGAAGCGCGTGTGCACTCCTAATGACATGCACACACGTGTATGTGAACTAACATGCGTGTTTTGTGTGATCTCATACAGGGACGCGCGTGCGTCCTTGTATTTAAAAAAAACAGTTAACAGTTTTGTTTTGTTCATCATCATCATTCCATTAAAAATGCTTGAAAATAAAATCAAATCAAAGTTTCACCCAAACCTATTATCATCATTGTCCCTCATCATCATCGTCATCGTCATCATCATCCTCATCATCATCATCACCATCATCATCATCACCATCATCGTCGTCATCATCATCATCATCATCATTCTCATCATCATCATCATAGTCATCATCATCACCATCATTGTTCATCATCATCTTCATCGTCATCGTCGTCGTCGTCGTCACATCATCATCATCATCATCATCATCATCATCCTCATCCTCATCCTCATCATCATTGTCAGCATTAACATCATCATCCTCATCATCGTAATCATCATAATCATTGTCATTATATTCATAGTCATCATGATCATCATCATCATCATCATCATTATTCTGCATCATTGTCATCATCATCATCCTCCTCATCATCATCAGTGCTCATCATCATAGTCATCATCATCAACATCATCATCCTCATCATCGTAATCATCATAATCATCGGAATCATAGTCATACTCATTGTGATCATCATCATCATCATCATCATCATGTTATAGCTCAAAATGACACATCTCTGCTTGTGACCACTTTCCCATGATTCCATCACATGTTGACATTTTCCATGATGACACTTCATGAAAGTCACTGAATGTCACTGAAAAAATACATATCTTGGAGGAACCATATCTTGAGTTTTGTAACTCCATTTGACCTCATCTCTACACCATTGGAAAGGTATTTCTGTTAGCTAAAACTTCCTAGAAGACACCAAAGTCTTAAAATGCCCAAAAATACCCTAAAAATTCATTTTTTTGTCTATACGAGACATGCCTTAAGGAAAACCCACAGATGATACGCGAGTTGCTCTCTTTCGTACCGGCGGATATAAAAAGTTGCTCATATACGCGACTTTCTGTACTAGCAACCCGCGTATACTTTTCGTATATGCAACTATCTAGTTATGCAACCCACGGATGCCTTTTAAAAATGTCAAAAAACACGTCTTTTGAAATTATGGTAGTTTGGGTAGTTATGCAACTGACTTCTTCAGTTGTAACCACTTTGTCTTCACCCCTAACTCTTATTTAAGCATATAAATAGAGGTAGGGAGGTCCATGTGGGGGGACTTGAATTTTTGCATTGTTATGCTAGAGGATTTGGAGCTCTCTTTTCCCACATGTTTTCCCTAGAAGCATTCTCCTTGTGTTGCAGAGCTTGGAGGCTGAGTTCCTTGGAGAAGAGAAGCAGCAAAACCAGATCAAGGTTTCGTGAGGTGCCGAACTTGAAGAGAAGGTATACTTGTACTTGTTTTCAATATTAATAAAGATGTGATGTCCTTATTCTTCCCAAATCATTGTTCAATGTGTGATTGAATCTTTTTTTATGATCATATGATGATGTTATTCAGATCATTAGTTCATGTTTATTTGATTATCATTGTTTTATATGTGGTCAGAATGGTTTGAGGAAGGTATAATTCGTTTTGCAGGTCTCTTGGAGCAAGAGGAGCAATAAGAGGATTGAAGAGAAAGCTTGGACCATCCTTCATTTTATTAGGTGTGGACCTTTCTCATCTCTGAACTTGCTTATGTATGCTTGCTAAACATTATCCATCCACCTTTCAACCCCAGTATCTTGATGGCCTCTTAAACCCTAGCCATAGGACACTTTTCTTTACAACACATCATCATCCTCATCATCCTCATCATCACCATCATTGTTCATCATCATAGTCATTTCCATCATCATCATCACCATCACCATCATCATCATAGTCATCATCCTCATCATCATCATTATCATCATCCTCCTCCTCCTCATCATCATCATTCCATTGCAAATGCTTGAAAATAAAATCAAAGCAAAGTTTCAACTAAACCTATCATCATCATCATCATCATTGTTCCTCATCAACGTCGTCATCGTCGTCGTCATCATCATCATCATCATCATCATCTCATCACCATCATTGGTCATCATCATTTTCATCGTCGTCATCATCATCATCATCATCATCCTCATCCTCATCCTTGTCATCATCATCATAGTCATCATCCTCATCATCATCATTGTCATTATCCTTATCATCATCATCACCATCATTGTTCATCATCGTCGTCATCATCATCATCCTCATCATCATCATCATAGTCATCATCCTCATCATCATCATTGTCATCATCCTCCTCCTCCTCATCATCATCATTGTTCATCATCATTCCATTGAAAATGCTTGAAAATCAAATCAAAGCAAAGTTTCAACTAAACCTATCATCATCATTGTTGTTGTTGTCATCATCGTCGTCATCATCATCCTCATGATCATCATCATCACCATCATCATCATCATCATCATTGTCACCTGCATCCTCATCATCATCATCATTGTCATCATCCTCATCCTCATCATCACCATCATTGTTCATCATCATTGTCATCGTCATCATTATCATCATCATCATCATCCTCATCATCCTCATCATAGTCATCATACTCGTCCTCCTCCTCATCATCATCCTCATCCTCATCATCATCATCATAGTCATCATCCTCATCATCATTATTTTCATCATCATCATCATCATTATCCTCACCATCATAGTCATCATCATCCTCATCATTGTAATCATTTTCATCATAATACTACTATTCATCATCATCATCATCATCATCATGGTCACCATCATCATCATCATCATTGTTCATCATCATCGTCATGGTCATCATCATCATCATGGCCATCATCAACATCATCATCCTCATCATCGTAATCATCATCATCATCATCATAATCATCGTCATCATAGTCATAGTCATCATTATGATGATCATCATCATCATCACCATCACCATCATTGTTCATCGTCATCGTCATTGCCTTCATCATCATCATCATCCTAATCATCATAGTCATCATCCTCATCATCATCATTGTCATCATCCTCCTCCTCCTCATCATCATTCCATTGCAAATGCTTGAAAATAAAATCAAAACAAAGTTTTAACTTAACAGATGCGCGCATGTGTGTTCAAAACAAATTTTTAACTTAACAGATGTGTGCATGCGTGTTCAAAATTTTTTTTAACTTAACATATGCATGCATTCGTGTTTAACATGCACGCACTTAGAAGTGAAAGCATAGTTCTAGTGCATGTGCATTACATTTTAAACTACGTGCACATGTGATTTAAATTTAGAATTTTGGCGAACACCTTTTTTCCAGCCTACGTGGTGGATGACTTGGCTGCTTTGGTTTTAGGTTTGGGTTGCCAAACCAAGTGGTTTGGACTTTCTTATGACATAAAACATGTTTTGTACCACTTCTCCTATTTCATGCATGATTTTGCATATGCCACGCTTGTCCACTGCAAATGAAAATTCACACACTTATGCAACTTTGTCTGTAGATTCTGAATATGCAATTTTTATTTAAATATATTATTTTTTTTGTTTTTTATTTAATTTTAAATTTACTAACGTCAATCAAACACAAAAGGTAGGCTATTTTCTTTGGCTATAACTTTTGATTAGCAACTCACCTATTTAGAAAAAGGAAAAGAACCTGCACAAGAAGACACAAAGACCTACATCCTAAAAAACAAA
>LPNX010832879.1:433309-437002 GCA_001517045.1 Pseudotsuga menziesii | reverse complement strand
GTTATCTACAACTCTATATAATTTTTTTCACAAAATTCCACCATTTGCATACCAAACGAGTGGACCAACACAAACATATTCATTATTTTTTGGGAAAAAATAACATACCAACCTTAGAAGAACCTCGTTTTTTGGGATTTATACTTAGTTTCCATAAATGAAAGTTATATATTACGGAAGCTAATTCAATTGTCCACGTTTCATATTCTTACGCCATATTCCAAAATGTTGTGTAGGTACCTCTAATATTTATTTTTGACGTTCAGATTTCTATTTTTCCAGAAGTCCATTGCAATGAACACGTCATAAGTGACCAGAATTAGCTTGCACCAGCCCATTATCATTCAAGAAAAAGAAAATTTAAGCCTTATGAAGAAATTTCAGGAGAATTTAAGAAAATAAAACCACCCACTTCCAATGGTGAAACTAGGAAAGGAGAAGAAGTTGAATCATGGTTGTCTGGAATGAAGAAGTATTTCCAAATCTATAATTACTCTAACCAGCTAAAAGCAAGGATGACCATTTACAACTTAATTGGGAAGGCATGTATTTGGTGGCATGATTTAAATTGAGTAAAAGGTATTAGGCAAAAGAACATTAACTGGAGTACCTTTAAGAAACACTTTAAAAAGAAGTTTTTGTCGAAACAGTACTACGAAGAGCGAGTGAAGGAATTTTATGAACTGAAGCTGGGAACTATGAACATGAAAGAATTAAACAATAATTTTTTAAGTTTTCTACGTTACTTGCCTTACATTGTGGATAAGAATCCTAAGGTACATCAGTTTCTAATATGTTTACCATTTCACATTAAAGATAGAATTGAATACGATAATCCAAAAACCCTAGAGGAGGCTACATGAAAGGAAAATTTTTGCTATGAGAAGAACCGCAAAAAGGAAAGCATGTCAAAATGGAAGGCTAAGAGGTCTAATAATTTTGAACAAAAGAAGAAGGGTTTCGTACCTAACGTCAATTTTAGGAATAATAACACACGTAATTTTCCTAATAATAATTTCCAAGGAAATAAATGTAATTCATAGTTAAACCCTAATGGCCCTAGAAATAAAGAACCTGCTAATAATCATAGCAATTACATTAAGAATAATGGATGTAAAGAACCGGTAAAGTGTTGGGAGTGTAATGGACCTCATTATGCATTAGTCTTCCCTAACAGAAAGAAGAATTTCAGCAACATACATACCGTGCAGGAGGAGATGATTGTTGGCGACTTAGCAAGGATAATGCCCAGGATCAACACGACACTGGAAAACAAGCAGGCGGATTAACAAACTTCCATGGTGGAAGTAGAAGTTAAGCTGAATCAAACACCCATTTCTATCTTAATTTACCTAGGGGATAGCCTAAGTTATATTTCTCCTGATTTAGTAGAATAATGCAAGTTATCAATAGAAAATTTTGCAAAGTCATGGTTAGTTCAACTAGCTATTGGAGCAAAAATAAAAGTGGTTAGTTTTGTAAAAGATTGCACTATAAGTATGTATCAGTTTGAAACCTCTATGAAGCATAATGTACTTCCTTTAGGCTCTTATGACATGTTAACTGGTATGGACTGGTTAAAAAAACATAGAGTAGTTTTGAACCATTTCGATAAAACTTTTACTTGCATAAATAGTGAAGGAGAAACAATAACCGTAAAAGGAATCCCTAGGAAAACAACTATCAGACAAATTTCTGCTTTGCAAATAAAGAGAGATGTACAGAATGGTTGTAAAGTATTTGTTGTAACTGTAAGTAACGAAGAACATATTAACAATGAATATAAACTAAAACTAGAATATATTCCCATCCTAAGGGGGTATTCGGATGTATTTCCAGAAGAAATTCTGGGACTGCCTCCGAAAAGGGAGTTAGACTTCACTATTGAGTTCGTACTTGGTGCTGTACCCAACTCAAAGGCCCCTTATTGGATGAATATATTGAAACTAAATGAATTAAAATCATAGTTATAGGAACTTATTGAGAAGAAGTATATAAGACCCAGTGTGTCTCCTTGGGGAGCACCTGTTATTTTCGTTAAAAAGAAGGAAGATACTCTACGCTTATGCATTGATTATCGTCAACTTAATAAAATGACCATTAAGAATAGATACATGTTGCCCCACATAGATGATATATTTGATCAGCTGCATGGAGCAACTGTATTTTCAAATATTGATTTACGATCTGGTTATCAAAGATGAAGAAATTTTTAAAACAACTTTTAGGACCAGATATGCTCATTATGAGTTTGTTGTTATGCCATTTCGGATTACTAATGCCCTGGCTATCTTCATGTGCTTAATGAGTAATGTATTGCATAAGTACCTTGATAAATTTGTGGTGGTATTCATTGACGACATTCGAATTTATTCTAAGTCAGAAGAAGAACACGAGGAGCACTTAAAAATTGTTTTACAAGAATTGAGAGAACATCAGCTTTATGCTAAATTTAGTAAGTGCGATTTCTTTAAGGATAAAATACAGTACTTGGGACATGTAGTAACTAAAGAAGGGATCTCATTTGATCCATAAAAGAGCAAAGCAATTGAATAATGGCCAGTCACAAAGGATGTGACTAACGTGAAATCATTCATGGGGATTACAGGCTACTATCGAAAATTCATTGAGGAGTTCTCAAGAATCACAAATCCCACAACTTTTTTACAGAAGAAATGGAAGAAATTTGAGTGGAATGAAAAGTGTGAAGAAAGTTTTAAAAAGTTAAAAGCATTATTATCTACTGCACCAATCTTAATAATTGTTGATCCTAATCAATACTTTGTAGTATGCACTAACGCATGCAACGACGGTCTAGGTGGAGTTTTAATTCAAGATGGAAATGTAATTGCATATGAGTCTAGGAAGCTTAAAATTCATGAGAAAAAATATGCAACCTACGATTTAGAGTTGGTTTCCATCATACATACTTTGAATATGTAGCACCATCACTTAATCGAAAGAAAATTTATGTTAATGACATATAATAAAGGATTAAAATATTTGTTATATCAACCTAACTTAAACGCAAGGCAAGCTAGGTGGATAGCATTCCTTAGCGAGTATGATTTTGAAATCCAATATATTAAGGGAAAAGAAAATAAGGTTGTTGATGATCTAAGTATAAATGCAAAACTAAATTTTGTAGCAGCAATCAACACTTATAAAATAGATTTAGAATAACAGCTAGAGGAAGGAGTAAAATTGGATGAAAATTATCAGAAATTACAAGCAAAAGTAACAGAAAATTTAAATGAAATTTTAAGTACAGGGTATAGTCTAAACGAAAAGGGATTATTACTATATAAAAATAGACTGTATATACCTAATGTACCTAAGATTAAGCTACTGATTTTAAATGAAATTCATAAGACTCCTTACTCAGGACATCCTAGTTATCAGAAGACTATAACCATGTTACGGAAGGATTATTTTTGGCCAAACATGAAGAATGAACTAGCAAAATACATTTCCAAGTGTTTTGAATGTCAACAAGCTAATACTGAACACTAGCATCCAGCCAGTTTACTACAGCCATTACCTATCCCTAGCTAAAAGTGGGAAATAATCAGTCTTGATTTTATTATAAGTCTACCTAGAAATCAGAATCTAAATGATTCGATACTGGTAGTTGTTGATAAACTTAGTAAAGAAGCTCATTTGATACTTGTAAATACCACCTACAAGGCTGCT
>LPNX010832879.1:373309-428309 GCA_001517045.1 Pseudotsuga menziesii | reverse complement strand
GTTGATGTTGATGATGATGATCATGTTGATGATGATGATGATGATGATGTTTATGTTGATGATGATGAGGAGGATGAGGATGGTGATGATGGTGATGATGATGGTGATGATGATGGTGATGATGATGATGACGATGACAAAGAGGTTGATGATGTTGATGATGATGATGAAGATGATGATGATGATGATGATGATGATCATTTTGATGATGATTATGATTATGATGATGATGATGATGATGATGATGATATGGTTTTTTTGCAGATTCTAAATATGTAAATTTTAACAAGAATACAATTTTTTTTCTTATTTATCTTCTGTCATCACTCCTCAAATTAAAAAACACATTGTTAGTGTTTCGTCCATATCTCTTTCGCTTCTCGAAATTTAAAAAAAAATTATATGGTGCACTAAAGAACACCAACCTCTACATGCTATAAAAACCCATTTCCAAATAATTGCATTAAGACATTGAAACGCTGCACCCACAATTGACATACCATTTTCGAGGTTTGATATCTTAGATAATTAAAAAAAAAATTAAAAATATTATTTTTATTATTGGAAAAATAGTCATGCACTAGTCCTATATGTTCTCTATATGTATACCGGTTTTTGTAAGTTTATTCCATCATTTAGACACTCAGACGTTGCACCCACAAAAACATATACCTTATATTTTGTCCCAAAAATAAAAATTGCTCGTTCAAAAATATATAACTTTAGATAGTTAACAACATTTTCAATAGAAAAAAATTATATATTTGGAAAGGTCATTCAATTTCCTACATTTTTTGTTTTTTACTCATTGCAAGATTCATTGTGTGAGTGTCTCAAAATATCCATGCAAGTTGATGGATGTCTGTTTTTTCAGTTTTGTATTGCATCTAACGCACCAAAAGAGACCCTCAACTTCTTGCACACACCCATTAATTTAATTTTTTACTCACATTAATGACCACCAATGACCTTGGCCTTGCTGGTTTGCTGCAGAAAGGAAGAAGAGTAAAACCAACATTCGTTCGCCTGCCACGCCTTTTACGAGGTAACAAAACCCAATTAGTTTTCATTTAGTTGTTTTAGATTGAAATTTGTCATGATTTTTAAAATCGCAAACAAATAACTCACTTTGGCTTCAATTTGCAGATAAGGGAGTGATAAGGGATTCCAAGAGGAGCCTACCATTGGCCCTCTCTACATTCGAAACCAGGTAAGGTTCTAACATTTTTTATGTACTTTCCCTTTAAAGTTTTTTAATAAGTCGAAAAGATAATTTCTGCATTGTGGTAATGCAAGTTCAGAAATGGCCGATGAGGGTGGCGACACGGTCACCTCCTCCTAGGAATTCCACTTTAAATACCAAGGTGTGTGTGAAACCCTTCTTTGTTTTTAAGTGTATCCAAACAAGAATTGTATTAAATACTAACATACTCCATGTCGATACGGCATGTAACCCCTATCATGGATTTTGTTGGCCTTCATCAATGGTCCGCCAACATCTCCATTGGTAAGGGTTAAGTAATTTATGTTTGCAAGGTCTCTTTGTTGGGTTGTAGACTGAGTATGAAGTGGGGCTTTCTCCTCTCTTATGAATATAGGTTTGGTTCTTTACGAGTCTATAATAGTTTGCAGCAATGGCTTCACAACCTCTCTATTTCCATTGGTGTTGTATTCTTTTATTTTTGTATATATATTTATATGTGTGGTTTTATGAGCAATCAATGCCATCTTTAATGGACTTACAACCACGCATGGTTCATTTGGAACATATAGTGAAAACCCTATACTTTATTTTCTTATATAAATACTTTAATAAGACCCATTTGGGTATGTACCATCTTATAGTTTAGATCTTTGTTGTTAATGGTTTTGTCACTTCATTAATTTGATTTTACCTATCATATTATTAATGAGACAATGGATGCCATTGTATAATGGTATTACTACCATGCAATGATTGTTGGATGGTTTGTTGGTCATGAAGTAAGGAAATATGCGTGATTCAATTTCTATTGTGTAAAGTCAATTCATTTCAAATAGAATTAAAATCCTCATGGTATAGATACCCCCGAATAGAGATTGCATGTTTGTATTTGATACTCAAGAAATTTTGGGATTTAAGATTCTGTTCTTATAAGAAAAGGAAGAATCCTCTTGGTTCCTATTATGTTTTGAAAACATGAGTTAACACTCTTTTGTTTTATTGTTTGAATATTGTAATTTGTCTTTTTGCAAATAAATGATTCAACCATATAGACCTAGGGAAATCTAGCCATAGCCAAGGATCTCTAACAGTATGATTATAGTTTTACAAAGCATTTTAATTTGATATAGTTTTAGTAAAAGTACAGAGTCTAACTCTGTAGGAAACCATCAACTTTGAAGAAAAGATTATTTGAAAATACAGACATTTAAAATGATGTAATAGTACATATGTAAGCATGAAAAAGAACATTTATCGAGATATATGATAACACTATATTTAAGTTCAAAACTTAGATTCGGTTATGGAATCCCAAACAGAGGTTTTGCTATAATACTATCTTGAGGTTGTGGGCCCGCTACAAGATCCTCATGGAAATGTTATGAGACATATCTAGAGTTCATGCAAATATTATGATACATATTTGGACATGTGTAAGAACATGGTAGGAAGAAACATATATTATCCAACTTAAGCCACTTAAAAATACCTAAGGAGGGAACTAATACTTGCATTTTAGTGGACAAAGTGGGCATTTCACATTTACAAGGTAGCCTTGCAATGCTTCTGCACAATAGGCATGTTTTTAGCCAATATTAGAAAAATAGAAATACAGGAAGGTGTAAAACAATAAAAAACACCATATCCAACTGATATCACTCAAAAATACCAAACAATGAAGGCTAGGCGTGCATTTTACAGACCTAGTCAAATAAAGTTCAAAACAGAAAAATTGCAATTTTCAAAACTTTACTGTACACAAAATAAACATATTTTAAAAATTATGAAGAAGGTTTTTGTCCATAGTATATATAGCTCCAGGTATATGGCTTTAGGTTTTGAAAATCACCTCTATAAACAACATGGCAGGCATTTTTCTAAGCCCATTTTTACAGATTTACACTCTGCTTTTACAAAACAATATTGTGAATTTAGATATTATTTTCAATCATGACCATGCTACTTATAAATTATGATAATTCATACATGTATAATACATAAGTATGATATCAATAGAATACTATCTTGAGGATGTGGGCCTGCTATAAGATCCTCATGCAAATGTTATGAGACATATTTGGACATGTGTAATAACATGTGAGGAGGAAACATATATTCTCCAACTTAAGCCACTTAAACATACCTAAGGATGGAACTTGTGCTTGCATTTTAGTGGACTAAGCAATCATTTCACATTTACAAGGCACCCTTGCAATGTTTTTGCACATGGAAGAAATGTTTTTAGCCAAGATTAGAAAAATAATAGTACAGGAAGGTTTAAAACAATAAAAAACACCATATCCAAATGAGATCACCCAAAAATACTAACAAATGAGGGCTAGGCATGCATTTTACAGACCTAGTCAAATAAAGTTCAAAACAGAAAAAATTGCAATTTTCAAAACTTTATTGTACACAAAATAAACATATTTTAAAAATTATGAAGAAGGTTTTTGTCCATAGTATATATAGCTCCAGGTATATGGCTTTAGGTTTTGAAAATCACCTCTATAAACAATATGGCAGGCATTTTTCTAAGCCCATTTTTACAGATTTACACTCTGCTTTTACAAAACAATATTGTGAATTTAGATATTATTTTCAATCATGACCATGCTACTTATAAATTATGATAATTCATACATGTATAATACATAAGTATGATATCAATAGAATGCTATCTTGAGGATGTGGGCCTGCTATAAGATCCTCATGCAAATGTTATGAGACATATTTGGACATGTGTAATAACATGAGAAGAAGAAACATATATTCTCCAACTTAACCCACTTAAAGATACCTAAGGATGGAAATTATGTTTGCATTTTAGTGGACTAAGCAGGCATTTCACATTTACAAGGAAACCTTGCAATGTTTTTGCATAGCAGTCATGTTTTTATCTAAGATTAGAAAAATAGAAGTACATGAAGGTGTAAAACAATAAAAAACACCATATCAAACTGATATCACCCAAAAATACTAAACAATGAGGGCTAGGCATGCATTTTACAGACCTAGTCAAATAAAGTTCAAAACAAAAAAATTGCAATTTTCAAAACTTTACTGTACACAAAATAAACATATTTTAAAAATTTTGAAAAAGGTTTTTGTCCATAGTATATATAGCTCCAGTTTTGTGGATTCAGGGTTTGAAAATCACCTCTATAAACATTATGGCGGGCATTTTTCTAGACCAGTTTTACAGATTTACACTCTGCTTTTACAAAACAAAATTGTGAATTTACACATTATTTTCAATTATGACCATGCTACTTATAAATTATGATAATTCATACATTTATAATACATATAGTATGATATAAATAGAATACTATCTTGAGGCTGTGGGCCCGCTACAAGATCCTCATGCAAATGTTATGAGACATATGTGGTCTTCATGCAAATATTATACGACATATTTGGACATGTGTAAGAAAATGGGAAGAAGAAACATATATTCTCCAACTTAATCCACTTAAAAATACCTAAGGATGGAACTTATGCTTGCATTTTAGTGGACTAAGTGGGCATTTCACATTTACAAGGCATCCTTGCAATGTTTTTGCATAACAGCCATGTTTTTAGCTAAGATTAGAAAAATAGAAGTAAAGGAAGGTGTAAAACAATAAATAACACCATATCCAACTGAGATCACTTAAAAATACTAAACAATGACGGCTAGGCATGCATTTTACATACCTAGTCAAATAAAGTTCCAAACAAAAAAAACACAATTTTCAAAACTTACTGTACACAAAATAAACATATTTTAAAAATTGTGTAGGAGGTTTTTGTCGATAGTATATATAGCTCTAGGTATATGGAATTAAGTTTTTAAAATCACCTCCATAAACATTATGGTGGGCATTTTTCTAAGGCCATTTTTACAAATTTACACTCTGCTTTTACAAAACAAAATTGTGAATTTAGACATTCTTTTCAATTATGACCATGCTACTTGTTATCCCTAAAGTTGAACCTAGACTACTGAAGTTCAAGCTCACAAAAATCTTGAAGATAAATAAAACTAATAAAATCAAATTTAGACAAGGACAGTATGTAACCAAAGGTGTTGGGAAATCAAATAAGATAATAATCATAGAACTGCATGACACATAATAAAATACAAAGTTCAACAACAGAAGATATTACGAGTATGAATTTACAAATAAATGAATCTGGTTCTACAACTGAGCACTTAAAGATAAATTCAATTCATCACAAGAATCTTGTAATGGATTAACAACACCATACACAGGATAAAATCATAATAAAATGCAATTCATAAATAAAGGCAGAACATGCTCATGATCATAATCATTTCAAAGTAATGTTCTGTATTAAAGATGAAAAAGAGTATATGTCTTACAACTCATAACCAAAACTTGATCCCCATCTATGATTCCAACCCCTTCTACATCCAAGTATTGACTATTATATAAAAAAATTTCAAATATTTGAAACAATTGTTAGATCCTATTTTCATGGATCAAACTTTCAAAAATAGTAAAGTCTTAACTCTTCAGATTCAGAATTAATACAAGTGTAATAAAATTAAAATAATACTATCTATCTGTTGAATTCTAATTACTTTTCAACTAACTATCCTAAGTCTTTGCCAGCTAAATACTTTTAGAATCTTGTGCTATAAAAGTCAAATCACTCAGAACCTGGGATCTCTTCTACAACTTGGCATATTCAACATCCTTGTTCTCCATTCGATTCTATGCTTCTTTGATCTAGATCTTCATGTGCTCATACTGTTTTTGAATGGCTCTTTTCTCACTTAAGATATCTTTAGATATAAAAATAAGCTTCTGATAATCAGTCTCTTTTTCTTCCAATTGTTCTCGTAATCTCTTATTTGCAGTCATCAGACTTTCATTTATGTTTTGTAGAAATTTAGTCTATTCCTTATAAGACTATAAAGATTTTTTGATTTTATTTAACTCTAGGACTACCTCGGTTTCTTTTACATCCATAAGAACTTCATCTTCTTGCATAGACCTTGAGATTGATCCATTTTCATTTTCAGAATAGGCTTGTTTATTCATGCAAAATTTCTCAGCTATAGATCCTGCAATACCCTAAAGATCTATGTAGTTTTCATTTTCTGAAGAGTGCCATTCCTTGGATACATGTATGTTTTCCTCGCTGAAGGAATCATTTATAATAACGAGTTTTCCAAAATATTCATTTATGTTTCTTGGATGATGTATTAGTTTCATTTGGCTCCAACCTGCTCCTTGATCTAGTCCTTCGCTTTAAGCTAATATCTTTTGGATTTAAAATTTGAACTCGTTCTTCTTCTTCAAATTTGCATTTTTTATAAAAATACTCAAACTATCACAGTTTTTAATATCTTCCTTTACCTACTTAGCTATCATTTCATCTGTAGCTGAAGCTTTTTGAAACAAGCTATTCACAACATTAGGTTCTTCTGTGAAGTCTTTTCCTTCCTCTGCAATCTATTCGGTCTGTTCCATGTGCTTCTATGTTTGCTGATTTGAATCCTCTGCTTTTTATATGAACTTTCTTCCCTTTTTCCTTTTTCTTTAACTTTTTCTTCAAACCCTAATCCAAGCAGAAAGCTCTCCCAACTCTATCCATCCTTATTCGAATGTGAAATTACTAGCAACTTCATCAAACCATGGTGATAGATAGAACGAGTAGTATGTTCTGGATGGGTTTGAACCCATGTAACCATCCTTTGAAATTTTTTTAACAAATAAAATTGTAAGTTAAGTTTTAAACTTCCATTTAGATGCATTAACAATCGCAAATGACATTTAAGGATTCTTTCATAGTGACCTTCATAGGTTATGTAATTCTGAACCATTTCTAATGGAATTTTCCAATTAGGTTTGATTTTACTTACGTGAATACCATTTTTCTAGCTTAACTTCTCAAACCCTGCAAACAAGAATTCACCAAAATTACCTTGAAAATATTGTTGTTTGAACCACTTTTCTCCTTTCATTGGAACACCAATTTCTTTTGCAATAGATTCTTCATCCACTATAACCCTTAAACTCTTGAAATTGACAACCCCATCTCTGTAATTTTTTATGAACACTCGGGTCACTTGAATGTCATAACCCTGCAATCTCTCACTAAAAGGAAACCAATCAACATTTCTCATTAACTAAGCTGATCTTGGAAATTGCATAATCCACTGTGTATTATCTAGTTCAAGTCTGCAAATTAAACCTCCTGGCCTCCTCTTCATCATACTGTCTGAGTTTTCATCCATCGTTACCCTAGGCATTTCGATAATTTCACACAATAGATTCCAAAGCAAAGTTAAACAGGTTAATGTGATAAATGATGAGACATTACAGGCTAACATCAACATTAATAATCTTTTTCCATCATGTTTAATGATAGCAATGCCTGTGGGTACGCCCTTGAAATTATACAAACACTTGCAAGAACCTGGAGAATGCCACGATAAAATGGTTCATGCATTATTTGGATATTCCTTTAAAGGATAATCATAATGTATTAAATCATTGTATAGATCATTTCCACCTATGTACTAATCCTTGCCATGTGCCTTCACTCCATCATTACACTAACAAAAGCTTTAATCTCATATCGTGAATCAAGTCAAACTGGCAGCACTGGAATGTTTTCATTTTTTAGATACGCTGGCATTTTATAACCAAGGTTATGCTTAATCTCATAATATCCCTTGATTTAATACAAACCAATAACCTTTGAAAGATAAATGATTTGAGCTTTATTATGGTTTAAAGAAAAACATAGCAAAAATCATAAAAAACTAAGGTAAAACTAGGATAAATGGTAAAGGGTAGGGTAAAACTAGGATTATGAACCCAAATGGAAACACTAAGAAAAAAAAAAAAACCCTTAGATAAATATGAAAAAAAACAATAGAGATAACATCTAGCTCTGATTGGGGATAAATCTCTCCCTGGGAGGCTTTAAGAACATATTGACCTCTACCTTCTGAAATATGCTAAAGTCATAATTTCTCTCTTATTGGGATGGAGTCTTATTCACAAAACTAAAATGATATATACACTAAACTTATGTACAACGACCTTCAGTATGTGTGAAAATACTTTAGAAAAATTCCATTTACTGGACCTGCAACCTCTTCACCATTCAAGTTCTGTAAGATAAAAGTATTATTTCCCAAAGTATTGATCAATGTAAAAGGTCCTATCCATAAATTATCAAACTTTCGATGCTTCCCTTTCTCGTCCTTTCGTGCACCCACCTGAGAACCAGATCATGCACTGCAAACACGTCTTTTTTAATTTTCTTATCAAAACTTTCTTTCACCTTTTTCCTATGCATCTCAGTTGTATTTTCAATAGCTTCTCTTTCTTGCTGTAATTGGATTATCTGAAACATTCTTCATCTTATGTCATTAGGTTCCTCTTTTATTTCCTGCAAAAATTTAATTACTGGGGAAGCTAATTGAACAAGAAACAAAGCATCAACTCCATATACCAACTGAAAATGGGATGTCCCAATTGACTTCTTTATAGTTACTCTATCAGCCGAGAGAGAAAATTTCAATTTAGTATCCAAGCTCCTTTTATTTTCAAATAACATTTTCTTAATACTGTTCACAATATTTTTATTACTAGACTCTGCTAATCCATTACCCTATAGGTAATAAGATGTGGATTGTTTCAAGATAATGTTATTTTCCTCACAAAAATTCACCATCTTTTTTTAATTGAAAGATGGGGCATTATCAGTAATTAATTTCCTAGGGCATCCAAATATGCTGAGAATATTTTCCTAAAGGAAATTAATTATGACATGTTTAGTTGCCCTCCTTGTGGGGATTGCCTCCACCCACTTAGTGAAAAAATCAGTGGCAGTTAAAATCCATTTGTGCTGACCACTAGAAGGAGGATGAATTTCTCCTATGAAATCTAAACCCCACTGCTTAAATGGAAAATTTACTGCTATAGGTTTCAAGGGTAAAGACTGAAGTTTATGCTTACTTGCAAACTTTTGACACTCCAGACATGCTCTAACCTGATGATATACATCTGTGAAAAGAGTAGGCCAATAATATCCTGCTCTTAGGATTTTGAATGTAGTTGCTTTCCAATATTTCTGTCCACCACATACTCCACTATGCAATTCAGTAGTAATAGCATCCACTTCTGATTTTTCCAAACACTTCAACAATATTCCTCCAGGATCTTTCCAGTACAAAACTTGATCAATTAGAACATATTTCATTTCTCTAAGTTTTAATGATCTACACTCATTTCTATTCAATTCTGGAGGGCATTGTAAATACAAGAGGAAATATACAATTTCTTTATACCAAGAAGAATCACAATACCTGCTATAAATTTGTTGCTTCAATGTGCTCTGTTGCCACATCTTGTTCTGAATTTTCTTCCATCACATGAAGATCTAATACATCACAATTTGATTCTGTTAGAATCTTGGCTAAACCCTGACCTTTCACCATCTTGGTTGGTTTAATATCCATGTCATATTCCATAACATTTTCTATCCACCTGCCTCTTTTCCCTTCACTGTTAGGTTGTACTAAAATTTCTTTAGCTGCTAAACTTGGAACATATGCCAGAATTTTGGAATGTAAAACATAAATTCTAAAAAATTTAAGAGCTTTAACTAATGCATATGCTTACTTTTCCATTGTATTGTATTTAAGCTATGAATCTCTTAATGTTTTACTGAAGAAAAAAATCGGTTGTTCCAAGCCATCTGCATTCTTTTGCAACAAAACAATAGCTATGGTATCTCCTGATGCGAATGAAAAAATTGCAAAATCCTTAGTATAATCTGGAGCTATCAAGACTAGTGCTTCTATCAAGGCATGATTTATTGCTTCAAATGACTATCTAGCTTAATCTAACCATTTAACCTCCCTATTTTTTTTAAGCATCTCAGTGATATGTTCAATAATTTCTGCAAAATCAGGAATGAACCATCTTAAAAAATTAATTGTCCCAATGAAAGATTGAATCTCCTTTTTATTTCTAGGAATAGTAATTTTTAAAATGGATTTTACTCGTTCTGGATCTATTTTGATTCCTTCAGCAGATACAATGTGCCCTAACAACTTACCCTCTTTCATAGCAAAGTGAGATTTCTTTGGGTGTAATGACAAACCAAAATTTCGGCACTTAGTAAAAACCTATCTTAGATGCTTCATATGGTCTTCATTAGACTTGGAGAACACTGTGATATCATCTTGGTATATTAATACGAATTTTTCATTTTCCCCCACAAAGGCTATGTCCATAGCCCTCTGGAATGTAGCCCCTGCATTCATAAGCCCAAAAGGCATTTTATCATACATAAATGTTCCCCATGGAGTTGTGAATGTTTTTTTTCTCTGTCCTTGGGCTGTACTACAATCTGGTTATAACCAGAAAACCATCAATCATTGAAATTCTATGAGATCCTACAACTCTCTGCAAAATCTGATCAATTTTAGGCAATGAATAATTGCCTTTCAAACAAGATTTGTTCAAGTTGAGGAAATCAACACAAATCCTTATTTCTCCATTTTTCTTATGCACATGAACCAATTTTGCAACCCAAGATGAATATCTAAGAGGTACAATAATTTTTGCATCCAACGATTTTTTTAGCTCCTTTTCAATTACTAGCAGCAATGTTGGATTAAGCCTTCTAAGTTTCTGTTTAAAAGGCTTAGTATTTGGTTTCAAAGGATTTTTTCTGAATTATGCTAGTGTCATAAGTTCTTAAATCCTCATATGACCAAGCAAAAATGTCCACAAACTCTTTCAACAAACTGATATATTTTTTCCTTTCCCCTTCTGACAAAAATTTCGACATTTTGATCATTTTAGGTTCAACTTCAGATCCAATATTACAACTTACAACACTTTCTTCAATGGTATGCAATGTGGGTTTCAGCAAGGTATCATATTTTGAGAGCAACCTCTCCAGTGGAACAAGTCCCTTGGGAATAAAATTTCCTTTTAATTCAACAATCTTGTGATCAGCTATTGAATCTTTTGTACAAGGTTCATTTTCCATCAATTCAACATCCTGATCTTGATCAACTAAATCATTTGCAAATTCACGTCTTAATCCGGAAATTCTTTTATCTCCTCATCATCATGAAAAACTTTCCAGTGTTTTTTATCATCTGGAACAGATGGACTATATCTCATATCAATTGGATATTTCAAATGTATCAGTTTTGGAACTTTAAAATAAGTTGCTACTAGGGCTAAGGAATATGTTGTCTCATTATATTCTCTTGGGACAAAAGTTATGTTGAAAGCTAAAAAGAAATTATCTATTAGCTCCCATACCTCATTTCTATACACTTTCAACAAATGTTTCTTTGCCTGGTAAATATTCTTAACTTGTTGAATTACTAATTCGGAGTCACCAAACAAAGCAAGCTCTTGAATACCTAAATATTTTGCTTCTCTTAATCCAAGAATCAAAGCCTCATACTCAGCAGTATTATTAGTTGTTTTAAATTCCAACTTGTATATGAGAGAAAAAATCTCACCTCCAGCTGAAATAAGTACCACTCCTACACCTATTCCCTCCTTACTTGATGAACCATCAAAATACATTTTCCATAAACCATCTGGTTCTTCTTTCTTTGTCTGAACTGGAAAATATTTATGCACTTGTAAAACTCCCTCAACATCATCACTTAATTTCAACATACAAGAACCTAAGTTCGTGGCATATGAAAGGTCCATCTGTAGAGTTGCTCCCACTCTTTTTTCCCAAGATCTAGAAAGTAGCATGCCAAATTTAGGAGAGATATCTACTACAACTATGTCCATCAATACACTCTTCATAGGTATTTGTGTTAAAATCACCACAAGGTCTTTAATAACCCCAATACACTTCAGCGCCCTAGAGTCAAACGCATACAATTCATGATAGGGTTTAGTAACACTCAACTCTAAGTCTTCCGTGACTACTTTTGGCATGAGGTTATGTGAAGCTCCTGAATCAAGAAGACAATTGTGTAATAATTGCTCATGAACTATAAGAGTCACATAAAAAGGAGGTGGATATTCTGAATTATCATTAGGCTGATCAAAGGTTTTTGAACCAACAATGATGGTGGGGTTTTCATCTTGCAAATTAATTTCATCAAAAGGAACAGAGTTTACTGCAATTTTAAAACTTTTAAAAGCTACTTCTCTGTAAGACTTGTTTTTTATCAAATCTGTCAAAGGAACATGGATCTTGATCTTATTAAGCTCATGCTCCAAATTAAACCCACCTAAAGATTTATTAACTTCCTCCAGAACTACCACTTCATCTCTTTTCTCTTTTACAACTTGTTTCTGATTTAGAGGCAATTTTTTTTTAGCAGGAACATCTTTCACAATCTTCTTAGCCTATGCTGCATGTTTTACTCCTGATCTAAGACCATATGATTTTTGTGTCATCTCCGGACAATTTTCAGGCATAGACATTTCTTGTTGATAATCATTTTCTTCATAATGATTCAGAACTGTAGCATAATGATATCCATCTTTAGTCACAAAATGAGAGGAAGAATCATCATCAAATTGACTAATGCTATGTTCTTGTTCCTCCAAATCCTCTAACTCCCCTTCATCTATCTCATATGATTCATCATCTCTCACATGATTATTTTGAAATGAAGGTTGAATTCTTTGTTCTTCATTTTCTTTTCTCTCCCTCTGAATATCTTTATTTATTCTTTCTCTTGGCAAAAATCTAGCAACAAAAGGTCTTCAAAATTGATTTTGATTTCTTTCTCCTTCAGGTATAGGCTTTTTCTGATTTTTATTTCCCAACTCCAACCTATCAATCTTAGTATATAAATTTTTAATGATTTTATTCATCTCATCCATTTTACTATCTGAAGATTTTCCTATAGAACTAAATGAAACAATTTCTTTTTTACATTTTTTATCTACAATTTGATAATCTTTTTCTTCTTTGAGTTTGTTTGAAGCCAAGATGTTAGAATCCACTTCCAATGCAACATCTTGCATATTTAAAAGTGATACAAACTTCTTTCTCTCAACAATAAAGAAAATCCATGATCAAAAGAATTTGCATAAGTTAGCTTCGCTGATAATTCAGAGGGTTTTATTTCATCTAGTATTCTACTGTACATTTTATTGAACCATTTAGAAAAGTCTCCAACAGCTTCATGCTTCTTTCTTTTCAATGATCCAAACTCTATAATGTAATATAGATAATCTTTAGTATCTCCCCATTATCTCATGAACACTTCTTCTAAAGAATCTATACCATCTATATATTTTGGTGGTAATTCCCTAAACCACTTTATTACTTCACCATCTAAAATTTGAACAAAAAATCTCATCCAAACATCTTCATTCTCAAAATTCTGATTATCTGCATAGCTCATATATGTATTCCAGTGCTCCTCTGCTATAACATCTCCTTGACCATTGAATCTCGAAAGATATTTTTAGTAATCTCCACCTAGGAGAGCATTCAAAGGCTGGGGAAAAACTAGAGGGGCATATCTTGTTGCTACCATGGAAGCCATCCTATTTTGAGGCTGAGCCATTCTAGGACTGGAAATACTCGAACTTGAATTAGATTGGTTGGTGCTTGAATGTTGTGATGAAAGAGGAAAATTATTAGGATTTGGCTGATGCAATTGGAATTTACTTGCAAAAGGAATGTGGGATGAAAATAAAAAAGAACCACTTGTCTATGATGCTTCTATAACATCCCTCTCACATACTCCAGATATTTTGTAAATTTTTGAATCTTATTGTACTTGTATCCGGGTGAGGAGCTCAAGGCCAAGGCCCCACCGGAAACAAACCTTGCAACCTGTATAAGTGAAAAAATTTGGAGGCATATAGACATTGACATAACTTAACCATGAGAGATAAGAACAAAAATGATTAACAAATCCATAAGAGGATACCGTGGTACTACGTATCGGCAGTATTAGAGATAATATCTACGCCTACTAGGATACCTGCTTCACTAAAACTTATCGCGACTGAGACACCACAACTTGGTACTTAACCCTGGTATGATTAAGTTAAGGACAAAAGGAGTCGCACTTAGTATATTTAAGGGGTAATACGAGGAGAAGAACAACCCAAGGAGCTAATGGTCAAAGGGACTATTGGTCATAGTATCCTTAAAAACAACAAGGGAAAAATAGTACCTTCAGCATACCTCGTTTACTAAATGCCATCTACCTATAGAGACTTACACATATGCTTATTATGTGGATTTAATTATATATAGGTAAATTTAATATATACGTATAATATACATATTAATGGTGGTGGGGAAAATGCATAAGTTGGAAAGCATGATAAAACAAATTATGGTTTAAAGTATATATATTTATATTTTAAAACCCCTTATAATCCTAAATACATAGCAGAATACTTTGGTTGATTATTTAAAGGAAAGGGGGGGGGGATCCCTTATATATTTTTTTATGTATCAACCATGATAAGGATATTTCTCCTTATTGAAAAATTATGGTTTAGTTACTCTTATGAAATATATCTTCATATGTGGGCAATGCACAAAAAATGATTTAACTCCTATGTTAAGCCAAATAAAATATTTTCTTAGTAAAACAGAAAAGAATAATGAAGGAAAAATGTCATTTTGGGAAGACGTAGGTCTGCAGAATATTTCTTGGAAGCCAAATTTTAGGAAGGTAGGCCTCGGCAAAAACAATGGCAGATTCACTGCCTCGACTCATGGGGACTTGGCATGCAGTGGGAAAATACCGTCCCCATTTTGTATTTATGGGGAGTTGAGGTATTTCCTTGGGGGGGGGGAGATACATAAAATATTTGTGCTTTGGAGAAGAGAGGGGGCTCGTTGGGTTGAGTAATACTCTCTGCGCATAGGAGAAGGAAGGAACCCTAGTGCAAGAATGAAGGCGATGGTTGTAGAAGGTATACTCTTAATATTATGTTAGCTACTCACGATTACTGAGGTGATGAGGTATGATCCACCATGGAACGTGATTTGTTTTGAACTAACCCAGTGTATTGGATCGAAATCGCCACACTATTATTTTTAGAACCAAATCTATTTCAGTTAAAATCATTTTTACTTCATGATTGATCGTCTATGTATAGTATGAGTTTATTATGCCTCTAATGTTAAGAATAAGATCCATAAGGTAGAGTTTGGAATTACCCTATGCTGGATATAGAAACCATATCCCTATTACGTTATCCATCCCTCCATTTTGCGGGTTGAGGCATGATTTGTATGGTAAGAAACCCCTTTTCTGCTCTTCATTTTTATGAAAACGCCTTTAGTGTCTCATAATCGAGTCAAGATGGGAAATCTAGGGCAACGCGCAACTAGATTGATAGTATGCGATTTATTTTTGCTAAAAATAGACCCAACTTGTTATGTCTTGAAGTAAAGCATTTTTACTAGAAATATTTTATTCTACATTAAGAGATACTTTACAAAGAACACTGGAAAGCTCTTCTGAGTCAAGTTCATCTTCACAATGACCTTTTTCATTTATATTTCTACTATTATGCAGCTGCAATTTCCTCAACCTCTCCCATGGATTTTTCTCTATTTTGCAGAATGTCAGCGAGACTGTTTATTGAAGGCCAGTTTTCATTGCATAAAATTTTTCTTGGTGCTTGGGTTCAGCTTATATTTATAATGCAATAGGGTTCTGGTTCAACAGTTTCTCACAGAGATTATGAAGGGAAAACCAGTTGCTGCACACTGAGCAAATTTGGTGACCTTGTTTTTCTTTTTCTTATTTTTTTCCATTTAATGATTTCTATCTTGGGGTATATGGGTTTGGATGGATGGTTTTATTTTTGCATATTTTGTTATATGTGCTGCATATCATGCCAAACCAACATATGCTTGTACTTAAGAAAGGCATTGATGCATTGTAGCAAATAGCTAAATTTCATCTAATTTTGAAAATCACATTTATAAAACAGCTTAGCTAGCACACATGGCTGTCCCTGTGATTTTATAAATTTATTGCCTGTCTTCAAGTATTGAACAACAAAGATTTAGATGCTGCACATAGTTAATTTCTTCGTTTATGGACCCCAACAGAAATGCGATATCAGCAGAACACTTTATGGATGCCATTAATTCTCTAAAAATAGTTTTATATAATAATGTCTAGATATACTTGTTATCAACCCAAATGGCACTTCTCCGTCCGAGTGTCGACATTTCCTATGTTGGCGCACAAAAGGACATTTATCGATTGAAGGTTTCCTAAAACACTATAGATGGGCATGTTATGAAATACATTCACTATCCATCCAGCTTGTCATTTTTACCTTTTCATATGTCAATTGATGTATGTGAATTTTCCTATAAGCAACCCCTGTACATACATGACTTTTCCTACAGCATGTCGCGTACTGTACGCGAGTATTTGTCATTGCAACCCACGTACAGATCTATACACAGATTTCCCTTATAGCAACTCGTGTGTCATACACAGGTTTCCAGTATCAATACTCGCGTATGCATTCCCTTGACATTAAAAATAATAAATCGTGATTAATTGAGATTTGTTAAGCCCTAAAAAATAACTATCTTAACTGTATCAACCTCCTCAACCATCAAACCTGCCTTATTTCACTAAGTATAAATAAAGGCCTTGGGGAGGGAATTAATGAATCATACTTGGAGAGCAAAGTTATGCTGGTGGTATCTATTCATAAGTATTTGGAGCAACAGAAATCAGAATCCTTTAGTTGTAGAGGAGTTCTTGTTTCAGGAGTTGGGTTGTAACCTTAACTCATTCACTATTGTCAATAAAGAGAATCCTTATTCCAAATGTGTGTTGAATATCTTTCATGTATCATGGTTTGATGAATATTTATGATTAAGCACTCTATATACTGTTTATATAACTTGTCATATATACATGTATAAGTTTGCACTTGGAGGATTTTCTCTTTACAGGTGAAGGAGAAACATCCCTGAAAGCTTTGGAGGAGAAGCGGAGTGGGAGAAGACAAAGCTTGGATCAACCATCATGAATCAGGTGAGTCCATCCTATCTTCCTGTTTCCTTTCTGTACTTTAAAGTTGATTGTTTACAAGTTTTAAGAGTACGTTGGTAACCCCAAACCTTGGGTTATAAGGTGTTTATTCCTGAACAATAGAACTAGTGACTCCGCTGGGGAGCCCAAATTGCTATAGGTTATTTCTGTTACCCTTGACCAGTCTTTGCCTTGATTTTGTGTGTGGTGTCTTGTCCTGGTTCATGCTTACCATAGTCTTTGAAGGCCTTGTGTATTTTCCTTCTTTTTGAGAAAAAATTGTACTTGTACGTGGGTTGATATTATACACAGTTGCGTACAGAGGCCTACATACGCGGGTTGCTCTCTAGGACAGTCACGTACAGTACGTGAGTTTCCCTTATACACAGTCATGTACAAGCCTTGAAACATGGATTTTTGGGCTAGGGTTTTCTTGTTCCTGTCATTTTATTATCCGTGTTTGTTATTTGGTCTTCCTTATAAGCACTGTGATGTTATTTTGATGACCTTGTTGGCCACACCTTGTGCTTTCCTGTAAAGCCCTTGAGTTTCTTTGTTTGGATTGTCGTCTGTTTGCATTTTGAAGTAGGTTTTCCTGTTTGTGTTATAGGTTCAAGTGTAGGTTTTCTGAATCAGTGATCAAGGTTCTGGACACTATGTATCCCATTCTATTTTCAGATAGTATTTGGTTTGCCACTTGCCTTTGTGTGATTTCAGTGATTTCTTGTCATTGTGTCCGCCCAAGCTAGGGCCCAAGTCTTCCGTAGGTGGTAGATCCTTGGTCTTATTAATATGTTTACTTCACCTTGCTTACTTTATACAGTTAGTTTAATTCAAGCATACTCAAGTATTTTTCATTTAGGTGCATAGTAGTCTTTGAGCATTTTGAAAAATGAAAAGAAGACATTATAAACTTTTGCATTTGATTCGCATATAGTATTTTTGTTTTCAGCTTTTTGAATATAATCTCAAAAATTACAAAAAATATAGTCTTAGTTTTCTGTTGTATTTTCATCAGTTTATACTTATAAAGAAAAAACACATGTTTTCTTTATATGCATGTAGATTATGTTTTTAGTCTAGATCGCATGGCATATCATTGTTTTTGAAAAAAATAAAAAAAATTGTTCTTTTGTGGCTTTCAAGTTTCTATTTGAAAAAAAAAAAAGAATACTTTTTGCCCTTTGCATTTCATTTCTCTTTGCTTAGTCATTTTGTTTCAACTTTGAGTCAAAACACCACATAAGTTTCACGCCATTTACTCTCTGACTAAAAAAAACCCTTAAACTAAAAGATATAATTTAAAAATTATTATTAAGTTTTATTTTATAGGGTCATACACCAACTAGCTCAAGCTAGACTTGTGGATAAGGGGGTTTCAACTCTCCACAAGTGATAAAAATTCAGACATAGTTGGCCAATCACTAGGTAAACCCTTTTCTATGTGGATTGTATCTGGGAAGCTCCTCTCAAATGGGAGTTAAGCATGAGGCTGTGTGGAGACTTGGACTGAGGAGATAACCCTCTGATTCCTTGTCAAAGCGGAGACCAATGTTTTTGCACATCTGGGGATTCTGTTTTAGACAGGGTTTTGGGATTTGCTACCCTGCCCATGCATATGAACCAGGCTTGCGACTGTCCCCCCAAATTGTCAATATAGTTAAGGTATCCTTTAGTCTCTTTGACATCTAGGGTTCATACACAGGTACACCGAAAGGCTATTTCTAGTTGACCTTGGATGGGCTTGGAAGGTAACCCTGGTAGAAGGTGTGGGAGGGCGGTGGGTGATTCCTCTACTTGTGCCTAAGAACATCCACTGCGACACCAAGTAATTATCTCTCAGCTTTCTTTTGGAAAGCGTATCTTATACCTATTTGTCTGTTTGGCTTTAGCAGTTTTTACTGAGTGTTGTGTGGTTTGTCTGTACTTAGTGTGCCTTTAGGTATGTGGTTGGTACTTTTGGTTTCGTGTTGACCTCAGATTCTATATCCTTGTTTGAAACTATGTCTAACACCCCTTTGAACACCAACCAAGAGATCCCCATGCTGGGAACTCCTTGTACTATTCCTCTCATGGGGAATGTTGGTGTTCCCTTGATGGCCACCCTAAATCTACCTGGATTCACCCTAGGGCTACCGGTGTGGTTGTTTTCCACTCCAACTACCTTGAATGCTCCTAATGCTTCTCAAGTAAGCTCCTTATATCAAGGGCATCAAAACAATGCTTCCCCTTCACCTGTAGTTGATTCTCCTCCTCCTTCTACCTCATGCATTGAAAGTACTTATACTAGTAACCGACAGTCTAAAAGGAGTAAAAGAAGGAGAAATAGGAAGAATGAACATAAGCAAGGGGGCACCTATTCAACCTCTACAGGTCATGTTGGACCCAGTCTTTCAGCATCTATAGTTCATGCTGGGGGCAGTCTCTCAGCCTCTGGAAGCCATACTGGGGGCAGTCTTTCAACCTCTATAGTTCATGCTGAAGACAATTTGTTAGCCACTATGAATCATGTTGACACTGTTGAAAAGACTACCCATTCAAAACACAAGCCCAAGTTTCCTTGTAAGATTTTTGAGGGAGACCACCTTACTTATAAATGCCCTTCTATCACAGAGGTGTGAAGATTTTGGTTTCATGGTCATCCCATTTTTGAACATTCTGAATATTTTCAACAACCAACCTCTCTTAGTCAAGTTGGACCCAGTCACCCGGCCTCTGGTGGTCATGTCGAGGGAAAGCTCTCATCCTCTATAGGTCATGTTGAGAGAAAATAGTCAGCCACTCATGCTATTCATGTTGACACCATTGAGAAAATTGGTCATTTGAAGTGCAAACTTAAGTTCCCTTGTAATTTATGTGAGGGAGATCATCTTACTCACCAGTGCCCTGCTATCGCAGAGGTGCGAAGAGTGTGGTCCGAGACTCTAGAATTTCCTTCTCCCAAACAACCTATAGTTTTTCAACACCCTACTCAACCTTTTGTTGATGAAGCGTTCAAACCAATCTCAGATTTGGTCGATCCCACTCTTCTTCCGGAGAGTGATCCCGATGTGATTGAACCAATGCCATCTTTGGTCAATCCCACTCTCCCTACGGAAAGTGACTTTGATGAAGCTGTTGAATTGATTCCATTATTAATCAATCCCACTCTTCCTTTGGAAAGTGAAAATTCTACTAGTCACATTTTCTTCACTACTAGTTCAGAACTTACTGAACAAGGGGGCACTGAACTTGCTTGGGATCAACCCCCACCAAGCTCTCGGATTGCTTCCTTTGATTGGGATAACCTAGTTGAACCGCTCCTTCCTTCTGATGCACCTTTCCAGATAAAGGTCAAAGTTGAATCATACATGATTTCTCATTATATTGTTGATGAAGGAGCCTTAGTTAGTATTTTGTTTGCTCATGCTTGGCAAGGCATGGGATCGCCCAGCCTTGTGTCGACTACTAGTCAGTTACTGGCATTTGATAGAAGAACTTGTATAGTCTTGGGAATTATTTCTCAAACACCTGTTACTTTGGGTGGGAAGACCGTCTTAGTTGACTTCATGGTGATAGAAGACCCCTTGAACTTCAATATGCTCCTTGGACATGATATCTCTATGCCATGAAATCTATGGTGTCAACATTATTTTGTGTGATGTACTTTAATCATGGCGAAGAAATTGTCACTATCGATCAGTTGAATTTTCTTGATCCGTCTCCTGACCCGACTAGAGACCATGTCTTTCCTTTATCAATTCCTAGTGTTTCTATAGACACTACCCCGCCACAGGTGAGCTATGTGGCCTCATGTCCTTTGCGTTCAATTGCTACTGAGAAGCAGCCTCTGTTTTCATGCTTACCTTCTCGGGACTTGGTCCCAATAGTTGACTAGGTGAGTCATTTTATACAGATTGTGGAGCTCTCTCTCCACTCTATCGATCCATTTGAAATTTTAGACATGTTTCCTATCTCGAATGATCTGCTTCCTTTGGATGAAGTATTCCTAGAGTCTTTGATACAGTCTGACCTTCTTTTGGGTGTTGGTTCAGTTGTGACTAAGTATAACCCTAATTTGCTTAGTAAGCCTGATTTCCCCATGGATCAGTCTTCTTATCTTGGTCTTGTTGATTTTTTGGACTCCTCCTTCGAATAGCAAGTCAGTGATCCTGATGAGTTTGATTTTTCTTATGAATTTTTCAACTCCCCTGATATTGAGTTTGTTCCTACAGACTCTATCTCCCTTGTTGATTTTTGCTCTCCTTCTGAGGTTGATCTTACTAATTATAAACCCTCAAGACTTGGTTCTATAGAATCTTATTCGGTCGATTCTACCTTGACTTTACCTTTTGTAGAATATAGCAAAGTCACATGTGTTTCTGCTAAAGTGACCTGCATCAGATATTTTCTTCCGAATATGATTATGATGTTGTTGTTTCTTGGCAACAAGATATTTAGTTGGATTCACAACTGTTTACTGGACTTGTCTTGTTGTTCAAGCTGTAACTGCATTTGCATGTGCCCTGCTCGCGCTTATGAGCCTGATGCCAGCTTTCACGCTTTTAGCTCGCTGTATAAGCCCTCATCTTTGTTCTCATCGTTGCTAAGCCTTGTATATTTGTGTCTTTGCAACTGGACACCTTTTACCTTGAGGAGAAATTCCACGAGTGTCTTTATCCTTCTCATGTTCCTTGCATTATGCATAGGTCTATTCCTTGCGCTAGGAACTATTTTCTCCTTCCTATGACACTCGTCTCCTCGCATTTAGAGCATTCTTTCTGCTCTCCTTCGAGCTCGTTAAAAACAGTAAGGAGGCTATGAGTTTACTTTTTTGGACTCGTTAAAAATTCACAGGAAATATTTTGAGTTTCTTTAGGCCCAGGTCTAACTCCTCAAAATAGACTTGACTGCCAAGTAAACTTATCCATTCAGGCTCGTTAAGAATATGTGAATTGGCATCCACATTGGTGGTAAGTTATCTCTTTGTCAAACCATGTGGAATAATACGAGAAAGGAACACTCTCTTTTCTTTAGAATTGAGAAGACTATTCTCAGGCATAGGTTTATCACTTTTCTGGACCTGAGGGACTAAAATTACGGAAAAGGAACCCTCGGTATGAGCTTAGTTTTCTCTTTTTCGTGCTCTAGACCAAAACATGAAAAAGATTCCAAGTATACTTTATGTCTTTGTCATGCTTGTTAAACCCTAAATAACAAAGCATCAAGTTTACTATTGTAAGCCCCATTTCTCGTAATCAAATGGATCTTTTCGAGTGATCTTTCCTTCCTTCACACTCATAAAACTCCGTCTATATGCTGCTTTTGAAGCAGCGTTGGGTAGGTGGTAATTTAACCTTTTTCAGACTTTCCTGACTAAGTACTAAAAAGATGCACCTTTTCTTCTTCGGAAGTTAAGAGAGTTCTTCTTTGGTACGTTTTATACTTTTTCGTCCTCAGGAGACTAAATTGTACAAAAAACCATCCCCTGGAGTCTTATTTGGAGTTTTCAAACTCTCTAAACTATGAAAACACCGCTGAGCATGTACTAGTTCAGGCTCATTAAATCCACGAATCAGTGACACTATCATGCATTATTTTCTCTTCTCTTCAAGCTTGTTAAAAAATGAAGAGAGATATGAGTTGACTTTCCTGGACTCGTTAAAATTTAACAGGGAAGGTAAGGAAGAATTTTTCTCTTGTTTTCAGTTAGGGGCAGCATGTCATCCTTGAACATAGCACTCTCTATTTTTTTCGATACCCATGTCTCAGTGTTCACTTTCATTTCATCTTTTACTTCAAGTTTATTACTCCTCCTCTTGTCCGTTATACCTGGGGAATCTAATCATGTCTCCTACATGACAGATAAGTCTAGTTGTTCTATCTATAAAGTTAAAAGCTGCCTTGGGTCATCTCTTTGTCGTGCTCACTGTTCAAGGACTTCACTCAATGTCAAATTTCTATCCTGATCCCATCATTGTTATATCTATTATCTCTTATGCCTCCCTTCCTTTGCCCAATTCTTAGTCACTCTTGTGATCCGTTGGAGGATCTATTGCCTTCCTTATCATAGTATGGTTTCACTTCAGTAGTTATTGACGATGAAGACCTAGAGTTTTGACGATAGTACCTTAGGATTCACTTCCATCATTGGTGAATTCCTTTGCTTCAGTTGTCGATTATCACCTATTTATTGACAAACTATTCAATCCGTTCCACATTCGACTTCAACCTACATTTATTCACATGGCTTGGATTGTACTAGTTCTTTGGGATTTCTTATGAAGACCTTAGTTCCTCATCTATGGACTAAGTTGCATAAGATTATGTTCCATTTATGTCCACAGCTTCCAGATCTTTGAAGACTCATCATTATTGTATATTGTGGATTTTATCCACCTTTGTAATATATGTGGTCTTATACCCGTATCATATGATGTACTCAAATATTGTAAAGGAGCTAGTGTTTCAGTATATTGAACATAGCATCCTCAGATATGACTTTGTATAGGACATTATTATGTATTTCTTTCAGGTACTACCTCTGCTCCATTGGATTTCTGAGTTCTCCAAAGATAAAGATTATAATGTATTTCGGCCATCGCTTCCCTCTGACCTCACACATTAGGGGGCATCTGTTATCAACCCAAATGGCACTTCTCCGTCCGAGTGCCGACATTTCCTATGTTGGCGCACAATAGGACATTTATGGATTGAAGGTTGCCTAAAACACTATAGATGGGCATTTTATGAAATACATTCATTATCCATCCAGCTTTCCATTTTTACCTTTTCATACTTCAATTGATGTACGTGACTTTGCCTATAAGAAACCCATGTACATACATGACTTTTCCTACAGCATGTTGTGTACTGTACGTGAGTATTTGTCATTGCAACCCATGTACAAATATGTACGTGGGTTTCCCTTATAGAAACTCGCGTTTCATATGTAGATTTCCAGTATCAATACTCGTGTATGCCTTCCCTTGACATTAAAAATAATAAATCATGACTAATTGAGAATTGTTAAGCCCTAAACAATAACTATCTTAACTGTTTCAACCTCCTCAACCTTCGAAACTGCCTTATTTCACTAAATATAAATAAAATCCTTAGGGAGGGCATTAATGAATCATACTTGGAGAGCAAAGTTATGTTGGTAGTATCTATTCAAAAGTTTTTGGAGCAGCAGAACTCAAAATCCTTTGGTTGCAGAGGAGTCCTTGTTTCAGGCATTGGGTTGTAACCTTAACTCATTCACTATTGTCAATAAAGAAAATCCTTATTCCAAATGTGTGTTGAATATCTTTCATGTATCATGGTTTGATGAATATTTATGATTAAGCACTCTATATATTGTTTATCTAACTTTTCATATATACATGTATAAGTTTGCACTTGGAGGATTTGCTCTTTACAGGTGAAGGAGAAACATCCCTGAAATATTTGGAGGAGAAGCAGAGTGGGAGAAGACAAAGCTTGGATCAACCGTCGTGAATCGGGTGAGTCCATCCTATCTTCCTATTTCCTTTCTGTACTTTAAAGTTGATTTTTTTCAAGTTTTAAGAGTACCTTGGTAACCCAGACCTTCGGTTATAAGGTGTTTATTCCTGAACAACAGAACTGGTGACTCATGAGTTAAGGTTACAACCCAATGCCTGAAATAAGGAATCCTCTGCAACCAAAGGATTCTAAGTTCTACTGCTCCAAATAATTCTAAATAGATACCACCAACATAACTTTGCTCTCCAAGTATGATTCATTAATGCCCTCCCCAAGGCCTTTATTTATACTTAGTGAAATAAGGCAGTTTCGAAGGTTGAGGAGGTTGAGACAGTTAAGATAGTTATTGTTTAGGGATTAACAAATCTCAATTAATCACGATTTATTATTTTTAATGTCAAGGGAAGGCATACGTGAGTATTGATACTGGAAACCCGCGTATGACACATGAGTCGCTATAAGGGAAACACGCGTACAGATCTGTACGCGGGTTGCAATGAAAAATACTTGCATACAGTACGTGACATGCTGTAGGAAAAGTCGCGTATGTACGCGGGTTGCTTATAGGCAAAGTCGCGTACATCAATTGACATATGAAAAGGTAAAAATGGTAAGCTGGATGGATAGTGAATGTATTTCATAACATGCCCATCTATAGTGTTTTAGGCAACCTTCTATCTATAAATGTCATTTTGTGCACCGACATAGGAAATGTCAGCACTCGGACGGAGAAGTGCCATTTGGGTTGATAACAATACTACGCGATAATAAGAACCCTTCATATTATGTAGATCTTGGCCATAGTGGCCTTCATTGCATTAAAGTCATAAATTATTCCTCTATCAGCCTAAAATTTCATGAATGGATAATCATAAAAGTTCAAAAACCTTGACTTCCAAGATCCACCTGCTCAGTCCAGAGTCTACATCTTATTATTCCTAAAATGTGTGTGATTGGAGTAGGCGAACCCCATGAGTTTGGATTGTGATTTTTACTGGTCAAAGTTAGGAACCATTTTTTGGTTTTCACTAACATTTTGGGAGTGCTTTTATTTAAGTACAATACTTTAATTCCATGTCTAGGAGAAGATTAAATCCTAGCTTTCAAGTATTTATTGGTTTGTCAAGAGCATGGATTTTTGGGTTCCTTGTTAGTTTTAATATTTTCCAGCATTTGAGTAAAGGAGGGTGGGTTGCCTAGATTTTTATTGGGAGACAAGACAAAATCCTGTTATGATTCTATAACGTTTGCCATGTAATGGTTGGAGTCTATGAGAAGAATAGGAAGAAATTATGGTAACCATGACGTTGCGGGATGTATTTTTGTCGAATGAATTTTTACATAATACAATGGTTTTGTGGACGTAACCCCAAGAACGGGGTGAACCACGTACATCTGTGTCTTCTTATGCATCTTATTTATCATTTGTGAGATTGTGTTTTATGTATATTTTTCTACGTTGTGACATAGTAACTTATGTATTTTTATTTATTTGTGTTATCAAGATTTGCATTGGTATCGAATGACACCGGATTCCATCAAGTATTAATATTATATGAGTTAGGCATTGTTGAAGTATAAATATGATTGATTATGCACAAATTTTGAGTAAAGGAGGGTTTGATTTTAAAGGTTTTGTGAATTTACTTATTGTACATGCTATCCGTAAATGGGAAACAACTTCTGCATTAAGCATACATTTCTTCTTTTGTATGAATTGAATTTTTGATGGAAAATGCCCTAAAAATTAAGAGTCTTCTCTATATGCTTGCTAAGTGGTGATGGTGCACTCCCTTTCCTCTCACTTATCTCCTTTCCAAAAGATAAGCAAGATTATGTAAATCCTCTTAATAATTCCTATTGAGCTTTAAACATGATCAAAAGATGAAGGTATTGTTTTAAGTGCTTCCAATTAAAAATGGATAGACAAGGAAATCTATTAATAAGATTAGTTAACATTGAGGCAACCATGGTAATATTAAACATGTAATCAGTTTTCGGATGGAAATTTTTTTGAGACTCGCGTAGGTGTGTCACAGGTGGTATCGGAGCGAGAGTTGAAACACGTGGGCCTATTTGGGCTCAAAACGCTCCTACATATTTTGTTTCGGAACTAATGATTGAGTTTTGCTTTGTGATAACAGAGATCAACAAGTCCACATTGTTCAAAAATATAGATACCTTAAGTTGTACCAAATGCAAATGCTTTATTGACCTTGTAGTTGTGCAGGAGAAGGTGGAACGTCTTCTCAAAATCACAATGAATATGGCCATTACTTTTGCCAATTCCACGTCAGGCCAATGACATGAGTACGTAGGTATCTTGCTATTTTCCTTGATTACTTTCGAAGAGGTTTATGAATGGGTAAGACGATTATTTCGTCTCTATGTGAATTGCACAAATAAATTCTTAGTAAAGTATAGAAGACTTCTTATACAAACTCATGGTCGATGAAAGTACTATAGTAGTTTCTATTATAATAGTAATGTGGGAGTTGAATTGCTATAAGAAGTGACCTTTAGAACCTACATCTATTGTTGAATTGGACGTTAATGACATGATGTATGTTAAAAAGATTCTTAGAATTCCATGTGAATTGTGATAGGTTACATAGTGAATAGTGTTGCTAAAGGGTAGCATTGAAAGGGTTACCTAATTACCTAAAAACCTAATGTGAATTGAATATTGATTATAAGTCTTCTAGACCTAATTGGGGGTTCATTATTTGTAAAGTAAGTGGCTCATGAGAGTATACTCCAAGGTTGTAGAGGTATCATTATAGATATGTAAATATACATACATAACTTACCTGAATCCCTTGAGGATAGCAAGGTAGCTACTAAAAGGGAACCTGATAAGTTGATCATTTAGGAGTAACTGTATTACCCTTGGAAAACTCTCTAAAAGATTAGCCGCAGACTATCACGTACTGTAAAATGGTTTAAGCACAAAGGTAAGTAATGCTAAAGTAGTAGCCATGCTAAAACATTTGTTGTACTATCAAGATTATACAAATACAAATTGTATTAAATAAATGTTACCAATACTAACACTATGTAAAATAGGAAAACAACTCTTTACATTTGGAATTTCATGTAAAACCAGGAACAAAACGATTGCATTAAATTGTATGGATACATGTTAGTCGAACGGAGACGATTGAATATAGATGTTGGTAATAAATAATTGGTTAAGGTGCATGACTAATTATAGCCAAAGTAAATTTATTGACTGATCATTTAGGTTGAAGGTAGGAAGTAATGTTTCTCAAAGATTTGGGTCCATTAGTTTTTGACAAAACTCTTTTACCTATATGTATGCACATAACTATCATATGACTTTGGGTCCTAAATGCATATAAAGAAGAATTGTGTTCATGAACTAATAAAAATGGTTAGTCATTACACCTAATAAGTATATGATGAAAGAAGTGAATGTTATTTGTTTTCTGAACCTGTGTGTAACAAAAACTCTCAGAAAGTAAATGTTAACTTCTTTATCAGAAGTTGCTGAATTAACTTGTGAATGTTGAATGCCATTAGCATACAAAAATATATGCTAAGTAAAGGTAGGACTTGAATTTCAGAATTGTTAGGAAGAGAATTCAAGTTAGTAAAATATGGCACTATTATAATGTACCCTTTACATATAATCATTAGTGTGCAAGAAATTGGGTTATGCACATAAAGACTATTGAGCTATTTATACATTTTCATTGGTATGGTTGATCTCCTTATACATTTTCATGAAAAATCACAACATTCCTTACAGTATTTCTTCAAGAAAAATAAAAAGAAAAACTAGACTGCTTATGAACTTGGACCACAATACAACTAAGGTAAATAGCATGATGTGTTGTGCCTAATATTACTGGTCGTGCATATGGAGTACACCTATATGAAGGATCCCTTTTTGATGAACTAGAATAATTGTAAGACATGGCATAAGTAGTTGAGGTATGAAGTTATGATAGCAGTTTACTTTGTTTTGGATTACTGATGTTATTGGAATTTTCATGTCCCTAGCATTGCCACTGATGAATGTGGTATAAAGTTGGAATATCCCTAGTAATTATCGAAATACAGTAGAGCAAGGATGTCTAAAGATACTGATATTGAAAATAATAAGTTTATGAATGTTGTATAACGTTATATGCTAACATTGCAGGATATGCTAGGAACACTACCAGTCGAAATTGACTGTTAGTGAAAATATTCGCTGCCTTAAATATTGAGGATAAGAACGGGTGATGTTTTATCTATTATGAATTATCAAATTTTGAGGCTTTATATACCAAGGATTAACTATGAATGATGTTGTTTATATATTGACATCACAGGCTTCACCAATATTATGACCATTGTTGCAATCAACGTGCACTATGGTATATAAATCTGCTTGCATATGTAAGTTGCACTCAATTTCTCATTAATAGTAAGGAATAATTTTCCAAGAAAATTTTATAGGGTTAAAATCACTGGAACTTATGAAAATTCTAATGATTAAATAATGAAATTTTGGGTTATCGATAGATGCTTTGACTAACCATGTAGCCGATTCACAAATTAGGACAATGACAGTAAAGTCATGCTAAACACCAAGGAGTGTGCGATATGAATAGCGAAAGTTGAAATCTACACTAAATATGAACAAGGAAAAACTTAAATGCTTCGGGAGCACAATGGTGTTAGGAAAGTGATTTCCACGTGAGCACATTGGTGTTAGGCATATATGTTGCAGGAGCACAATGGTGTTAGGCAAGCGATTGTCATGTGAGCACATTGGTGTTAGGAATATGGTGTGGAAAAAAGACCTAGGCAAAATTGGACATCTGAAAGACAGGACGTTGTTTGATGTCACTGAGGGGAAAAATTTTAACTAGTGGTTAAAAGGGAGAGTAATCTCATAAATTGTTGTAAGTCCACACAAGAATGGAAAAGAAATTCAAGGAAGATTTTGGAAAACAAAATGAACGTAAAACGTGTTGACAAATTTCCAAGTAACTATTCATGCTGAATGGGTAATGAGAGGAAGGGATCTCCTCGGGTCGAGGAGGACATGACTATCCAAAGCTTAGAGATAAAACCAACATCCAAAGGGTAGTAACTACATTTTATTGATGAACAAATTGCATTATGAAAATAATTGGGTATTATGATACCAATAAAAAAACTAGAAAGTGTCCCATAAATTGCAGATTATTACAATGCAAAAGGAATCTATGGCTTATGATTAAATTCAAATTATAATATTTTACATGATGTGCTAAATAAAATTGGGATAGACCTGAACTTGTTGCAGGAAAACTGTAGGTCTCGAATGACAGCGACTTGAGAAGATACGGAAAGAGCACAGGGGATCAAGATGAAAAGGACAAAAAGACAACAGGACGGAAGGAAACAAGAACACTGAGGACGGTGTTATTTTTAAGGGGGAGAGGATGTAACATCCCTCTCACATACCCCAGATATTTTTTTAATTTTTTAATGTTATTGTACTTGTATCCGAGTGAGGAGCTCAAGGCCAAGGCCCCACCAGAAACAAACCTTGCAACCTGTATAAGTGAAAAACTTTGGAGGCATATAGACATTGACATAACTTAACCATGAGAGATAAGAACAAAAATGATTAACAGATCCATAAGAGGATACCATGGTACTACGTATCGGCAGTATTAGAGATAATATCTGCGTCTACTAGGATACCTGCTTCGCTAAAACTTATCGCGACTAAGACACCACAACTTGGTACTTAACCCTGGTATGATTAAGTTAAGGACAGAAGGAGTCACACTCAGTAGAGTTAAGGGGTAATACGAGGAGAAGAAAAACCCAAGGAGCTAATGGTCAAAGGGACTATTGATCATAGTCTCCTTAAAAACAACAAGGGAAAAATAGTACCTTCAGCATACCTCGTTTACTAAATGCCATCTACCTATAAAGACTTACACATATGCTTAATATGTGGAGCTAATTATATATGGGTAAATTTAATATATACGTATAATATATATATTAATGGTGGTGGGAAAAATGCATAAGTTGGAAAGCATGATAAATCAAATTATGGTTTAAAGTATATATATTTATATTTTAAAACCCCTTATAATCCTAAATACATAGGAGAATACTTTGGTTGATTATTTAAAGGAAAGGGGGGGGGAGAATCCCTTATATATTTTTTTATGTATCTGCCATGATAAGGATATTTATCCTTATTGAAAAATTATGGTTTAGTTACTCTTACGAAAAATATCTTCATATGTGGGCAACACACAAAAATTGATTTAACTCCTATGTTAAGCCAAATAAAATATTTTCTTAGTAAAACAGAAAAGAATAATGAAGGAAAAAGGCCATTTTGGGGAGACGTAGGCCTGCAGAAAATTTCTCGGAAGCCAAATTTTATGAAGGAAAGCCTCGGCAAAAATAGTGGCAGATTCACTGCCTTGACTCATGGGGACTTGGCGCGTAGTGGGAAAAGACCGTCCCCATTTTGTATTTATGGGGAGTTGAGGTAGTTCCTTGGGGAGGGGGTGTAAGATACATAAAATCTATGTGCTTTGGAGAAGAGAGGGAGCTCGGTGAGTTGAGTAATACTCTCTGTGCGTAGGAGAAGGAAGGAACCCTAGTGCGAGAAGGAAGGAGATAGTTGTAGAAGTTATACTCTTAAGATTCTGTTAGCTACTCACGATTGCTGAGGTGATGAGGTATGATTCACCATGGCACGTGATTTTTTTTAAACTAACCCAGTGTATTGGATTGAAATCGCCACACTATTGTTTTTAGAACCAAATCTATTCCAGTTAAAATCATTTTTGCTTCATGATTGATCGTTTGTGTATAGTATGAGGTTACTGTGCCTCTAATGTTAAGAATCAAATCCATAAGGTAGAGTTTGGAATTATCGTACATTGGATTTAGAAGCCAAATCCCTATTGCGTTATCCATCCCTCAGTTTTGGGGGTTGAGGCATGATTTGTCTGGTAAGAAACCCCTTTTCTGCTCTTCATTTTTATGAAAACACCTTTACTGTCTCATAATCGAGTTGAGATGGGAAAGACATGGCAAAGCGCAACTAGATTGATAGTATGAGATTTTTTTGCTAAAAATACACCCACCTTGTTCTGTCTTGAAGTAAAGCATTTTTACTAGAAAGCTTTTATTCTACATTAAGAGATACTTTACAAAGAACACTGGAAAGCTCTTCCGATTCAAGTTCATCTTCACCATGACCTTTTTCATTTATGTTTCTGCTATCATGTAGCCGCAATTGCCTCAGCCTCTCCCATGGAATTTTCTCTATTTTGCAGAATGTCAGCGAGACTATTTATTGAAGGCCAGTTTTCATTGCATAAACTTCTTCTTGGTGCTTGGGTTTAGATTCTATTTGTAATGCAATAGGGTTCTGGTTCAGCAGTTTCTCAAAGAGATTATGAAGGGAAAACCAGTTGCTGCACACTAAGCAAATTTGGTGACCTTGTTTTTCTTCTTATTTTCTTCCATTTAATGATTTCTATCTCGGGGTATATGGGTCTGGATGGATGGTTGTATTTTTTCATATTTTGTTAAATATGCTCCATATCATGCGAAACCAACATATGCTCGTACTTAAGAAAGGCATTGATGCATTGTAGCAAATAGCTAAATTTCATCTAACTTTGAAAATCGCATTTATAAAAGACCTTAGCTGGCACACATGGATGTCCCTGTGATTTTATTATTTTATTGCCTTTCTTCCAGTATTGAACAATAGAGATTTAGATGCTGCACATAGTTACTTTCTTGGTTGCTGGACCCCAATAGAAATGTGATATTAGAAGAACACTTTATGGATGCCATTAATTCTCTAAAAATAGTTTTATATAATAATGTGTATATATACTGCGCGATAATAAGAACCCTTCATATTATGTAGAGCCTGGGCATAGTGGCCTTTGTTGTATTAAAGTCATAAATGACTCCTCTATCAACCTGAAACTTCATGAATGGATAATCATAAAATTTCAGAAACCTTAACTTGCAAGATCCTCTTGCTCAGCCCAAAGTCTACGTCTTATTATTCCTAAAATGTGTGTGATTGGAGTAGGCGAACCCCAGGAGTTTGGATTATGATTTTTACTGGTCAACGTTAGGAACCATTTGTCGATTTTCACTAACATTTTGGGAGTGCTTTTATTTAATTATAGTACTTTTATTCCATGTCTAGGAGAAGATGAAATCCTAGCTTTCAAGTAGTTATTGGTTTGTCAAGAGCATGGAATCTTGGGTTCCTTGTTAGTTTTAATCTTTTCCAGCATTTGAGTAAAGGAGGGTGGGTTGCCTAGATTTTTATTGGGAGACAAGATAGAATCCTGTTATGATTCTATATTGTTCGTCGTGTAATGGTTAGAGTCTATGAGAAGAACAGGAAGAAATTATTGCAACCATGATGTTACGGAATGTATTTTTGTTGAATGAATTTTTACATAATACAACGGTTTGGTGGACGTAACCCCAAGAACGAGGTGAACCACGTACATCTGTGTCTTCTTATGCATCTTCTTTATCGTTTGTGAGATTGTGTTTTATGTATCTTTTTCTGCGTTGTGACATAGTAACTTATGGATTTTTCTTTATTTGTGTTATCAAGATTTACATTGGTATAGAATGACACCGGATGCCATCAAGTATAAATATTATATGAGTTAAGCATTGTTAAAGTATAAAGATGATTGATTATGCACAAATTTTGAGTGAAGGAGGGTTTGATTGTAAAGGTTTTGTGAATTTACTTATTATACATGCTATCCATAAATGGGAAACAACTTTTGCATTAAGTATACATTTATTCTTTTGTATGAATTGAAGTTTTGATGGAAAATTCCCTGAAAATTAAGAGTCTTCTCTATTTGCTTGCTAAGTAGTGATGGTGCACTCCCTTTCCTCTCACTTATCTCCTTTACAAAAGATAAGCAAGATGAAGTAAATCCTCTTAATAATTCCTATTGAGCTTTAAACATGATCAAAAGATGAAGGTCTTGTTTTAAGTGCTTCCAATTAAAAAGGGATAGACAAGGAAAGCTATTCATATGATTAGTTAACATTGAGGCAACCATGGTAATATTAAACATGTAATCAGTTTTTCGGATGGAAATTTTTTTGAGACTCGTGTAGGTGTGTCACAGCTTCAAGTTGAACTTCCTCAGATAATAAAGGATTTGTGACAGCTTGGAAGTTGTCTATTTGAGAAAAGGTAAATAACAGATCTAATTCTTATTTTCCTTTCTTAGAATGTGGATCAAAAGAAGGAACGAGAAAAAATGAATATTCAGGAATCTCCAAGGATGAGGGATGTTTAAACTTTCCTGATGAGGTAGAACTTAATCTTTGCCTAGTTTCTTTTAATATTTGTTCAGGGTCCGAGACTGCTGGATTTAAAGGTGATGAGGGATTTCCTCAAGTTCCTATCCTTTTTGAAGCCACTGTAACTTTCTATTGGTAACTGATGTAGGTGATTGATGTAGTCTATAACAGGTCTTATTGATCTGGTTCACCCTCCAAAATAAAATATATAAAGATGTCGAATACCTAGGGAATATGTGCTTTTGTTTCTCTGTTCCCCGGCAACGGCGCCAGCAGATGTTATCCCTAAAGCTGAACCTAGACTACTGAAGTTCAAGCTCAAAGAAATCTTGAAGATAAATCAGACTGATAAAATCAAATTTAGACAAGGACGGTATGTAATCAAAGGTGTTAAGAAATCAAATAAGATAAGAATCATAGAATTGCATGACACATAATAAAATACAAAGTTCAACAATAGAAGATATTACGAGCATGAATTTACAAATAAATGAATCTGGTTCTGCAACTGAGCACTTAAAGATAACTGCACTTCATCACAAGAATCTTGTAATGGATTAACAAGACCATACATAGGATAAAATCATAATAAAATGAAATTCATAAATAAAGGCAAAACATTCTCATGATCATAATCATTTCAAAGTAATGTTCTGTATTAAAGATGCAAAAGAGTATATGTCTTACAGTTCATAACTAAAACTTGATTCCCATCTATGCTTCCAACCCCTTCTACATCTACCTACTAACTATTATATACAAAATTTTCAAAGTTTTGAAACAATTGTTAGATCCTATTTTCATGGATCGAACTTTCAAAAATAGTAAAGTCTTAGATCTTCAGCTTCGGACTTAATACAAGTGTAATCAAAGTAAAATAATACTATCTACCTGTCAAATTCTAATTACTTTTGAACTAACTATCCTAAGTCTTTTCCAACTAAATACTTTTAGAATCTTCTGCTATAACAGTCAAATCACTCAAAACCTGGGGTCTCTTTTGCAACCTGGCATATTTAGCATCCTTGTTCTCCACTCGATTCTGTGCTTCTTTGTTGTGGATCTTCATGTGCTCATATTGTTTTTGAATGGCTCTTTTCTCCCTTAAGATATCTTTAGATATAAGAAGAATCTTCTAATAATCAGTCTCTTTTTCTTCCAATTCTTCCCATAATCTCTTATTTTCATTCATCAGACTTTCATTTATGTTCTGAAGAAATTTAGTCTGTTCCTTATAAGACTGTAAAGATTTTTTGATCTGATTTAAATATGGGACTACCTCAGTTTCTTTTACATCCATAAGAACTTCATATTCTTGCATAGACCTTGATACTGAACCATTTTCATTTTCAGAATAGACTTGTTTATTCATGCAAAATTTCTTAGGTATAGATCTTGCAATACCCTGAAGATCTATGTAGTTTTCATTTTCTGAACAGTGCCATTCCTTGGACACATGTATGTTTTCCTCGCTGAAGGAATCATTCATAATAACGAGTTTGCTAGAATCTTCATTTCTGTTTCTTGGATGATGTATTAGTTTCATTTTTGCCTCCAACCTGCTCCTTAATCTAGTCCTTGGCTTTTAGCTAATATCTTTTGCTTTTAAAATTTGAACTTGTTCTTCTTCCTTCAAATTTGCATTTTTTATAACAATACTCAAACTATCATGGTTTTTAAGATCTTCCTTTACCTGCTTAAATATTGTTTCATCTGTAGCTTAAGCTTCTGGAAACAAGCTATTCACAACTTTAGGTTCTTCTGTGAAGCATTTTCCTTCCTCTGTAATCTGTTCATTTTGCTCCACGTGCTTCTCTGTTTGCTGATTCGAATCCTTTGCTTTTTTATATGAACTTTCTTCCCTTTTTCCTTTTTCTTTAACTTTTTATTCAAACCCTAATCCAAGTAGAAATATCTCTCAACCCTGTCCATCCTTATTCAAATGTGAAATTACCAGCAACTTTATCAAACCTTGGTGATAGATAGAATGAGCAATATATTCTGGATGGGTTTGAACCCATGTAACCATCCTTTGCAAACTTTTTAACAAATAAAATGGTAAGTTAAGTTTTAAACTTCCATTTAGATGCATTAACAGTCGCAAGTGACATTTAAGGATTCTGTCGTAGCGACCTTCATAGGTTATGTAATTCTGAACCATTTCTAATGGAATTTGCCAATTAGGTTTGATTTTACTTACGTGAATACCATTTTTCCAGCTTAGCTTCTCAAACCCCGGAAACAAGAATTCACCAAAATTATCCTGAAAATCTTGTTGTTTGAACCACTTTTCTCCCTGCGATGGAACACCAATTGCTTCTACAATAGATTCTTCATCCAATGTAACCCTTAAACTCTTGAAATCGACAACCCCATCTCTGTAATTTTTTATGAACGCTCGGGTCACTTGAATGTTATAACCCTGCAATCTCTCACAAAAAAAGGAACCAACCAGGATTTCTCATTAACTGAGCTGATCTTGGAAATCGCATAATCCACTATGTATTATCTGGTTCAAGTCTGCAAATTAAACCTCTCAGCCTCCTCTTCATCATACTAGCTAAGTCTTCATCCGTAGTTATCCTAGGCATTTCAATAATTTCACACAATACATTCCAAAGCAAAGTCAAACAGGTTAATGTGATAAATGATGAGACATTACAGGCTAACATCAACATTAATAATATTTGTCCATCATGTTTAATGATATCGATGCATGTGGGTACGCCCTTGAAATTATACAAACACTTGCGATAGCCTGGAGAATGCCACGATCAAATGGTTCATGCATTATTTGAATATGCCTTTAAAGCACAATCATAATGTATTAAACCATAGTATAGATCCTTTCCACCTATGTACAATCCTTCCCATGTGCCTTCACTCCATCATTACACTAACAGAAGCTTTAATCTCATATCGTGAATCAAGTCAAAATGGCAGCACTGCAATGTTTTCACATTTTATATATGCTGCCAGTTTATAACCAAGGTTATGCTTAATCTCATAATATCCCTTGCTTTAATACAAACTAATAACCTTTGAAAGATAAATGATTTGAGCTTTATTATGGATTAAAGAAAAACATAGAAAAAATCATAAAAAACTAAGGTAAAACTTGGATAAATGGTAAAGGGTAGGGTAAAACTAGGATTATGAACCCAAATGGAAACACTAAGAAAAAACAAAATAAAAACAGTAAGATAAATATGAAAAACAACAATAGAGATAACACTACTTATAAATTATGATAATTCATACATGTATAATACATATAGTAGGATACTATCCTGGCTGCCGCTTTTTTTAATCGTAGTTTTATAGATTTACACTGAGTTTCTTACACAACAACTCAGGATTTTACTAATTAATTTTGAATTTGACCAAGATACTTACAAATTATCAATAGGTACATATTTAATGGATACATTATGATACTCTTTACTATAATAAAGTCATAATATGTGAATGGTCAAATTTGTTGACTCATTTTAAGTCTAAATATCTCCTTCTCTACAAAAATGACACTACATATTCTTTTGTAACCCAATTTGAAAACCTATATGTAGAGTAAGGTGGAAAATAGTAAACCACACAATTTCCAACTTAAATCACTCAAAAATATTCAATAGTGATGGTTAGGTGGGCATTAAATTATGAACATGGTAAGACTTAGTTCTAAACATAAAATTTGTTATTTTGTCAAATTAATTGCGAGCAAATGAAACATAATTTTAGGAAACTCAAAGAGTTTTTTTTCAAACATACACCTGTCTTCAATCCCATGGTATTACTTTAAATTAATAATAAATGTATGGACTGTGGCGTGTATTTTGATAACCCATTTTTGTAGATTAACACTTCTTTTTTACATAACAAATCACGATTTTAGTGATTAATTTCAATTTCACCGAATACTTACAAATTATGAATAAGTATATGTTTAATGCCTATACTATGATACTCTCTATTATGATAAATTCAAGGTATCTTCATGGTCAAATTTGTTGATATAATCATTTTAAGACTAAAAATCCCATGCTCTGTAAAAATGCATACATCAGGCACTTTTTGAACAAAAATAAAAAAACTAGTCACTAGAACATGGAAATATTTATAAATTCATGAAGATGATGTACAAAATAAAGTGTCAAAAACCAGCTGAAACTCAAATTGAAAGAAAAATTAAACAACAATGTCAAAAACCAAGTGATTGACAAATTAAAAGACAAATTAAACAACAATGTCAAAAACCAAGTGAAAGACAAATTGAACCGTAATGAAAAAAAACAACCTTCGAGACTACGGTAGACTATAGAAACGACTTAACAACTTTCCCAAAATAGATAACAACTTCATTGCTGGATAAGATATGGATGAGACTCGATGAAGTACAATGCAGACGTACCTGAGTTAGAATAATATGATTTTGTGTGGGTGAGTCAAGGTTGGTAGAATTCACGCCAAAGGAGTCTCATCAGGTAATGCTAAGTTCTTATGCCAATTTAAAATTCTGAAGGTATCCACAAGACATTTTTACATAATCAAAATTATGTTATATGTTTGTATGGTTATGTTGTAGGGTACCAGGTAGTCCAAATCACCACGCAATCCAAAACAAAACACATTGTTATAAAAATCACTCATTCAAATTCATGAGAAATGAAAATTTTTGAAACTACCTACCATGCTCAATCTATCATGGATGCCCCATTGATTTCATTCCACCATGTAGATCTAAAGGCGGCTGATATCATAATTGCGCCACCCATGCCTGGCATGTTTTACACTTCCAAGACTCTTACTATCAGTGGGTTGGAAATTTCATTAAACTCTGCAAATTTGAATCTCCATACACTTAAACTATATTAAACTCATAGTGGGTTGGAAATTTTAGTTGGCAGACTATGCTTGCTTTCAGAAAATGGCCAGTTAACTTATATTTTTTTATCGAAAATTGTCCTGATTTCCTTTTTTCAAGCTCAAATATTTTCGGTGAGTAGACTCATTTAATTACTTTACAATAAAAAAATAATATTTTAATAGGATGTGAGCAATTCTAGCCAATAGAAAAAAACATATTTTCACAAAAGAGAGCATCTTTTGATATTCCTTGATTAACATTCTTAATGATTTAGGATACACGCTAGTGTATGATAGTTTGTTATGGAACTATGAGAAGATGAACAGATGCAGTCCCATCAATCAGGGGACATTGAAGCATTCGGGGACCAGTCTCATCTATATGGGGACACTGAAATACTCGGGGACATGTCTCATCTTTCATGGGATATGGAAGTAACTCAAGAGAAACCCAAGCAGCTAGAGGGATGAGGAGAAGAGGAAGCTATTACACAAGAACCAACAATATTGCAACTCCCTGTTGAAGCCACAGCCGAGAATAAATAAGCTGCAGCCGAAACTCAAGAAGATGGTGAGATTGGAACCCAGGAATATGTTGTTACACAAGAACCAACGTCTTCACAATTGGCTATTGAAGTTAAAAAAAAGGGGTTTCGGGAAGAAAGTGTTGTTACAGAAGAGCCAACATCCTAAGAATTGTTTATAGAAGTACCCTTGTAGGCAGAAGTTGTTGGAACAATGGTAGAATAGGAAGTTGTTTCACTTTCGATTCAGAACAATCAAGCTGAAACATTGGGTGATAAGGTATGGACGCAACCTTCCCAGGACTTTGTAAATTTATATTCTAATGAGGAGAAGGACGCGGGAAAGGGAAGGATTCAAGATCTAATAGAAGAACTCTCACTGCTGAAAATAGAAGTAAAGAAATGGAAAATTCAGGTGGATAGATGTCAGGAAGGGATGGTTCCCCTTGCTGAGCATAGGAAGACTATCAGTGAATTGAGGGAAAGATGGGAATAAGAGCTAATATTCCATAAGTTCCAATGGGAAGAAGTACAAAAAGAATTGAAGGAGTTGAAGAAATTCAAGTCCATGCAAAAAGAGAAATACCAACTATACATTCTCTCCCACGATTTGATGAGCTCCAGAGCTCCATATCCCTCTTAAATATTGTAATTTTATATGAACAGTTCACTTGGTTTAAGTTGAAGGCATTAAAGGAAGGGAGACCTTACGAAGTGGCACCTTTTGCCCGGTTTTTGGAAACTTTTATGGAAAGTAGCTTCACAGAGCAGAATCTTCTATGTGATCTTTATTTTCATGAAATGGCTTGCCCCATGGACCCATACTCAAATCCTGCTCCTCACCTAGGAGATGTCCAACTGAGAGATTTTGCTTCTTTTGTCAGAAACCATGTGCAATGAGAGAATTCCTTTCAGACAGTTTTTTAGAATGAAACTAACTCTAATCTCTGGATTCGAATTAAACCTTAGTTTCCACACATTCTCCTTTCTCTTCATAAACAGAGGCTTATATCTTCCATCCAGACTCAGCATATGATTGAACTTCAAGAACAGGTCATTTCCACCTGTGTCAACTAAATTTCAAGACAATAGCACTTGTCTTTGGAAGGAAGTAAACATAGATGGCAAGCTTCTCCTCCATCATTAAAAAGGAGAGACCCTTATTGCTTTAAAAACATTAAACAATCACTCCCTAGGGTTGAGGGGTATGTTGGCTGCATGAAGAAGTGTGGAGTTAACTAGATGGGACTTAGATTCAAATATCCATTTATTTGGTGGCCAACAAGGCCATATAGGGAATATTTTTCATTGACAAAAGCAGAGGAAAGGAATTCTAGAAATATTGGGTTTCCCACAATGGATATCTAGATGGGGGAGAACAACCTGAGCTCTCTTATAATTTCTCCTCTCTTCATGAACAAGGTACAGTTCCACAATCAGAATCGGACTAATGGATTTTATTGCATGAGAACATCCAACATGATAGTTGGGGGGAGATGTTGGGCCCTGAAATGCCCCTTTTTTACCACAAATACTATGCCCTTTTTGCCTTGTCTTACCCCATTCCATGCACCAAACAGATGTTGTTTCCTCACTTAAGCCCTGAATATTCACAGGTATGATTAGTTATTGTTTCATCTTATTAATGCTTATGATTGATTATAATGAGGACTCTGCTTCTTGAATTATGCTAACACATTATGATTTTACAAAGATAGTTCAAGTTGTGATAGAATACAGGTGTAGGAGTCCGAGTGGTCCAAATAGGAGATGAAGGTGCATTGCTAGCTGTGACCTATCAATCCCATCTCTAAATGCGGGGTACAACCAAGGGTCATCATTCCACGCGAGCTGCAACAGCGCGTCATTGCTTAAAGTAGCTGCAACTAACGTGGCATCTCTTAAATTGTATATGTTATTCATTACTCGCTTGAGCAACATAATTTCCTATATTCTCTACTTTTATTTAATCACACCCACAGCTGTAACAACGCATGTAACAGGGCTTCCTGAAGATTGTAGATCTTCATGGCTGCCAGATAATAGTGAGTGAGGGTTACGATTGTTGATGTATAAGTATTGGGAAACATTTGGAGCCAGGGGTTGGTTGATATGATTTTATTGTGTAAGCTGTATTGGAGAATTTACTTTCATTCCACCATTTTGATATAATCAGATCTTTGTGTTTTAACTCGTGTTAGTTCCGACGTCTCTGTTTGAAGGATGGACTCGCCTTCCCACAGAGATTGCCAATTTAATTAGATGTTTTAATTATTTGGTTGTGTGGTGTGGAAGTTACATTAGATGCATCCTTTTGCAATAGATGCAACAGTAATGTTCAATCGTGGTGTTTCCTTGAATCGTTAGTATTTGCATTTCCTTTAAGGTGCAGATAGTTTTATATCAAATATTTTCTTTAATATTATATAAATTTTATATGGTTAAAATTATTACTACATTGCCATCTTATTTTTTCTTATTGGAAAAATAAGGTTACGTTAACATCTCATTATGAATATTGACCTTCGATAGAAAAAGACGCACAACTTAATGGCAAAAAATATTTTACATGCAACAGAGTAATAAATGTTGCGGCGGCTGTACTATGAGTCGTTGGATCTCAACCGGTTTGAGATCCAACAACCCACAATGCAATAGCCACTGCATTTATTATTCAACTGCATGTTGAATATTGTTCTCCCAACTTAACCATGAACTAGAAGTGAATTGCCAACTTAATCCTTGAAATGCATCAAAGTAGACATCACCATCAATCATCCCACGAGATACTTTACCATCACTGCTGTCTTCAATGTAGGTTTTTGGCAACGATATTTCTTTAACACAACAGGCAGCTCAGTGTCAGTAAGGCTCGCAATATGCCTATGTAAACGGTCATATGCTTCAGGGTAGGAAGTCAATCTGTTAGCTATTATAATAATCTTTTTCAAATTCTCAATAGTCAAATTATCTTTCAATACATTTTTTGCCAGAAATGGTTCGCAGTTAGGCATGAAAAATAGGGTAGGCCTGTCCACGGTTCATTTCGTAATTTCTTCATTTACAAATATACAAGTGCAGCCGAAGGCGCTTATAGCAGTTTGATCCACTATAGAGAGTTCTGAATCATAGACCAGGATATCATTTACCAAAATTTAACAAAATCATCATCATTATTAACAAAATTTAAAAAAAAAATCAAAATTAATAACATTTATAAATACTATTATTTAAAAGAAAAAACATATAATTTAATATTTCATTTTTCTTCCTAAAAGAAATTCCATTTTTTAAATATACTTTCATGTCCAAGCAAAAACCGAGTTTTTTAAAGCGTAGTTTACTTTTAAGTGCGAAAACCGAGTTTTTTTAAAGCGTAGTTTATTTTTAAGTGATAAACCGAGCATCCTCTTATGATTAATTTATGGAACCCTTATGGATCCGCTAATACCGTAGACTTGTTGATATTCTCGATCTATTAAAATGTATAAGAATAATTTAGTAAGGTCCATCCTAACACTAAATCAACCCTAACATTTAATAATAATAAAGAGAACCTATCATCCAAATCTAAATCTGTAATATCCTAATTAACAAGTTATGGAAGAATTTCCACGGTGAAATTGCTAGTTATAAAATATAGTTCACTAATGTTAGTTTCCATTATGGAACCTGCAAATAGAGGGATCCCTAATGTGGTAGGAACAACCACCTTCCACCCAACCATATATTAGGAACAACTGTGCCATTAATCAACCCCGAGCCAAATTACACATGCTAAGAGTGGCGACCGAGTCAACCTCGGATTCATGTCTTTGTCCATAAATGAGAAATAACTAGTTTAACATAGAGTGATCACACAACAAGAATTCATTTCCAAAATACTCAACACCATCTTACCTTCGTCATATTCCTCATTCTTATAGTTTATTTTGCTTAGGTCTTTTTTGCATGCATGAAATTTCTGCAACTAACAAAATCTTTGATTTTCATGGTGTGTCTAGTGCCATAAATACATTTATGACACTTGTTTCAACATCATTTCCTCATTTAACATGGTTGTCCTCCTTCATTCATAATTTTATTTAATCTTATTGTTTTATTACATCTATAGTCCAAGAACCTATTGGCAAATTCCAGATCCAACCAATTTATTCAATTAAAACAATACCTCAAAATAAATCATAATTACTAAATAATGTTTATTTCTTGAGGATGTTACAGACCCCATGCTTCGCAAGCATGGCCTTTTGATAGACTTTGTCCATTTAGTTTAGAGGTGTAACAGGTTAAAACAATCAACTAATTCCAACTGTGCAAAGTAAACATTTCTTCTATTAATGATGAAAAACCCTTAAAACCCTAAACCATGTTCTTCAAAATAAAGAAATGAAATGCTACCTTGAAATTTAAAGTTTGGCATTAATGGCAAGGCTTTAGAATGCTCTTAACTCATTCAATTGATGGAGCACTCACTTCTTCACTCCTCTTGCCTCACATGTCAATTAGAGAGTTAATATTGCTCTTAAAAATCGAATTTAAATTTTGGTTAAACATAGACTTGGGGTCAAAATTTTACCTTCAACATGATGTTGTAAGAGTCGAGGGCTCTTATCCTCCAAGATCACCATTCGTTCCTCTTCCTTGCACAAAGAAAAAGCGATAGAGTCAGTCCTGTTGTATTACATGTAAATATTTATTTTAAAGAGTTTTAAATACTTAAGCATTTTCTTTACCTCTTCTTCGTGCTACCATTGCCGATTTTAGGAAGCTTCCTCAATCACAACTGAAGGAAGTTAAGCCAATTGCTCTTCACATTACCAAACATGAAAACATGGATAACTAAGACTACACAAAGGAAATACTCGACCACACTATTTTTTTTTTTAAATAGCATAGTGTAAGTTGTTCATCAATGATGCATAACTCTAGCAGTCATGCCTAGAAGCATACCAAGAATAAACATAACATAGCTACGATGAAACGATTAAACCATCAACTAAACACACAAAGAACAAAGGAAAATATTTTCCACAACATAGTAATTATCTCAACAAAAAACCCTAATAGATTTCAATAATGTGGTTTACATGGAGTACAATTCTAAGGACAGGATCCAATCTCCCTTTCCATAGGAGCATTTAAAACCTACTCCAATATAAATTGTCCTAGTTGCGTTGTCAACTCGAACATCATGGCTATGGGACATGTAATGCCCCATTTTGACTTTAGCGTCTAAACTACCATTGCATGTTTGTATTAGTTATTATTGTCGAAGTTTGTTAGTATGATGCATTGTGAACCTGTGGACTTACTATTTTGTGAAAGATATACAGATATATTTGTATGATGTTAATAAGTTATGAATAGTGGTCGTATTTGAATTATCTATCTAGCAGGAAAAATTAAAAGATGATGGGTACATGGATACAAATTTAAGTTATCTATTGAATAAATGAATATGATACTAAGTGCATGGTACATTGAAAACCAATTACATTATTATTTGTTAATAATGAAATAGGTATGTGTAGTATCCTGAATTTTGGACCTAACACTTATGGGCATGAGCCCCATTGATTATGATGTTACCTTGATGTTTTATTTTGATATAATGGGTCAAAGACCACACTGCATATGAACATGATGATTTGTTGATACACTGGGTGTAAGCCAATTGAATATGATATATATATATGTCCGCTTGTGTTGGGCATGGACCTTGAAGCACATGATTGATGAGATGTTTTGTGTTGAGCGAGGAGCTCTGGAGCACATGGGTAAATTGATGTTTTGTGTTGAGCAAGAATCTCTCGAGCACATGAGTACTTATATTTGTGTTGAGTGAGAAGCTTTGGAGCACATGACTTTTGAGACATTTGTGTTGAGTGTGAAGCTCTCGAACACATGAAAAGATAATTTGGAAGTGTTGGGCATAGGCCCTGGAGCCTTCCATATTGATGTTGAGCATAAACTCTAGAACATCGCATCCTTGGCCATTGTATCCCTAGGTGTATCGTACAAGTACATCCTAGCATTAGTGTTGAGCAAGGAGCTCTAGAATTGCACTAAGTTTGTAACTCCATGTTTTTAGCGTTGAGTATGGGCTCTAGTAAGCGCTAGGAGTTACTGAAAATAATTAATGATTCCCGAGTGAAAATGACTCGAGAAAAATATTGATCTCATCTCACTTATTTATAAGTGATTAAATGAAATTTTGAATTTTTGTAGTCTCATCAAGTACTAAAGAACTACCATGTTATATGAGGGAATCCAACATGCAAAGATGTTTAGAGTTGCCTAGCCTACTAGAACTAACCATCTGCATGATGACCTTAATGAAGAAAGTGTCATAAGTCTAGGGATCATAATATGTAATACCCTAAGACAGTTGTTACCAAATAATATATTATTATATATTTTATACAAAGTATCTATAAAGTGTACACATAGTAATAATATTAATAATGTAAGAAATAAGGAAAAGTTCCATCTATTACTATTATTACTAAGATAAAAATTAAATATTATAATACCTATAAAAGTCCAATTAGGAACTAGTTAAAAGTTCATAAGTTAAAATATTAAAAGTACTAAATTAAACAAAAAGGGTTAAATCAATAAATGAAATGATTTTTTATTGAACTGCCCCTTTGACTGAAAATTATGTCTATAAAGTCTCAAGCCAAGAGAGGCTTGGGGATCTCTTCCATCTTTTTGGAGTCATTATTCTGTGTGATTATTCTCAAGAGAGTTCTTGGAGAACATTTTCCTAAGAGGAAAACGCAGAACTGATCCACACCTGATATACCAGTTAGGGAAGCCTTACCTTAGGAGCTCTAAGCTACTTGCATGTTGGAACGAGCTCAAGGGGGTTGAGATTAAAACCAGAAACGGTTCCGGGTCATGGTTGGTTGGAACGTGGTAGTTCCCAAGCAATTTGGTTGTCTATACCGAGGTCATGTCTGCGTGTGAATTGTTAATAATAGGTAATTGCGTGTGCAGGTTTTAGCCATTAAAAGAGCTTCACTTTTTAGGTATGAGGTTCTTGACTACCTATTTCATTATCTAGATTAATTTCTCGCTAGATTAAGCAAGTGATTATATTATATTTCTAACCCTATGTACCTTTGTTTCCCATTTCAAAATTATTTTAGGGTTTCATTTTCATTATAAACCCTAGGCTATAATTCAATTTCGTGTTTAAATATTTATGAGGGGTTTTGTACTTTTAGTTTTATTTATGTATTGTCTTTTACAGCTTAGACCTTGTTTTCCTACATCCTAGGAATTATTTCTAATAAGTACCTAGCTATGCATTTACCTATGTACTCTACTCACACATTTCATATTGTGAGCAGAGTTAAGTTTAGGAGTAAAAGACTAGTTCAGAATTAAGCTTCAAACATAATATAAACATAAAACATAGTTAACGAAAAATATGAGCTATTAAACAAATCATTATATAATATCCTGTATAAACAAAAATAGAATCTAATTAAGTAATACTATAACCTCAGTATTCTTTATAATCTAAGAATAAATCATAAATTCAAAGTATAAAAATCAACTAAGACCTCTCACGATCTATATAAACATTGTCATTTTTCTTTAAAACAAACATCAGCATAGTCAAGCTACATACCAAGTATCGTTACCACCTATGGTTCACTATTTATTACTATTAACTAGTTTCACGAAATTATAAATTACTGTAAACAATTTACCCACCCAGTAAATATTTTCAAAGTTTAAATAAAACAAACCCTTAAATAATTATACTACCATATTACAAATCGTATGTGTAATGTCCCCAAAAATTGAAAATAATTTTTTTTTATAGGCTAGTGACAACTACCCAAAAGGGATCATTAGTACTTGTGCAAAAACATAGATGCTCCTTAAACTTGCAACCTCTTTGGATTTTGCCCACTGTCTTGTTAATCTCTTATCCATTCCGTGAGTGTTAGTTCGTTTACTTCTTATGCCTTAATTATGTTATTTAAACTGTCGATCTATCTTAGTTATTACTGTCGGTGAATTAATGAGTTATATAGATCATTGTTTTGCTCTTGCACATGTTTACTTTGTTTATTTAATGAAAACTAACTTAACTTTATTGATGGGAACAAAGTGATGGAGTGGCGGGACTCGTTCTCCCATGATCAGAGAGGTAAGTTTATTCTTTGTTATGCCACTATTATGCATGCTTACTTAGTTCATTCGAACTAAGGCACCTTATTCATTGATTCACAAGCTGTTAGTGTTAACCTTGACTTGAGATCGAGTCAAAGGTGGATAGGTCTAGCACATGGTTTGTTGTAGCCCATGGTATTGTCCCATAGTATTGCATGTGTTAACCTTGACTTGGGATTGAGTCAAAGGTGGTTAGGTCTAGCACATGGTTTGGGCACATGGTTTTGTTGTATCACATGGTATTGTCCCATGGTTTTGCATGTGATTAAGCCTTTATAAGGCTTGAGGAGGCTCCATTGTAAATCGCATTGTACTAGTACTGAGTACTGTATTGTACTGGATGTGAGTACTGTATGGTGCTGGATGTGAGTACTGTATTGTACTGGATGTGGGAATTGTATTGTGCTGGAAGAGAGACTGTGAGAGCATGAAGAGGAAGTGCAGCAGTTTTGCTACAGGGCGTATCCCTTTATCTTTCTAGACTGAAATAAAAGGACTGGCAAATTTGTTTGTGGACATAGCCCATCGTTTGGGTGAACCACGTTATATTCTGTGTCTCTCTATAATGTTTAGTGTGTTTTTGCATCTTGTTTATTGATTTAACTGTATATCTGTTATTGCTCTGTGGTCCTGTTCTTCTAACAATTGGTATCAGAGCCAAAAGGTCTATTTGGTTTGTAAACTCGCAGGAAAGAAGGGTTCCTGGTTCGAGTGGGAGAAATGGAGGAAGAAGCAAAGTTTAGGGTTGATAAATTTAACGGCCAAAACTATCAGTTATGGAAGATGCAAATGGGGGACTATCTGTACCAGAAAGATCTGTACCTACCGTTGGGTGGAAAAGCAAAACAGCCAGTGGCTATGAAGGATGAAGAATGGGAGGTTCTTGACAGAAAGGCACTAGGAACAATACAGTTTTGTCTGGCTTCGTCAGTGGCCTTCAATATTTTGAAAGAAATAACAACAAAGGGTGTGATGAGCGCATTGAGTAAGCTCTATGAAAAACCCTCGGCTTCTAACAAGGTATTTTTAATGAAGCATTTATTTAATATGAAGATGTCAGAAAGTGGATCTATTGCTGACCATTTAAATGAGTTTAATACACTTACCAGTCAGTTAAGTTCTGTAAAAGTGAACTTTGATGATGAGGTTAGGGCTCTTCCAATCTTGTGCTCATTTCCAGAAAGCTAGAATAGCTTGGTCATGGCTGTAAGTAGCTCTGTCCCTAGTTCAAGCACTCTTAAGTTTGATGATGTTGTTAGTGTTATTCTTAGTGAGGAAATGAGAAGGAAAAGCATAGGTGAGACAACAGGTAATAAGTTGACCATGGAGAGAAGAGGGAGACAAAAAGAGAGAGGAAGGAGCCCAAGAAATCGCAGCAATTCTAAAAAGGGAAGATCCAAGTCTAGATTCGAAAAAATAGAATGCTGGAACTGTAGTAAGAAAGGACATCTAAAGAAATACTGTAGAGCACCAAAGAAGAAAGGTCAGAGGCAGTAAGAGACTACCCAGGAAGCAAATGTAGCAGGTGATGTGTTACAAGATGCTTTTATTCTTGCATTAGATAATACTAGTGATTACTGGGTAGTAGATTTAGGGGCTTCATGTCATGCTACATCCCATAGGAAATTCTTTTATGATTATGTTCAAGGTGATTTTTGGCATGTGTTATTGGGGGATAATGAACCATGTAAAATTATTGGAAAGGGTAAGGTACGGATTAAACTAAATAATGGAAATGACTGGTTGCTAAAGGATGTAAGGCACATTCCTGCTATGAAAAGAAATCTGATCTCAACAGGGCAGTTGGGAGATGGTGGCTGTTTGTCTACGTTTGGAGAAATGTGGTGGAAGGTTACTAAACGATCAATGGTAATTGCAAAAGGAGATAGGATAGGTACATTATATTTATGTCCTCATAACACTGATTATTCTATTTCTGTAGCTTCCACAGAAACAGCTGCAGCGTTGTGGCATCATAGGCTTGGCCACATGAGTGAGAAGGGGATGCAGATTCTCCACTCAAGGAAACTGCTTCCAGATCTGAAGCAGGTAAGTTTGAAATTTTGTGAGAACTGTGTTTATGGAAAACAGAAGAGAGTTAGATTTCTCAGGGTTGGGAAACAAAAGAAGAGTGAAAAGTTAGAGCTTGTCCATACAGATGTATGGGGACCAGCTCAGGTACAATCTCTTGGTGGATCTCATTATTATGCTGCTTTTATTGATGATGCAACTAGAAAAACTTGGGTTTATTGCATTAGACAGAAATCTGATGTGTTTGATACTTTTAAGAAGTGGAAAGATTTGGCTGAGAATGAGACAGGAAAAAGGTTGAAATGTCTCAAATCTGATAATGGAGGTGAGTACTGCAGCAAGGAGTTTGACAGTTACTATTCACATAATGGGATTCGTAGAGAGAAGACAGTCCCTGGAACACCCCAAGAAAATGGCATGTCAAAAAGGATGAACAGAATGATCATGGAGCGTGCAAGGTGTATGAGATTGCGTGCAGGGTTGCCCTTACAGTTTTGGGCTGATGCTGTAAACACTGATGTTTATTTAATAAACAGAGGGCCTTCAAGCACTTTGGATGGTGGAATTACAGAGGAGGCATGGACAGCTAAACATGTAAAATACTCATTTCTGAGAACTTTTGGTTGTGAAGCATTTGTCCATATTGATAAAGATGATAGAACAAATCTTGAGACTAAATCCAAGAAATGTACCGTTATTGGATACGGGGTTGATGATTTTGGTTATCGCTTATGGGATCTTAAAAATCGCAAAATCATTAGGAGTAGAGATGTAGTATTCAATGAAAAGGTCATGTACAAAGATCAGTTGCAGGGAAAGAAAGAAGAAAAGGAAAACACAGAGTACACAGTGCTTGATGAAATCAAAGAAAATGAAGTTCCAAAAGGACCAGAAAATCAAGAGCAACAGCAGGTACCTGAAACTCCTGCAACTGTAAGAAGGTCTACCAGGTTAAGTAGACCCCCTGAACAATTCTATCCTTCACTGTATTATTTATTGATGATTGATTCTGTTGAGCCAGAATTTTTTGAAGAAGCAATGCAGGTAGAAACTAGAAAGAAGTGGGAGCAAGGCATGGATGAGGAGATGGACTCATTGGTAAGAAACCAAACTTGGGATCTTGTTAAGTTCCCTGCAGAAAAAAGGGTATTGCAGAATAAATGGGTTTACAGGTTGAAGGAAGAAGATGGAGGAAAGAAGCAGTACAAGGCTAGACTTGTTGTAAAGGGGTTTGCACAAAAGAAAGGTATAGACTTTGATGAAATATTTTATCCTGTTGTTAAAATGACTTCAATTAGAACTATTTTAAGTCTAGTGGTGGTAGAAGATTTGCATCTTGAAAAATTAGATTTAAAAACAACCTTTCTCCATGGGGATTTGGAGGAAGATATTTATATGCAACAGCCACAATGGTATGAGGTCAAAGGGAAGGAGAATTTGGTTTGCAGGTTGAAGAAGAGCTTGTATGGCCTGAAGCAAGCTCCAAGGTAGTGGTATTTAACATTTGATAAGTTTATGATAGATGTCATTCTGACCACTGTGTTTATTTCAAGAGGCTAGATAATGGAAGATATATTATCTTGTTATTGTATGTGGATGACATGCTTGTTGCAGGGTCTAACATGCAGGATATAAATGTGCTCAAAAGAAAACTAGCTAAATCATTTGCGATGAAGGATTTGGGTGCTGCAAAGAAAATCCTTGGTATGAGAATAACAAGAGACAGGAAAAATCACAAATTGACATTGTCTCAAAGTGAGTACATAGAAAAGGTGTTGCAGAGGTTTAGAATGCAGAATGCAAAACCAGTCAGCACACCTTTGGCAAGCCATTTCAAACTAAGCAATCATATGTGTCCAGAGACACAAGAAGAGATAGATTACATGTCCAAGATTCCCTATTCATCACCAGTTGGGAGCTTGAGTATGCCATGGTGTGCACAAGACCAGATATTTCACACGCAGTGGGAGTTGTGAGCAAGTATATGAATAATCCAGGTAAAGAGCATTGGAAAGCATTACAGTGTATTCTCAGGTATTTGAGAGGTACCACTTCTCATGCATTATGTTTTGGAGGTTTAGACACTGTTCTACAGGGATATGTTGATGCAGATATGGCTGGTGATAAAGACAGCAGGAGGAGCACCACAGGGTATGTGTTCACTGTAGGTGGAACAACAGTAAGTTGGATTTCAAAACTGCAAAAGGTTGTTGCACTTTCAACAACATAAGTAGAGTATGTTGCTGCTACAGAGGCTAGTAAGGAGATGATTTGGTTGCAGAGGTTCATGGAAGAATTGGGTAAGAAACAGGAGAATAGCAAGCTATACAGTGACAGCCAGAGTGCCATTCATCTTGCAAAGAACTCAGTATTTCATTCAAGGAATAAACATATAGAACTCAAGTACCACTTCATAAGATCTGTTCTAGATGAAGAACTGTTAAAACTAGAAAATATTCACACTAGCCAGAATCCTGCAGACATGTTGACAAAGGGAGTAACCAGAGAGAAACTAAGTTCCTGCTTGGTTTCTGTTGGCCTTAAAGCATGAAGGTGAAAAGAAGAAATTTTCCAAGTCCAAGGTCCAGCAAGTGTAGCAGCGGTAGAGTTGTTGTGATTAGTCACCATGAAGACACATAAAAATGTAATGGAGCGGTTTGCATGTAAATGGGCATATGGCTGTAAGACCTGGTAAGGCATGCATACCCCTGGTAACTCACTGGTAAAGTCGAGAGATAGACCTAGGTGATAGGGGGGTGTATGTAAGATTCCTCGGTAAATATTTGAGGGGAGTTGGTGATTACTCCAAGTCAAGTTTAAAGGGGTGATTGTTAGTGTTAACCTTGACTTGAGATCGATTCAAAGGTGGATAGGTCTAGCACATGGTTTGGGCACATGGTTTGTTGTAGCCCATGGTATTGTCCCATAGTATTGCATGTGTTAACCTTGAATCGGGATTGAGTCAAAGGTGGTTAGGTCTAGCACATGGTTTTGTTGTATCCCATGGTATTGTCCCATGGTTTTGCATGTGATTAAGCCTTTATAAGGCTTGAGGAGGCTCCATTGTAAATCGCATTGTACTGGTATTGAGTACTGTATTGTACTGGATGTGAGTACTGTATGGTACTGGATGTGAGTACTATATTGTACTAGATGTGGGCATTGTATTGTACTAGAAGAGAGACTGTGAGAGCGTGAAGAGGAAGTGCAGTGGTTTTGCTGTAGGGCATATCCCTTCATCTTTTTGGACTGAAATAAAAGGACTGGCAAATTTGTTTGTGGACGTAGCCCATCGTTTGGGTGAACCACGTTATATCTGTGTCTCTCTATAATGTTTAATGTTTTTTTGCATCTTGTTTATTGATTTAACTGTATATCTGTTATTGCTCTGCGGTCCTGTTCTTCTAACACAGGTTACTCTTGCGACATCGGGATTATTGGTTACTAGACACAATTCTGTTCTTAGTTGTACTTCCTATTCTGTCTTGCACTTTTGTTACTAATTTATTTTATGACTTAGGTATGCCCAATATTTTCTAATTATCCTTATTCATTAATTTACTAGATCCTATGAATTATATTATTGTTCTTTCATTATTGTCTATCTCGTGTTTAGTTACGTACTCAACTTTTATTTCTATTTTGCAGGTTTACCTTAGTGATGAGCTTGTAGACTTATGCTTGTTCTTCCTAGCGAGGGAATCATGGAATACTACATTTTCCATTATGCCTAAATGCTACAAACCTAGACTATGACTTAAACACATATGCTACCTATATGAACTATCATAAAGGCATATGATAACACTATAAGCTTGTTGCTATGGGAAAGACATTGTAACACTATATGGTATTGATGCCAAGGGAAAACATTGTAATAAGGGTTGCACATACCATAAGGTTGGGACTATGGTATACAAACCATGCCATTAGTACTAGCTTGCGCTGATTTTTAAAGGGTATCAAAACCATAGTATAGAGGGTTTATCATATGATATGGTTGATTTGATGTTGATACACGATATTATGGTTGGGTTTTATGGTGTAGCTTGCTTTGGTTTTAAATGGGCTCTCATTGAGAGATTTGGAATTTGTTTGGGCCGTGGGTGCACCATTACTTGTAATGATGCCATAGCTCACAGCTTACAAATAACGTTTTAATACTTTGACTAATTATAGATAGGGTTCATGCATCACTGTGTAATTTCACGGTGCGCTAGTTTTTAATGAAGACTGTAATGATTTGGTATGAAATACCTATGAATTCATCCATCGTTTAAATACTATGTAAACTTGGGTTTTGTATGGTTATTTAATTGTTGCAGTTTAAGTGGACTCTAAAGGGATCAATCGTGGCCTTACAACCTATAGAAAAATTACTCTGTGTATTTATTGTTTTGGGTTATGGCCGTATGCACAACACTTTTTTTGTTTGGTTTGTATTTTCAGCAGGGAGCTTCTAGAACTTGGGCGTTATGCCATGGGATGCACCATTGTAACAATGGTGTTGTAGCCCATTGGCTTGCCACCATGTACTCTACGTTAGCTTATAAATAGAGTTTGTGTTTTTAAATAGAGTATTGAAATTCTTAGTTTTGTATTGGCTTAGCATGGGTGCAGGCCATGCCACTAATGGCATGTGCCTCTCCCAACGACTACGATAGCTTTTTGGTTGGTATTTTAATGTAAAAGGTTTAATTGGAAGAATTAAGGATGTAACAGCTCGGGGTTATGACAACCCACGATATTGATTTGGTTTGAAAGCGTGGCTGTGTGATTAGTTTGAAACTTGGTCGAGGCCATAACTAAGGTCCTTATGACATCTCTGTTAGAGTATGCGTTGTTTGGTTGAAGGGTTGTGGCATAGCTTGAAAGCGTAGCCTGCACATACTAGATGTATAGCATGGACTATATAGAAAGGTTATACGATAACTTACTATTTGGATTTGAAATTTCTATAGTCTTATTAATGTTATTGTCTTGTGTTTAGACATCTACAGGATTCGATGCCGTGACCTCTTGATGACAAAATGGGTTTTAGTTGTTTCCAATGGTTAATATGACATGTTTGTTTATGTGTAGATAGAATTAAATGGGACTTTTAAAATCCTTTTATAATGGATGATTGTAGTAATAGTACTGTGAAATAAACATTTGAGTTATGGAGAATGGATGCAATTTGGATTGTATATTTTATATAATAATACAAAGTTTGATAATGGACCACATGGATGGTCATGATGCCTTCTCTGTTTGGTTAATTTTAATTATGTTTATTAAAATGGAATGTTATGATATTTAATTTGTTTTTATATGAATTCCGTTCCTAGTAGA
>LPNX010832879.1:280193-370733 GCA_001517045.1 Pseudotsuga menziesii | reverse complement strand
ATATATATGTATATATATATATATGTATATATATATATGTATATAACCTGTACTTCTGAACTAAACTTGAATTAAAAACAACCCTCTGGTGACAAATGAAATATGTCAGCAGAGTAATGCCACCTATAGAATAGGCTAACTGATAACAAAAACTAGGTAATTTTCAATTCTTAGCTTAGGAACTTTTAACTAGTTCCTAGTTATTATTTCATAGTTATTTCACTATTTATTAATATTTTAATAATAAATAATAATTGGTGGAGCTTCTCTTCTTTCTTTATTCAATTATATTATTAATCATAATTAATTCTTTATACATACTATGTATAAAATACATAGTATTAATATAGTTGTTAACACTTGTCTTCGGGCATCATGTGTCATGATCCCTAGACTTAACAACACTTCTTTTATGAAGGTCAAGTAGATAGATAACTCAGGTTTACTAGGATAGGCAACTCTAAACATCCTTGCATGTTGGACTTCCCTCATATAATATGGTAGTTCTTCAGTACTTGATGAGAATACGAAAATTCAAAATTTCATTTAATCACTTAAAAATAAGTATGATGAGATCAATATTATTCCTCGATTCGTTTTCACTCGGAGGTGATTTTAATATTTTAAGTAACCCCTAGTGCTTACCAGATCCCATACTCAACGCTTATAACACGGAGTTACAAACACAGTGCAATTCCAAAGCTCTCGCTCAACACTAAATGCTAGGATGTACTTGTACGATACACCTAGGGATACAATGGCCAAAGATTCGATGCTCCAGAGCTTATGCTCAAGACCAACATGGAATGATCCAGAGCTTATACCCAACATTTCCAAATTATATTTTCATGTGTTCTAGATCTTTATGCTCAACACAAATGTAATTACTCATGTGCTCCAGAGCATTTCACTCAACACAAAACATCTCATCGATCATTTGCTTCAGGGTCCACACCCAACACAAACATTTCAACAATCATGTGCTTCAGGGTCCATGCCCAACACAAAACATATATATACCTATATATCATCAACAATTGGCTTACGCCCAATATACAAAGCAAATCATCATGTTTATATGTAGTGGGGTCTTTGACCCAATATAAAATAAAACATCAATATAATCATCATGGTCAATAGGATCATGCCTATAAATGGTAGGTCCAAAATTCAGAATATTACATCCCTCCCCACTTAGTACAACATCATCCCTATTGTTCTAGGGACTCTGAATGATATCATGAAACAAGGTGGGGTAAGCCTTTCTCATGGTGGCCTCATTCTCCCAGGTAGCCTCATCTACCTCAAAGTGCTTCCTCTGTACTTTCAATTGGACTATAGTGCGCTTCTGAAGCTGCACTTCTCTCTTGTCCAATATATGCAAAGTATTAGGGGAAAATTCCCCCTCAGGTTCCACCTATAATAAAGACCAATCAATGACATGGTTAGTGTCATAAACATATTTATTTAATAAAAATGCATGAAAAACATTATGAACTCTTACGTGTGCAGGTAATGCTAGTGCACAAGCCACTGGTTCTTTCTTAGTTAGACTTTCAAAAGGTCCACAAAACCTAGGTGCTAACTTATCACACCTAACCAAGCTCAACGAGCTCTGTTTTTATTTTTCCTTCAAGTAGACATGCTCACCTACTTGATAGTCTTTATCTTTTCTTTTCTTATCTACATAACTTTTCTGACGGTCTTGTGCCTCTTTAAGGTTTCCCTAGACCTTGGTAACTAACTATTCCAAGTCCAATAATAGGTCAGGCCCTAACATGAGCCAATCCATCGGACTGCTCCAAGTAAATGGGGTCCTACACTTTTGTCCATAGAGTACCTCGAAGGAACTCATCTTGTCGGAAGCCTGATACATGTTGTTATATGCAAACTATGCAAGTTGCACATAATCCTCCCACTTGGTGGGGTTGTTCATGACATACATTCGAAGCATGTATTCCACAATTTGGTTTACTCTTTCCATCTGCCCATCTATCTATGGGTCATAAGTAGTGCTAAAGTTCAGCTGCATCTCTAATCCAGAGAATAAATATCTCCAAAATTTTCCTGTAAACTTAACATCTCGATCTGAGATAATTACTTTGGGTATCCCATGTAATCTAAATATCTCTTTCAGGAAGATATGGGCAATGTTCATGGCCTTGTAGGTCGATTTCATGGGGATGAAGGGTGTTGCCTTTGACAACTTGTTAATGAATACGAAGATGGAATCATTTTGCTTCTTGCTTTTCTGTAATCTAGTAATAAAATCCATACTAATAACCTCCCACTTCCATTCTGGAATGGGAAATGGCTGTAGAAATCCTGAAGGATGTTGGTGCTCAGCTTTAACTAGCTGGAATTCCTGACATTTTGCAATAAACATTGCAATGTCGGCCTTTAACTTAGGCCATAAAAAGTGTCTCTTGACGGCAGATGTCATCTTTTGATATCCTGGGTGCCCTGAGTAGGGTTCCCTATGAAATTCTGTGAGGATGTTAGACTGAATGTCCCCTCCAACTGGAACATACAATCTATCCTTGGACCATAGTAGTCCGGATTCATCCATCTTGTACTCCTTCTGTTGTTGAAACAACCAGTCCTCCTGGACCTTCTTGCCATATTTCCACATAGAACGGGTCAACCTTGTTGGTCATTCTAATCTTCTCATGCAAATCTACATTAGTTTGACTCAGGGTCACCTCATATATCATATGAGTCCATCGACTTAACGCATCGACAACTTTGTTCTCTTTTCCCTTAATTTGCTTTAGTTCAAAGTAATACTCACTCAAGAAATCCAACCATCTGGCTTGCCTTGCATTCAGATTAGGTTGATTGAATACATATTTCAGGATCATATTACTAGTCTTTAGAAGGATCTTCCTTCCCATGAGGTAGTTCCTCCACATTTTCAGAGCATGGATAATGGCCGCTAGCTCAAGATCATGCATGGGATAATTCTGTTCATTCTCTTTTAATTTTCGCGATTCATAACAGATCGCATGATCATTTTGCAAGAGGACTCCTCCAAGTCCTTCCTTGCTTGCATCCGTGTGTACAACGAAATCCCCATCGGGATCCGCAATCCGCAACACTAGTGCAGTCATCAAAAGCTGCTTAAGATTTTGAAAACTTTCTTCACACTTGTCAATCCGTAAGAACTTGTTCACTTTCTTCTACAAATCCATGGGACAAGTGATTCTCGAGAAGTTCTCAATGAACTTTCGATAATATTTGGCTAAACCCAAAAAGGACCTAATGTCAGTGACACTAGTTGGGGTAGGCCAATCCTTTATAACTCAAATCTTTTTCGGGTCCATAGCTATTCTTGCCTCGGATATGATGTGACCTAGGTATTATATTTTTGGTTGGTAAAAATCACATTTACTAAACTTATCATAGAGCTGGTGTTCTCTCAAAACCTAAAGTACTATGCGAATGTGTTCTTCGTGTTCCTCTTTATTCTTGGAATAAACCATATTGTCATTAATAAAGACTAGTACAAACTTTTCCAGATATTTATTGATTATGTTGTTCATCATACATGTAAAGTTTGTGGGTACATTTGTCAACCCTAATGACATCACTACAAACTCGTAGTGCTCGTACCTTGTACGAAAGGTGGTCTTGGAAATATCTTCATCTCGAATCCGTACCTGATGGTACCTAGATCGTAGGTCAATATTCAAAAAGATTATGGCTCCTCCCACCTGGTCGAACAAATCATCAATCCTAGGGAGTAGGTAATGGTTATTTATGGTCATTTTGTTCAACTGACTGTAATCAATGCACATCTACATCGTATCACCCTTCTTCTTTATGAACAAAATCGGTGCTCCTCAAGGGAACACACTGGATCGGATATACCTTTTCTCTATTAGCTCCTGTAACTGCAATCTGAGTTCCACCAATTTCAGTGCACTCATACAGTAAGGGGATTTGGAAGCTAAAACTGATACTAGGGTCAGTTCGATGGAAAATTATAGGTCTCATTTTGGAGGTAATCCAGGGATTTCCTTGAGAAACACGTCCTTGAAATTTTCAAGAACAGGAAAGTCTTCTATGCGTTGTTCTCTATCAGACTCTACATATTAGATGTTCACCGCAAATAACATGCAGCCCTTCCTAACACACTTCTTTGCTTGTAAGGAAAATATTTATCTTACAGAAACTTTATTTGGGATGCCTTGAACCTTCACTTGGTTCCCTTGGCCATCAATACACAAGATAGACTTGTGTAGACAATCGAGCATGACATGGTGTTGTTCCAACCATTCCATGCTGATAAGAATATCATACGATCCTAAAGGTAGGATGTTCAGGTTTACCTTAGTAAGGAAACCATTCAGGTTTACTTCACATTCTTTAACAATATCCAAAACCTTCCATTTTTTACCAGCGGCTAACTGTACCAGCCACGATTTATCATGCTTAATTACTTTTCCTAACTTGCATAAATAAACAATCTTAGGTGCAACATAGCTCCGACAAGCACCAGGATCAATAAGTATTGAAACAGAAGTGTTCGGGATATTACCTTCGATCTCGATCATTGTAGCTTGATGGTTTGCATGTCGGCCATCTAATGCTGCATATATTTGCAGGGTTCCCACTATATCTTCAATGGTAGGTTCTTATTGCAGGTTATGCAAGACTCCATTGTTCTTGTTCTTACAATCTCATGAATAATGCATCTCGTTGCATTTCTAGCACTTGATCTCTAAAGGGGTAACATTGGCTCCACTCATCACTTGCTTATTCCCATTAGGATCTGGTACATAAGGCTTCGTACCAGTTTTGTTGAAGTTCGTGTTCACTGGAAAGCTGTTATTTTGCTTTCTAAAAGGCTGCGGGTTTGACCTAGGCTTGCGGTTATTAGAAAAGTTTCTAGAATTTTCTCTATTTTGGTTCTGGTTTTCTTGTCGTAGCTTCCCATGCTGATAACAGAGTCGGGCCTTGTGTAGTGCAGTATCCAGTGTCTTTGGCATGTTGAATTCAATCCTGTCTCAAAAACTAGGAGGAAGACATCCTAGGAAATGTTGGATCTTCACCTTTTATTCTTTGATATACGGTACATAATGCAACAAATCTAGAAATCTGTTTATAAATGCATCCATAGTCATGGACCCCATGCATAGTTCATGGAACTCTTTTATCTTGCAGTCAAAGAACCTTTCTGACATGTATTTTTCTTGGAAAATATTTCGGAAGTTTTCCCAACTTATTTCTCACAGCTCATCTTTCTTGGTGTGCTTTAAATATCACCACCATCTTGTTGCCTTACCATTCAAGTTGTAGATGGCAAGCCTATCCTGCATCACACTGGAATAGTTATGAACCTGGAAATACTTACTCATTCCCAACAACCATTCTCTAGCCTTTTCTCCTATATTTACTTCACCTTCATAGGTCGGGGCTCTTATTTTTCGAAACTCCCCCTGAAGACTGTCATCACTTCTTTGCCTCTTTCTCTATGGAGAAAGTGAGTCATCACTAGCAAGACTGTGATGATCCCCTTTAGTTTCTTCAGGGGTACCTTCTTTTTCTGCTTCTCTTGGGATGCTATCCCGCTCATGGTATGGTTCTCTTTTGGATCTGGTGGTGGACTGGGTAGTTTTACCTTGCGAGATCCCTCCCATCATGTTACGCAAGAATGCTTCATTTATAGATTTTTGTTCCTTTCTTTCATTTAGACTTTCTTCTCTAAAACTCTTCAATTCAGCTTAAAGACTGTGCAAAATTTTCGGCACATCAGATTTTAGCTCAACCACCAAGTTCACTTCTGGAGTGGGGGTGGTCATTTCTTCTTGCGGCTATTTTCTTCCTTAGTGCTCATAAACTAAACAGAGCTATAAAAAATTTCCTGTAACACAAAAATTTTTAATAGCAGCAAAAAATTTCTGTCAGTAACAAACATTACTTATCATACTTTATTTTCTTTGCATGAATGCTTGGTGCACCCATAAGTCTCTCAGTATTGAAACTAGGCTCTGATACCACTTGTATTGTCCCCAAAAATTGAAAATTAAAAAAAATTATAGGTTAGTGACAACTACCCAAAATGGATCATTAGTACTCGTGTGGAAACATAGATGCTCCTTAAACTTTCAACCTCTTCGGATTCTGCCCACTGTCTTGTTAATATCTTATCCATCCTTGACTGTTAGTTCGTTTACTTGCTATGCCTTAATTATGTTATTTAAACTGTTGGTATATCTTAGTTATTACTATCAGTGAATTAATGAGTTATATAGATCATTTTTTTTCTCCTGCACATGTATACTTTGTTTATTTAATGAAAACTAACTTAACTTTATTGATGGGAACAATGTGATGGAATGGTGCGACTCGTTCTCCCATGACAATCTGAGAGGTAAGGTTATTCTTCGTTATGCAAGCTTACTTATTTCATTCCAACTAAGGCACCTTATTCATTGATTCACAGGTTACTCTTGCGACATTGGGATTATTGGTTACTTGACACAATTCAGTTCTTATTTGTACTTCCCGTTCCATCTTGCACTTTTGTTACTGTTCCATTTTACCACTTAGGTACACCCAATGTTTTATAATTATCCTTATTCGTTAATTTACTGGATGCTATGAATTATATTATTGTTCTTTCCTTATTATTGTCTATCTCTTGTTTAGTTACGTACTCATCTTTTATTTCTATTTTGTCGGTTTACCTTAGTGACGAGCTTGTAGACTTATGCTTTTTCTTCCTAGAGAGGGAATCATGGCATACTACATTTTCCATTATGTCTAAATGCTACAAACCTAGACTATGACTTAAATGCATATGCTACCTATATGAACTATCCTGAGGGCATATGATAACACTATAAGCTTGTTTCTAAGGGAAAGACATTGTAACACTATATGGTATTAATGCTAAGGGAAAACATTGTAACAAGGGTTGCACATACCATAAGGTTGGGACTATGGTATACAAACCATGTCATTAGTATTGGCCTACGCTAATTTTTAAAGGGTGGACAAACCATAGTATAGAGGGTTTATCATATGACATGGTTGATTTAATGTTGATACACGATTTTATGGTTGGGGTTTATGATGTAGCTTGCTCTGGTTTTAAATGGACTCTCGTTGAGAGATTTGGTATTTGTTTGGGCCGTGGATGCACCATTACTTATAATGGTGCCATATCTCATAGCTTACCATTAACATTTTAATACTTTGACTGATTGTAGAGAGGGTTCGTGCCTCACTGTGTAATTTCACTATGCATTGGTTTTTAATGAAGATTGCAATGATTTAGTATGAAATACCTATGAATTCATCCAGCGTTTAAATACTTTGTAAACTTGGGTTTTTTATGGTTATTTAATTGTTGCATTTTAAAAGGACTCTAAAGGGATCGATCATGGCCTTACAGCCTATAGAAAAATTACTCTGTGTATTTATTGTTTTGGGTTATGTCCATATGCACAGCACTCTGTTTGTTTGGTTTGTATTTTGAGAAGGGAGCTTCTAGAGCTTAGGCGTTATGCCATGGGTTGCACCATTGTAACAATGGTTTCATATCCCATTGGCTTGCCACCACGTGCTTTGCATTAGCTTATAAATAGAGTCTATGTTTTTAAATAGAGTATTGAAATTCTTAGTTTTGTATTGGCTCAGCGTGGGTCCAGGCCATGCCACTAATGGCCTGTGCCTCTCCCAGTGACTACGATAGCTTTTTGGTTGGTATGTTAATGTAAACATTTTACTTGGAAGAATTAAGGCTGTGACATCCCGGGTTTATGACAACCCACAATATTGATTTGGTTTGAAAGTGTGATTGTGTGATTGTGTGATTATGTGATTAGTTTGAAACTTGGCCAGGGTCGTAACTAGGGTCCTTACAACCTCTTTATTAGAGTATGTGTTGTGTGGTTAAAGGGTTGTGGCATAGCTTGAAAGTGTAGCCTACACATACAAGATGTATAGCATGGACTATATATAAAGGTTATACGATTACTTAGTGTTTTGATTTGAAATGTTTATAGTCTTATTAATGTTATTGTCATGGGTTTATACATCTACAGAATTCGATGTCACGACCTCTTAATTACAAAATGGGTTTTAGTTGTTTCCAATGGTTAATATGATATGTTTGGTTATGTGTAGATAGATTAAAATGGGACTTTTAAAACCCTTTAAGTTTTATAATGGATGACTGTAACAATAGGACTTTGAAATAAACATTTGAGTTATGGAAAATGGATGCGATTTGGATTGTAGATTTTACATAATAATACAGAGTTTGATAATGGACCACATGGATGGTCACGATGCCTTCTTTGTTTGCTTAATTTTAATTATGTTTATTAAAATGGAATGTTATGATATTTAATTTGTTTTTATGTCAATTATGTTCCTAGTAGATCTAGGTTAAAATATTTAGGTTCTATTCTTTAGTTTATAATAAATTGAATAGTACATAAATTATAAAACTATTTGAAGACTGGTATATATATGTAATTCTATATATATATATATATATATATATATATATATTTAACCTATACTTCTGAACTAAACTTGAATTAAAAACAACCCTCTGCTAACAAATGAATATGTCAGCAGAGTAATGCCACCTGTAGAATAGGCTAACTGATAACAAAAACTAGGTAATTTTCAATTCTTAATCTAGGAACTTTTAACTAGTTCCTAGTTAGTCTTTCATAGTTGTTTCACTATTTATTAATCTTTTAATAAAAAATCATAATTGGTGGAGCTTCTCTTCTTTCTTCATTCAATTATATAATTAATCATAATTAATTCTTTATACATACTATGCATAAAATACATAGTATTAAAATACTTCTTATCACTTGTCTTTGGGCATCAAGTGTCATGATCCCTAGACCAAATGACGCTTCTTTTATGAAGGTCAAGTAGATAGATAACTCAATTTTACTAGGCTAGGAAACTCTAAACATCCTTGCATGTTGTATTTCCCTCGTATAACGTGGTAGTTCTTCAGTACTTGATGAGAATACAAAAATTTGAAATTTCATTTAATCACTTAAAAATAAGTATGATGAGATCAATATTCTTTCTCAAGTCATTTTCACTTGTAGGTGGTTTTAATATTTTCAGTAACCCCTAGCACTTACCAAAGCCCATAATCAATGCTTATAATAGGGAGTTACAAACATAGTGCAATTCCAGAGCTCTCGCTCAACACTAAATGCTAGGATGTACTTGTACGATACACCTAGGGATACAATGGCCAAAGATCTGATGCTCCAGATCTTATGTTGAACACCAACATGGAATTCTCTAGAGCTTATGCCCAACATTTACAAATTATATTTTCATGTGTTCTAGAGCTTTATGCTCAACACAAATTTAATTACTCATGTACCATAGAGCCTTTTGTGTTAGTTTTTCAACATTAAGCTAGCATTATTAGGATCTTTAACTGAGAGAATAACAAGTACAGCAATCAAACACAAGAGATAATGAACACAGTGTTTTTCCTTGGGGAAACCATAAATAAGAAAACCCCACAACTTCCTCAGAGATAGAATCAACACCAAAATAGTAAAATCCCCAAAACAGTAAGTGATCTCCCAACAGTAGTAATATTCTTCTTGTCTAGCCCCAGTGTCTTCTCCTTCCTCAACTATGCACTACACTTGATTGTGGATGACTTGTGTAATAAATAGAGACTCCATTTCTCTATTTATACTAATCTCGACATGACTAAAACCCTACCAGGGCTGACCTCTATTAGGAGAGTCTAATAACCCTAGTGCCCCGGAACTATAGGGACTTTAACCCTTAGACAATTAGAGGGTTACTCACTATGACTTGACATGACTTGTTTACATTATTGATCCTTCCTGATTGAAACATCAGGGCATGAAAATATGAATCAATTACATTATAGATACATCCCAGAATAAACATCATGTTACAATACATAAGATACATAGATGAATACATTCCGAAGTTACAAATACATCAACACTCCCTATTAACTAGGAAGGTATTCTTTCGACACAATTTTTAGCAATGATCTTCTTCTCTACATCAACTAGATCATCTCGTTATCTGCATCTCCATTCTTCTGAGTCTTCAAGTCATCTTCATATTCAAGTCATCATCAATCTTTGAATCTAGATCATCACTCGATCTGGATCATCATGGGACATCATCACTGGATCTGGATCATCACTGGATCTGGATCATCACTTAATCTGGATCATCACTGGATCTAGATCATCACTCGATCTGGATCATTATTGGATCTGGATCATCACTCAATCTGGATCATTACTGGTCATCATTACTGGATCTAGATCATCACTCGATCTAGATCATCATCATTGGTGTTATCTCATGATTCTTCTCGTCACAGGAAGTTCTATAGATCTAGCCCTTTTTCATGTTGGTTGTAGGACTAGCCTCCATGTAGGTCTTTCTTCAGCGCTTATATATGATGCTAAGTTAGAACGGCCCACCCAGGACTTACATTTGACCTACTTGTCATAAAGGCATGCCCAGCACTCACATCTGATCATGTAGGAACCAATCCTATAATCATATCAGAAAGTCCCAGCACTCACATTCACCAGCATGATAGGACACAAAATACTATCATTTGTGAAATGGCTCTGCACTCACATCCATCAGCATGATAGGACACAAACTACTATCATCTGTGGAAAGGAACTGCACTCACATCCACCAGCACGGTAGGACACACCTACTACCATCTGTGGAAAGGCACTATACTCACATCCACCAGCATGGTAGGACACACCTACTACCATCTGTGGAAAGGCACTGCACTTACAATCACCAGCATGATAGGAAACACCTACTATCATCTGTGAAAAGTCACAACACTCACATCTGATCATGTGGGAACACATCCCTTAGTCACATCAGAATGGTTTTCAGTCCTAGATTGAGGATCCTTAGTACCTCACCAAGTAGCTCCATTCAAATAATGGCAATAGCCCTTATATCTGACACTAAGTCAGAATGGCTTAGCACTTGTATCTGACATGGGAGGAAGATAATCCTTTAGCCATGATAGAATGGCTTCAGCCCTTATATCTGATCAAGTGAGAACACATCCCTCTATCACATTAGAATGGCCATGCACTCATATTTGATCATGTGAGAACACATCTCATGGTCATATCAGAATGGCCCTTAGAACTAAAACTGATTTTTCCTGGTACCTCACTAGGTAGCTCCATTCCAAGAATGGAAATAGCCCTTATATCTGATCATGTAGGAACCAATCCTACAATCATATCAGAATGGCTTACCACTCATATATGTCATGGAAGGAACCAATCCTCTCACCATGACAGAATGTCTTAGCCCTTACATATGACCTGCTCGTCATAATGGCTATGGATATTATCACTCATATCTGTCATGGAAGGAACCAATCCTCTAACCATGACAAAATGGCTCAGCCCTTATATCTGACCATGGAAGGAACCAATCCTCTCACCATGTTAGAATGGATATGGCACTCATCACTTTCCCTTGGAGGAAATATCTATATGGAGAACACCAAGCTTCTCCCTGAAGTACTCGAACTTCACTTTAGCCAATGGCTTCATCAATACATCAACTATCTATTCCTCCATTGCAACATGCTGGAGCTTCACTGCTCCCTTCTTCACCATATCCCTGATATAGTGATACTTGATCTTGATATGCTTCAACTTGTCATGGAACACTGGATTCTCTGACAACTTCACATAACTCTGGTTGTCGCAATGTATACAAGTAGCATCCAAATGGAGATCAAATAAATCAAACAGTAGCTTCCATAGCCATACTACCTCACAACTAGTTGAACAAGCTGTGACATACTCTGCTTCAGCTGTACTCAGTACCACATAGGATTTCTTCCTTCTAAACCAAGAGATCACACTTGATCCCATGCTGAAGCAACATCCTGAAGTGCTCTTCCTATCCATGGCACTACCTTCCCAATCTAAATCAACATAACCCTCCAGGTTAATCTTTTTATTCGCATCATACTTGAGCCCATAATCAACTATACCCTTCAGGTACCTCAGAATATGCTTTGCAATAATCAAGTGAACATGTCTCGAATCTGTCAAGAACTGGCTCAAGTTGTTCACAACAAAGCAAATATCTGGTCGTGTTCGTCAGGTACATCAAGGACCCAATCATCTAACGATACATCGTAGCATCAACTGTCTCTGATGAAGCATCACTCAATAGCTTCAGGTTTGATGCCATAGGTGTGGCCATAGTCTTGCAGTCCATCATCCCAAACCTCTTCAGGATCTCTACTGCATACTTCACTTGTCCAAGGAAGATTCCATCCATACTCTGCCACACCTCCATACCTAGAAAGTAATGCATCATACCCAAGTCCTTCATCTCAAAATCAGCAACAAGCTTTCTCTTTGTATCAACAATCAACCCATCTGTACCTATCACAAATAGATCATCTACATATAGTAAGAGCATCACTGGGTTGCCATCTTCAACCTTGTAGTAAAGGTTGGAATCTTCTTTACTCTTGGTAAAGCCCAAACTGGATAGAAAGCTGTCAATTATGCCATACCAGGTCTTGGGTGCCTGTTTCAAACCATACAGGGATTTCTTCAATCTGCATACATGAGACTCTATGTCATGTGTCTCAAAACCGAGTGGTTGTTCTACATACACTTCCTCTTCCACTACACTATTCAAGAAAGCAGTCTTGACATCCATCTGGTGTATCTTCCATTTCATCACTGCAGCCAGAGCAGGTACTAATCTGATGGAAGTATATCTGGCTATAGGTGCAAAGGTTTCTTCATAGTCTATTCCTTCTTTCTGAGAGAAAACCCGAGCCACAAATCTTGCTTTATACTTTTCAATGCTACCATCTGTAGTATGCTTGATCTTATAGATCCATTTGGAAGTTACAAATGGCTTCCCTACTGGTCTTGGGACAACATACCAAACATCATTCTTCATGATCGATTGATATTCTTTGATGATAGCATCCTTCCATTATTTCTGTTATGTCGCTTCTTTGTAACTGGAAGGTTCTTTATCAATGAAATCACATAGTAAAGCTACATACCTGGAGTAGGATCTATTCCTCTTTCTTTCTCTGTGATTCTCTTCTGGAGCCCCATATCTTTCTGCACCTTGGATAAGTTCTCATACCCAAGCAGGTTTCCTCTTATGAGGATTCTTCTCCAGAGGTGGATCTATAGGTCTTTGTGGTTCTTCAAATTCTCGATCTTCTTCTTGAGCTTCTTCATTCATGGTTGTGTCATGAATTCTGGGTGCTTCTGCTTCTGCTTCTTCAAGTTCTTCAGTAGGTATCTTTCTAGATTTGTTGTAAGCTGTGTCTACATCAAATGTCACATCCCTATTGATGTCAATATTCTTGAATCCTGGGAAATATATGCTATAATCCTTTGAGCTTTCAGAGTATCCCACAAATATGCCCTTATTTCCTGAAGGATCTAATTTTGTTCTCTTTTCTTTTGGAATGTGTATGTACACAGGACAGCCAAATATTCTGAGATGGTTGACTTTTGGTTTCTTGCCAGAGAAGACTTCTTCAGGAGTCTTTTTCTTGAGTACTCTATATGCAGCATGGTTCTGTACATACACCGTTGTTCTGGCAACTTCAGCCCAAAGATGCATAGGAAGATCTTGATCATGAAGCATTTCTCTTGTAGCTTCCATGATGGTTCTATTCTTCCATTCCTCAATCCCATTCACTGTGTGGATTATAAGGAGTGGACAACTCCCTCTTGATCCTTGATTCTTTGAACATCCTCTTGAATTCATTTGAAGTGAATTCTCTACCATTGTTTGATCGAAAAGTCTTGATATTCTTTTCAGTATGCTTCTCGATCAAGGGTTTGAATTCCTTGAATTTGCTGAATACTTCATATTTGTTCTTCATGAAGTAAGCCCATGTCTTCCTAGAAAAATCATCAATAAAAGAAACATAATATGCATACTCGCTTAGTGAGCTTGATGACATAGGACCGCATATATCGAAGTGGATGATTTCCAAGATTCCTTTTTCTTTGCTTCCGCTACTTGGAAATGTCTTCTTTGTGTTTTTTTTTTCTCGCTTCGCACATCCTTTGCAGACCCCATCATGTTTTGTTTGGATTTTTGGAAGACCTTCAATATATTTGCTTGCAATAGGTAGTGCTCTGTAATGCACATGTGCAAGTATTCTATGCCAAAGTTCACTTGGCTCTACTGTATAATGGACCATTGCTTGTTCTAGATGGCCCTTTAATTTGTACAATCCTCCTTCTTGTTCTCCAATTACTATCGCATCATCGATATTCTTTCCTCTAGGCCACATAATGACTTGACCATCTATGAATGCAACCCACATTCCTTTTGCATCCAATGCTGATATGGAGAGAAGGTTCTTCTTGAGTCTTGGTACAAACAATAATTCCTTCATTGTTAGAGACTTACCAGAGTCTAGTTTATATGAATATTCCCCACTACCTTTTATTGGATATTGGTAGTCATATCCTAGCTTCACCTTATGAGGTGAGTCATGTTCTGATAGTCTTACAAAGGATTCCTTGAATCCATTCATATGTTTGTAAGCCCCACTTTCTATAAGCCAATCATCACTTCCATGTGTAATGTTATCTGTGAGAGCAGAAATCAAAACATATTCATCCTCGCTTGAAGAATCTTCACTTTCATATCTGGATCTCTTCCTGGATGGTTCATCATCCTCTGTAGCATGAGCATGATGTATTCTTTTGTTCCCCTTCTTCTTATGAGAGTGAACCCTATTCTTAGGACAGTCTTTTACATAGTGTCTTTTTTCATCACATGTATAACATCTCACTCTAGATAGGTCCATTCTATTGTTATTCTTAGAATGAGAGTTCTTACCTTTGGAGTAATGAGGATTTCTTCTTCCCTTCTTGGAGTGAACTGTGAGGGCTTGATCTTCACTTCCCATATTTTCTTCTCAGGATGCTATTCGAGCTTCTTCTTGAGAGCATTCTTCCCATAGTCTTTTGAACTTGACTAACTTCTTTCTTTCACAGATTCCTTGGATGAAAGAATCCCATGACACAAGGAGGCCATTCAAAGTAGTCATCACAATCTCTACATTTTCCACTTCTTCATCAACAGATTCTAATTGTTCCTTGATTTTGGAAACCCTTGTGAAGTAGGACTAGATAGTCTCTGCATTCTAAATCTTCACATTCTTTAGTTGATTCCTCAGATTCATCTTCCAGTTTATGTTCTTCCCTTCAAACAACTTAGTTAGGGCATCAAACATAGCTTTAGGTGTCTAGAGAGAGGACACCTATGGGATAAGGTGATCCTTGATAGAATCATCAATGATCCTCTTTTCCATAACCATATTCTTCTTATGTAAGGCTTTTTCCTCATCTCCCTCTGGAACTAGAACCTCCTCATGGATGTAGGAGTCTAATTCATTCTCTTCCAGGACCAGGGAGATCCTATACTTCCAGGCTTGGAAGTTATTAGCTCCCTCAAGCTTTTCATCAAGCTTGGTATGATGAGACATCTTATCTGAGAACCTCAAATGGAAATATAAAAGATTTTATATCTTACCAGGTTCAAGATGTCAGATCTAAAACTTGAGCTGAAATCCTGTAGAGCTGGTTCTGGAGCAAATTAGGGTTTTTCTTTTCCAGAGTTCTGTCCAACCAAATGCTTTGAAATTTCTCCCTAACTTCTATTTTGGGGAGGAGATCAATTTAGGCATGGGCTCAATGAAAAATTCCTCTTCTGTGAAAAACCCTAATTTCTAGTAGAAGTGACAGGTCCAAAACTGAAAAACCTCAGAATTGAATTCTGCTTCGATAGAAAGATGCGCCCTAAGGAGGAGAGTTATTCCACCTTACTTTTGCTGAAAATATGTGGAGGAAGATCCACAAACTAGGAATCCCTAGTTCCTGCAACTGCATAGTGTCTTCTTCTCAGGTTAGCTCTGATACCATGTTAGTTTTTCAACATTAAGCTAGCATTATTAGGATCTTTAACTGAGAGAATAACAAGTATATCAATCAAACACAAGAGACAATGAACACAGTGTTTTTCCTTGGGGAAACCATAAAGGAGAAAACCCCTCAACTTCCTCAGAGATAGAATCAGCACCAAAACAGTAAAAAATCCCCAAAACAGTAAGTGATCTCCCAACAGCAGTAATCTTCTTCTTGTCTAGCCCTAGTGTCTTCTCCTTCCTCAACTATGTGCTACACTTGAGTGTGGATGACTTGTGTAATAAATAGAGACTCCAGTTCTCTATTTATACTAATCCCGATATGACTAAAACCCTGCCAGGGCCGACCTCTACTAGGAGAGTCTAATAACCCTAGTGCCCCGGAACTATGGGGACTTTAACACTTAGACAATTGGAGGGTTACTCACTATGAATTGACATGACTTGTTTACATTATTTTTCCTCCCGATTAGAACATCGGGGCATGACAATATGACTCAATTACATTATAGATACATCTTGGAATAAACATCAGGTTACAATACATAAGATACATAGATGAATACATTCTGAAGTTACAAATACATCAACATTTCGCTCAACACAAAACATCTCATCGATCATGTGCTTCAGGGTCCATGCCCAACAAAAAAATTTCATCAATCATGTGGTTCAGGGTCCATGCCCAACACAAAACATACATATACCTATATATCATCAACAATTGGCTTACGCCCAATATACAAAGAAAATCATCATGTTCATATGTAGTGAGGTATTTGACCCAATATAAAATAAAACATCAATATAATCATCATGGTCAATAGGATCATGCCTATAAATGGTAGGTCCAAAATTCGGGATATTACAGTATGCCATAAACAAAAGTCCCTACGCAAATAAAATCCAACATAATATCACTTATAGTAATCAATTAAAAACAGCCATAATATCATTTACAGAACCATTCACAAATAAACGTAATACCATTTACAGTAACTAGTTAAAAACCAAATATCATTTACAGTATTCATTAAAACAAACATAATTGCATAAAGGTCACATGATCTATTTCTTGTGGGCATCAAAGCCCCAAATCGTATCCATATAAACTAAACCCTCATCGTAATAAATGAGCCAGGATCAAATCTTGTAGGGTCTATTATTATTTTACAAAGCCACGCTGTATGAATTATACGTAGGTTGTAAACAAAAATTAAACTCTTTATGCAGTGGTCAAAAGACCCAAATAAATTTATACACACTGTAATCTATGGCCTTAGCCTTTTACATCTAACCCAATATAATAACTCAACATTTCCAAATATTAAACCATGTCAATGTTACTAACACCAATGACTGGTAGTCATGAGGATACACCACAGACAACCCCCATATCATATTACACAAACCAAATCATAAACAGTAAATATGCAATCACAGCTACAAGGGAGAGAAACACCAATGCCATACGGCATGGCCCCAAGCCATAACGTTGCCACCCATTTTCATCCATACAACCAATGCAAACCACAAGTACGTTTCCACATAGTCCACAAAACAACAACAATTGAAATCAATGCAGTATATATTTATAAACACGGTCTTTATAAAACCATTAACGAGTTTACAGAGTCGTTACCTTCAACCATTGCACCATTACAAGGAATGGTGCTCCCCATTTCCTGTAACATAAACTAAACAATCTTTTCAAATTACACACATCCTATTGAGGGTTTACCCAGACTCTCTTCACTGCACAGAATCACCATTTAAATAAATCCCATTAATTTTCAAGCTCAGCTCCAAAGGAAATTGAAAACCCCCAACAAAGAAAACCCCAAGCCTGTCGAAATTACAAAACGTATATCTCTTAAGATACAGTGAAACCCCCAACCCAGAAATGCATCCATTAGTAACCAGAGGTAAGAAATCCAAACCCTCGATGAGCAACAATTTTAGTCGTAACCATGAAGCAAAGATGGGACAAGTAAATACTTGCACAGTGGGCTTACCAAAGGAGTATGGATTTTCCCATGACCTTTCCCATGAGTTAGGACCCACGTATGTTTTTTCCACCCCTACAAACCTGCAACAAAGAGGAGCCACGATATGAGAAGCATGAATGATATCCTCTTCCAAATCAACCAAGATGATAATGAAATGGGACACCCACATACCTGTGTGTTAATCCATCACAATCGCCTTCCTTCATGTCGAGCAGGAGCAGAGAGCAAGCATCAAAGAGGGGAAATGCCAAACTAACGCTTGGGCCAAGCACTAGGATTTCCCACCCCATCTCCCTAGGGGCATTGATACCACCACCCTGGCCACCATTAATGCACACCAGACCCATAATCGTATAGTCCTTGGACTATATTAAAAACTTGCCACCCATTTCATCATAAAGGCTTAAACCATTGTGAATTACATAAACCCATACATGCATCGAATAACTTAGGCTTTAATACCTAAGTCCATGGCATATGAAATATTCCATGGAAATGTTTAAGCTAAAGTTTTTGAAATTGTATTATATTACCAATATTACAACCATATAGTAAGAATATGATAGGACCTAACCGAGTCATAAACATTTACACTAGGATAAATCAGTGTCACATAAATAAACAAGTCTGTGTCATGCAAGTAATAGGTGCAGTAGTGGCCCAGTCACTATCATAAAGACCATAATGATAACACTAACAATCAGTATAATGTAACTGGAACAGAGCACCAAATGCGAGCGCTAGCAACCAAATGATCAATACTTTCCCTTAAGCTTTATAAACCAGTTTCCGTCGCCAAGTATAACTGCACATAAACAGGACTAGAATGCATTAGTTTGACAAAACTAAGTAATCTCGTCGTGTCAAGTAGAAATTGTTACCTCGCAGGAGGTTACAAGGGAAACTAGTCCCGCCACTCCCACTCCACCCGTTTATCCATTAACAAAGTCAAGTTAGAATCATGTATATGACAGTAAGCACATGCTATAAACAATGAAGGACATAAAAAAATAACTAACTTACACATCAATTATTAACCATAGTACAAACAATAATCACCATCAAGATAGTGTAAGTAACATATTAATAACCGCATCGAGAAATATGGAAACATGATGTAAGAACAACTCACGACAAAAAAGCAGTACAATCAGAGTAGGACACTTTCCACAAAGTTCAATTAATGTCGAGCATAGGTAGTTTTGACTAGCCTAATAAAAAAATTATTTTCAATTTTTGGGGACATTACAAGTGGTATCAGAGCCCAGTTTCAACACTAATAAACCTAATGGGCATACCAGACATTCGTTGCAAGGAAAATAAAGTATGTTTTAAAATTTTGTTTACTAACAGAAACTTTTCCTGTTATTAAAAATTTGCAATTTCAGGAATTTTTACAGAACAGTTCAGATCATGAACACTGAAGAAGATAACAGCCGACAAGGAAAATTGAGTACCACCACCCAGGAAGCAGAACTAGTGGTGGAATTGAATTCTAATATTATGAAAACCATACAAAGTCTTCAAGCAGACTTGCAAGTTTTTAGATTTGACAATCTGAATGAAAGAAAGGAACATCAAGCAATCAATGAAGCATTGCTAGGGAATATGATGGGAGGAATCCCGCAGGGGAAACCTACTGATTCCACAAATAGGTTCAAGAAGGAACCTTATCATAAACGGGCCAGCATCCCAAGAGAAGAAAGATAAGAGGAACATACCCCTGACCCTCCAGAAGGAGAATATCACAGTCCTTCCAGTGAGGACTCTCTTTCTCCATGCAGAAAAAAACAAAGAAGTGATGACAATCTCTAGGGGGCATTTAGAAAGATAAGATCCCCAACCTATGAAGGAGAGGTAAACTCGGGGGAGAAATATGAAGATTGGTTGTCGGGTATGAGAAAATATTTTCGAGTTCATGACTACTCTAGCGAAGTGAAGGCTCGACTCTCCATCTATAATTTAAATGGCAAAGCAACGAGATGGTGGAGAGACTTGAAACATACCAAGAAAGATGAGGTAAGAGAAATACGCTGGAGTAAATTCCGCAAGATCTTTCAAGAAAAGTATATGTCGAAAAGATTCTTCGACATAAAGGTGAAAGAGTTTCATGAGTTGCGTATGGTATCCATGACTATGGATGATTTTATTAACATATTTCTAGATCTGTTATATTATGTACCATACATCAAGGACGAAAAGGTAAAGATCCAACAGTTTTTAGGATGTCTTTGTCGCAACTTTTGGGAAAGGATTGAGTTTGACATGCCTAAAACCTTGGACACCACATTGCACAAAGCTAGGATCTTCTATGAGCATGGACAGCTAAGGCAAGAGAAAATGAACAGAAACAGAGACAAGTCTAAGAGCTTCTCTGACAACTGCAAACCGGGTTTTAACCCACCCCCATACAAGAAATAGAACAACAGCTTTCCAGTGAACAAGAACTTCAACAAATTAGGGACAAAGACATATGTACCAACTTCAGATGTTAACAAGCCAATAGCAGCTGGGGGAGCCAATGCTACTCCACTATAGATCAAATGCTGGAAATGCAGCAGGCCCATTATTCCCAAGATTGTAAGAACAAGACCAATGGAGTCTTGCACAACTTACAAGAAGAACCAATGTTAGAGTACTTAGCTGGAACACCGCATATTTATGCAGCCTTGGATGGCCGACAGATAGACCATTAGTCTACCATGGTTGAGATAGAAGGTAAGATCTTGAACACTTCTATTTCAATACTAATTGACCTCGGTGCTTGTCGGAGGTGTGTATCACCTAATATTGTTTATGTATGTAAATTAGACAAAGAAAAATATCATAAACGTTAGCTGGTACAATTAGCCACAAGTACAAAATTGAAAGTTTCATAAATATTTAAGGATTGCAAGGTAAACCTCAATGGTTTTCTTACGAAAGTAAACTTGAACAGCATGCCTTTAGGATCATATGATATACTTATCATCATGGACTGGTTGGAACAACACCATGTCATTCTCAATTTCTTACACAAGTCAATCTTGTGTACAGATAGCCAAGGGAAACAAGTGAAGATTCAAGGCGTACTGAAGAAACTTTTGGTAAGGTAGATAGTTGCCTTACAAGCAAAGAAGTGCATTAGAAAAGGATGCAATTTGTTTGAAGTAAATATCCGAGATACAGAGGTTGAAAGAGAACAACACATAGAGGACTTTATCGTTCTTGTAGAATTCAAGAACGTACTCCCTGAGGAAATCCCTAGATTACCTCTGAATCAAGACCTAGAATTTTCCATAGAACTGGCACCAAGATCAGTTCCAGCTTCAAAAACCCCTTAACATATGAGTGCACCAAAGTTGGTGGAACTCAAACTGCAGTTGCAAGAGTTGATAGAAAAGGATATATCCAACCAAGTGTGTCCCCTTGGGGAGCATCGATACTTTTTGTAAAGAAGAAGGATGGTACGATGCGAATGTGCATCAACTACCGCCCGCTTAACAAAATAACTATCAAGAATCCATACCCACTCCCTAGGATCGATGATTTGTTCATGGGAGAAGCCAATATATTTTCAGACAATGACCTGATTCGCAATGAGGATATTCACAAAGCTGCCTTTCGTACAAGGTATGGGCACTACGAGTTTGTAGTAATGTCATTCAGGTTGACCAATGCACCCAAATTTATGTGTATGATGAATAGTATATTCAGTAAATATTTGGATAAATTTGTTTTGGTCTTTACAGACAACATCCTATTTTATTCTAAGAGTAAAGAGGAACATGAGGAACACCTTCACATAGTACTGCGAGTGCTGCAAGAACACTAGCTGTACGCCAAGTTTAGTAAATGTGATTTTTACAAACCACAGATATAGTACTTGGGTCACATTATCTCCAGGACAAGGATAGCTGTGGACCCAGAAAAGATTAGAGCCATAGAAGATTGGACTACCCTTACTAACATCACCAACATTAGGTCCTTTTTGGGATTAGCCATATATTATCGAAAGTTCATTGAGAACTTCTTGAGAATTGATTGTCCCATGACCACTTTGCAGAAGAAGGAAAATAAGTTCTTATGGATGACGAAGTGCAAGGAAATTTTTCAAAAGCTTAAATATCTTTTGACGACCGCACCGATACTATGAATTGCGGATCCTGATGGGGATTTCATTGTTTACATGGATGCAAGCAAGGAAGGACTCAAAGGAGTCCTCTTGTAGAACGATTATGCGATATGTTATGAATCCCGAAAGTTAAAAGAACATCAGCAGAACTACCCCACACATGATATTGAGTTAGCTTCCATCACTCACGCATTGAATATGTGGAGGCACTACTTCATGGGAAGGAAATTCCTTCTAAAAATAGACAATATAAGTCAGAAGTATTTATTCAAGCAACCAGATCTGAATGCTAGGAAAGCTAGATGGTTGGATTTCCTTAGTGAGTATCATTTCGAACTAAAGCATATTAAGGGCAAGGAGAACAAGATTGTCGATGCTTTGAGTCGACGAACTCATATGATATATGAGGTGAATTTAAGTCAAACCGATTCAAATTTGCATAAGAGGATTAGAATGGCCAACAGAGTTGACCCTTTCTATGTATAAATCCTCAAGAAATTCCAAGAGGACAGGTTGTTTCAACAACAAAAAGAGTACAAGGTAGACAAAACATGACTTCTATGGTCTAAGGAGAGATTGTGCATTACAGAAGGAGGGGACATTCAGTCTGGCATCCTCACATAATTTCATTGAAAACCCTACTCGGGGCATCCAGAGTATCAAAAGATGATATCTACAGTTAAGAGACACTTTTTTGGCCTAAGTTAAAGGCTGACATTGCATTGTTTATCACAAAATCTCAAAAATATCAACTGGTCAAAGATGAGCATCAACGTCCTTCAGGATTGTTGCGGCCACTACCCATTCCAAAATGGAAGTGGGAGGTCATTAGTATGGATTTTATCATTGGTCTACTTAAAAGTAAGAAACAAATGATTCTATCTTTGTAGTAGTTGAAAAATTATCAAAAGCAGCACACTTCATTCCAGTGAAGTCAACCTACAAGGAAGTACACATTGTTAGGATTAGTACTGCTCTCTTGTCCAATTCGGTCATATGTCTAAATAAGGATTCATGTCTAAATCAGGAGTCCACCTAGTCTATTTTTAGTCACTCTCATGATTGGGTCCACTTGGACTAATTGGGGCACATGTTTCAGTTACTAAAGTGTGGGGAACACTAATTGAGGCCTACTGCCACTTATTGCACTTGCATGCATTAGTTTAGGAGCCTCCTAGACCAATCCCTATAGCTTAGGAGCCACTGGGAGCATCGATACCAACCAAGGTCAGTTGAGTTGAGTTGCTGACTAGTAAAGTTGAGTTAGGAGTCAGTTACATTTAGTTCTATTCCTCTACCTTTATTTATTGCTAGGTTTGCATGGTTTCATGCAAGAGAGGTGCATTTCTCATCTACCATAGTCAGTTAGCCTCAGACAACACTGAATTAGACACTTGAGTTGTGTTTTAGAATTCCGTTGAACTCTAGTAATGGCTTAGACAAGGTCAATTAACTATTGAGTCCTCCGAGAATGATTTAGACAAGGTCTTAGTTACCTACAGTAAAGTAGAGTCTAATCAATTCAAATTTCCTCATGTGGATTCAAATTGCATGTGCCTATTTAATCCATTGTACTTCATTGTAATTATTATCTAATTACTCTTTGATTAATGAAAAGCATTCACAGCTGCAAGCAATTTTTGCACTGTTTCATTCTTCAATAACTGAGTAAATTGTGTGATCTATCTTGTGAGTTGTGTGTTGGTCCACAGATCTATGTGCTCAATTTAATATGGTATCAAAGCCTCGGTGCACAAGGCACTTCTTCTCCTCGGATCTCCTACTGGATCATGTTTGAGCAAAATTGCTCCTTCTAGCTCTGCACCAGAAGCAAAAGGTTTACCACTTAATACCCCAAGTTAAGGAATTGTCAATCAAACTTGCTTGATCAATTATGCTGGGTGTGATGAAAACCTAAAATGTGTAGGATGTTCAACCTTACTTTGTCTTTTGTGTATTTGTAGGTACAACTTCGAATGGCTTCATCAATTCTGGATTCATCAGTTCCTCTTCTCACCCGATTCACAAACTATTCAGAATGGAAGATGAAGATGATTGCATCTCTGAAGAGACAATATCTCTATGAGGTGTTTATTGGACTTGGTGAAGATTTATTTGAGAGAGAGGATGATTGGATAAATAAATGTGATGGAGCTTATGGAACAATGTGTATGGCCCTTTCTCCTAGAATGCGCTACCTCAAAATATCTGTTAAAAACACAAAGGATCTCTGGAAAAGATTGGACAGAACCCTTGGAATGATTGATGAGTATCATAATATCACTTTGGATAGCACATCCAGAACCATAAGCATCCTTGATCCAAAAATATCAGCCTCCACTCTCTCTAATGAAGTTGTTCAAAATGAAGAAGAAGCAGAATCTTCTACACAGTCAATTCGAATTGAAGACACTCTCCTTGCAGTGACTCCTTCTCCTGATGCTCCAAAGTTCATGAGATATATGATATATCATCTCCTAATATGGATGAAACATAAGAATAAATATGAATCTCTGATATTGAAGAAAAACACTACTGCACTTCCATGCAAACATTCGCCGATGATTTTCCTTTGAATTCTGTGCAAAATTTGCCAGTAATTGCTTCCGAAAGTGAAGAGAAATTTGATTTTTCTCTCTCTAATGTTACTGCTGGTGTGAAAATATGTAATACCTTGGATATTTTAGAAGAAATATCAGATTAAAATAGTGATCCATTTGCTCCCCATGATCTAGATTTTCCAGCAAATTCCTACAGGATTGCATGCACCAAAATTCAGAATTTTGAAGAAGAAGAAAGTTGTGCATCGACTGTCTTGGTTGACCATTTATTTGGATATTATATGAAACTTATTGGATCTGATATGATATTAATTAGATATGAACCTTGGTTTAATATTTCAAATTCATAATATTTCAGTATTGCTTGTAGTTGTTCTCATCAATGGTGTGAAGAAACAAGTACCGCAAGTCTCCTATAAAACTGTTGCTGGGGATTTGATTTCATTTCACAGTTTTGGATCTGTTGTGAACCTATTTAGATGTGATTTAATTTTTGATATGATATTATTTAGTTCAAAATTTAACATCCAAGAGCTTTCAGTCATGCCTGTAGCTGTTCTCACAAATTCCGGTGTGAAAAATCAAGTACCGCAATTTCTCTTCAAAACCTGCTAGGGATTTGGTGTTAGTTTCCTCTTATGAGGTTGCTGATATTTTATTATGTGATTCATTATCTATTTTATAATATATATCATACTATGGATCTCAATAATTCACTCTCAACAGTCTCGGTACTTCTCTACCATTGATCACATGCTCATCTCCTCACAGAACTAGTAAAGAGGAAGACATTCTGCATCTGCTTGAACACTTGCTCCTAAAACTTGGGGCTGATTTTACCACTCATGGTTTTCTATTCATGGCTGAAACATATCATTTTCTTGAGTTTTCCTCACATGTTCTGAATCCTCAAGAACCTTTTCTCACTTATCAATTGACCTCAATTCCTCTACATTGGTCCATTCTTCATCCGGCAACTATCTATATTTCTGATTTAGTTGAGTATATCATTCTTCTTCCAAAGAGGAAGATTGATCCAGAAATAATGATGGAGAGGTTCACATGTTAGGCCCCAGGATACCTGTGCATAGAAGAACTATATTAATCCTGATTCTACCTGCTTAATTAGAGGAGGGATTTTTTCCCATGTGGTTTTTCCCCCAGATCCTTGTATTGAGCAGTTACTTTACTTTACTTGATGTAATGGGTGACCTATGGTCTTAGTTACTAGGGCCCATAGATTTTCCAAGTTAGAATTCAGGGGGGGCTTAGGATTATTAATCCTCCCTTGTCCAATTTGGTCATATGTCTAAATCAGGAGTCATGTCTAAACTAAGAGTCCACCCAGTGTATTTTTAGTCACTAGCACCATTGGGTTCAGTTGGCCTAATTGCGGCACATGTTTCAGTTACTAAAGTGTGGGGAACACTAATTGAGGTATACTGCCACTGATTTCACTTGCATGCATTAGTTTAAAAGCCTCTTAGACCAATCCCTACAATTTAGGATCCACTGGGAGTGCCGATACGATCCAAGGTCAGTTGAGTTGAGTTGGTGACTAGTCAAGCTGAGTTAGGAGTCAGTTACATTCAGTTCTAGTCCTCTACATTTATTTAGTGCTAGTTTTGCATGGCTGCATACAAGAGAGGTTCATTTCTCACCTACCACAATTATTTAGCCTCAGTCAACACTGAAGTAGACACTTGATTTGTGTTTTAGAACTTTGTTGAACTCCGGTAATGGCTTAGACAAGGTCAGTTAACTATTGAGTGCTCCGATAGTGATTTAGACAAGGTCTTAGTTACCTACAGTCAAGTAGAGTCTAATCAATTTTAATTTCCTCATGTGGATTTGAATTGCATGTGGGNACTTCATTGTAATTATTATCTAATTACTCTTTGATTAATGAAAAGCATTCACAGCTACAAGCCATTTTTGCACTGTTTCATTCTTCAATAACTGAGTAAACTGTGTGATCTATCTCATGAGTTGTGTGTTTGTCCATAGATCTATGTGCTCAATTTAATACATCTTTCCAATATATTCTTGATGGAGGTATTTAGATTGCATGGGATACCCATGGAAATCATCTCGGATCAAGATACAAAGTTTACCGAAAATTTTTGGAGATCTTTATTCTCCGGATTAGAGAAGTAATTGAACTTGTGTACTACTTATCACCCACAAAAAGACGGGAAGACAGAAAGGGTAAACCAAATTGTTGATAACATGCTTAGGATGTATGTTATGAACAACCCCACCAAGTGGGAATACTACCTACATCTCGCAGAGTTTGCGTATAACAACGGTTACCAGAATTCTGCCAAGATGAGTCCATTTGAGGTACTCTACGGACGGAAGTCTAGAACACTGGTTACTTGGGATATCCCAGTGGATCGGCTCATGTTAGGGCCTGATTTATTAAAGGACTTGGAACAGTTGGTTACCAAGGTACAGGTGAACCTTAAAGAAGTACGAGACTACCAAAAAAGCTACACAGATAAGAAAAGAAAAGATAAAGATTATCAAATAAGCAACCATGTCTACTTGAAAGTAAAGGAAAAACGGAGCTCGTTGAACTTGGGAAGGTGCAGTAAGTTAGTACCTAGGTTTTGTGGACCCTTTGAAATACTAGCAAAGAGAGGGCTAGTGGCATATGAACTAGCATTACCTACGCACATAAGAGTCCATAATGTTTTCCATGCATCATTGTTAAAGAAATATGTTTATGATACTAAACATGTGGTTGATTAGTCCTTATTATAGGTGGAACCTGAAGGGGATTTTTCCCCTGAAACTCTTCATATATTGGACAAGAGAGAGGTGCAGCTCAAGAAGTGCATCATAGTCCAGTCAAAAGTCCAATGGAAGCACTTCAAAGCTGATGAGGCTACTTGGGAGAATGAATCCACCGTGAGAAAGGCTTACCCCTCCTTGTTTCATGATTTCATTTTGAGTCCCTAGAACACCAGGGACGGTGTTGTTCTAAGCGGGGAGGGATGTAATATCCTGAATTTTGGACCTAACACTTATGGGAATGAGCCACATTGATTATGATGTTACCTTCATGTTTTATTTTTATATAATGGGTCAAAGACAACACTGCATATGAACATGATGATTTGTTGATATACTGGGTGTAAGCCAATTGCATATGATATGTATATATATATGTGTGTGTGTGCGTGTGTGTGTGTGTGTGTGTCCTCTTGTGTTGGGCATGGACCCTGAAGCACATGATTGATGAGATTTTTTGTGTTGAGTGAGGAGCTCTAGATCACATGGGTAAATTGATGTTTTGTATTGAGAAAGAAGCTCTGAAACACATGAGTACTTATATTTTTGTTGAGCGAGAAGCTTTGGAGCACATGAGTTTTGAGACATTTGTGTTGAGCAAGAAGGTCTGGAACACATGAAAAGATAATTTGGAAGTTTTGGGGATAAGCCTTGGAGCCTTACATATTGATGTTGAGAATAAGATCTGGAACATTGGATCCTTGGCCATTATATCCCTAGGTGTATCATACAAGTACATCCTAGAATTAGTGTTGAGTGAGGAGATCTGAAATTGCACTAAGTTTGTAACTCCCTATTTTTAGCATTGATTATGGGATCTGGTAAGCGCTAGGAGTTATTGAAAATAATTAATGATTCCTGAGTGAAAACTTCTCGAGAAAAATATTGATCTCATTTGACTTATTTATGAGTGATTAAATGAAATTTCAATTTTTTGTATTCTCATCAAGTACTGAAGAACTACCATGTTATACAAGGGAATCCAATAGGCAAGGATGTTTAGAGTTGCCTAGCCTAGTAGACATAACCATCTACCTGATGAACTTAATGAAGAAAGTGTCGTAAGTCTAGGGATCACAGTATGTGATACTCTAAGATAGTTGTTACCAAATAATATATTATTATATATTTTATACAGAGTATGTATAAAGAGTACACATAGTAATAATATTAATAATGTAAGAAGGAAGGAAAAGTTCCATCTATTACTATTATTACAAAGATAAAAATTAAATATTATAATACCTATAAAAGTCCAATTAGGAACAGTTAAAAGTTCCTACGTTAAAATATTAAAAGTACTAAAATAAGTAAAAAGGGTTAAATCAAGAAATGAAATGATTCTTGATTTAACTGCCCCTTTGACTGAAAAGTATGTCTATAAATTCCCAAGCTGGGGAGAGGCTTGAGGATCTCTTCCATATTTTTGAAGTCATTATTCTGCCAGATTATTCTCAAGAGAGTTCTTGGAGAACATTTTCCTAAGAGGAAAAAGGAGAACTAGTCCAGACCTAATATACCAGTTAGGGCAGCCTTATCTTAGGAGCCCTAAGCTACTTACATATTGGAACCAGATCGGGGAGATCTAAATTAAAACCAGGAATGGTTCTAGGTCATGGTTGGGTGGAACGTGGTAGTTCCCAAGTGATTCAGTTGTCTATATTGAGGTCATATTTGCCTGTGAATTGTTAATGATGGGTAATTGAGTGTGCAGGTTTCAACCATTAAAAGAGCTTTCCTTTTCAAGTATGAGGTTCTTACTTCCTATTTCATTATCTAGATTAAGTGTTGGCTAGATTAAGCAAGTGTTTATATTAAATTTCTAACCCTATGTACCTTTGTTTTTCCTATCAAAATTCTTTTAGGGTTGCATTTTCATTATAAACCCTAGGCTGTAATTTAATTTCATGTTTAAATATTTATGAATGGTTTTGTAAAGTTTTAGTTTTATTTATGTATTTTCTTTTACATCTTAGACCTTGTTTTCCTACAGCCTAGGAATTATTTCTAATAAGTACCTAGTTGTTCATTTACCTATGTACTCTACTCATAGATTTCATATTGTCAGCAGAGCTAAGTTTAGGAGTAAACGACTAGTTCAAAATTAAGCTTCAAACATTATATAAATATAAAACACAGTTAACTAAAAATATGACCTATTAAACAAATCATTATATAATATCCTGTATAAACAAAACCAAAACCTAATTAAGTAATACTATAACCTCAGTATTCTTTATTTAAGAATAAATCATAAATTCAAAGTATGAAAATCAACTAAGACCTCTGAGGGTCTATATAAAAATTATCATTCTTATTTAAAACAAACATCATTATAGTCAAGCTACATACCAAGTATAGAGACCACCTATGGTTCACTATTTATTACTATTAACTACTTTCATGAAATTATAAATTACTGTAAACAATTTACCCACCTAGTAAATCTTTTCAAATTTTAAATAAAACAAACCCTTAAATAATTTAAACCATATTACAAATCGTACGCCATAAACAAAAGTCCCTATGCAAATAAAATCCAACATAATATCACTTACAATAATCAATTAAAACCAACCATACTATCATTTACAGAACCATTCACAAACAAACGTAATACCATTTAGAGTAATCAGTTAAAAACCAAATATCATTTACAGTATTCATTAAAACAAACATAATTGCATAGAGGTCACATGATCAGTTTCTTGTGGGAATCAAAGCCCCAAATCATAAACATATAAACTAAACCCTCATTGCAGTAAACGACTCAGGATTAAATCATGTAGGGTCTATTATTATTTTACAAAGCCACACTATATGAATTATACGCGGGCTGTAAACAAAACTTAAACTCTTTAAGGAGTGGTCAAAAGAATGAAATAAATTTATACACGTTGTAATCTATGGCCTCAGCCTTTTACATCTAAATCAATATAATAATTCAACATTTCCAAATATTGAACCCTGTCAACATTACCAGCATCTAAGACTGGTAGTCATGAGGATACACCACGGACAACCCCCATATCATTATACACAAACCAAATCATAAACAAGAAATATGTTATCATAGCTACAAGGGTGGGAAATGCCAATTCTATACAGCATGGCCCCAAGCCATAATGTTGTCACCCATTTTCATCCATACAACCAACGCAAACCGTGAGTCTGTTACCACATAGTCCACAAAACAATAACCATTGAAATCAATGTAGTATATATTTATGAACACAGTCTTTATAAAACCATTAACGAGTTTACACAGTCGTTACCTTTGGCCATTGCACCATTGCAAGAAATCATGCTTCCCATCGCCTATAACATAACCTTAACATTCTTTTCAAATTACACATATCCTGTCAAGGGTTTACCTAGACTCTCTTCGCTGCAGAGAATCACCATTTAAACAAATCCCATTAATTTTCAAGCTTAGGCCCAAAGGAAATTGAAAACCCTCAACAAACAAAACCCCAATCCTATAAAAATTAGAAAGCGTAGAGCTCTTAGGAGACAATCAAACACCCAACCAAGAAACACATCCATTAGCAATCAGAGGCAAGAAATCCAAACCATCGATGAGAAACAATCTTAGTCGTAACCATGAAGCTAAGAGTGGACAAGTAAATACTTGCACAGTGGACTTACTGAAGGAGTATATATTTTCCCATGACCTTGCCCACAAGCTATGACCCACGCCTATTTTAGCCACCCTTGCGAACCTGCAACAAAGAAGAGCCACAATGTGAGAAGCATGAATGATATTCATTTCCAAATCAACCAAGATGCTAATGAAACAGGACACCTGCATACCTGTCTATTAAACCATCACATTCACCTTCCTTCACGTCGAGCAGGAGTAGAGAGCAAGCATCAAAGAGGTGAAATTCCAAACTAACGCTTGGGCAAGCCCTAAGCTTTCCTTCCCATCTTCCATGGAAATGTTTAAGCTAAGGTTTTTGTAATTGTATTACATTACCAATATTACAACCATATAGTAATAATATGATAGGACCTAATCAAGTCATAAAAATTTACACCAAGATAAATTAGTGTCATATAAATAAAAAAGTCTATGTCACACAAGTAATAGGTGCGGTAGTGACCCTCTCACTATCATAAATACCGTAATGATAACAATAACAATCGGTATAATGTCACTAGAATAGAGTGGAAAATATGAGTGCTTGCAACCAAACGATCAGTACTTTTTGTTAAGCTTTATAAACCAGTTTCCATCGCCAAGTATACCTGTACGTAAACAGGATAAGAATGCATTAGTTCGACAAAACTAAGTAAGCTTGTTGTGTCAAGTATAAATGGTTACCTCTCAGGTGGTTACAAGGGAAACTAGTCTTGCCACTCCATCCCTTTATCCATTAACAAATTCAAGTTAGAATCATGTATATGATAGTAGGCACATGCTATAAACAATGAAGGACGTAAACAAATAACTAACTTACACATCAATTCTTAACCATAGTACAAACAGTAATCACCATCAAGACAACATAAGGAACATATTAATAACTGCATCGAGAAATATGGAAACAGGACATAAGAATAGCTTATGACAAAACAACAGTACAATTAGAGTAGGACACATTCCACAAAGTTCAATTAATGTCCAGCACAAGTAGTTTTGACTAGCCTAATAATTTGTTTTTTCAATTTTTAGGGACATTACAGTATGCATGTCAATGATTGCATGATATTGCATGATCCTATGTTGGGAGACTGACCATCAGGTTTAAAAGAGCTAAGTTATAGTTGGATCCTACGAAGTGGAAGTACATCGGTGAAAGGTAATCCATAAGACACTAGTACAAAATGAGAAATTAATGACTAAAAAAATGACTAACTTATCTATAAATGTTGGAATTTATTAAACCCACTCAAAACTTAGGATAAAATAATTAATCATTATTTGATTAATTATTCACCCACTAGCTTAATTAGTTGGCATCCACTTCCACCTTAAAGTCAATACATGCCATATATATCATAGGAATGATTTATTTCCAATTCTGGGTTGATCTTGACCACCTTTTGACCATCCAGAATTAGTATACAGGACTTTACAACAAATTCTACTTTATTCTTCTTTTTCTGCTTTTCCTACTTTTCTATGGATAAGATAAAAGCTAGTCAACTAGGAAACTGGGAGCTTTTGTTTCCGACCCATACTCCATTAGTTTTTCTCCATTTTCTAGGATTAGCATGTTTTTTCCATATCTTTGACAACTCACTCATGCTTTTTCCAACTCGTGAGGTCCTTGATAGATTTGGGAAGTACTTCAGCCACCTATGGGGGTTTGTTATATTTGAGTAAGTTTGCCTTTTTGAGCTTTATGAGTTGTTTCCATAAAATTCTATTTTCCTATGAGGGATGTACTATTTATGTACACTATTATTCATCATTGTTCAATGGAAAGATACACACCAATATTCATCTCTTCATTCATGTGATTCAGTCTCTTTTCTTCTCTCTATTTTTCCTATGTATGCTTGTGAGAATTATTAGTAGCAATATCTATTTACTGTGCTTCTTCTTAGCATCATTTCTCATAGAATTGATCTATTATTTCTACATGGTATTATATCTACAAGGTTGATCAAGTTCTACAGAGTTGAGGAGCACTTCCAGTCTCCTATCCCTCTCTAAAGAAGAGCTTATCTAGCTTACAAGATTTTATCCTAGTTTGTTTTGCAAGTTGCAGAGAGTATTTACTAGAGAATATCAACAACTTCAATATGGATTTAAAATTTGCTCTACTATCTCCTTTCAACTATGTTGATTGGAAGCCAAAGATGAGGGCATACTTGAAAAAGGCAATGTCTCTTTGATGTCTCCATTGGTGCATTGAGTGAACCTGAGTCTTTTGAAGAGAAGATTGATTGGATAAATAATTGTGATAGAGCTTATGGAATTATGTGTTTGGGAATATCTCCAAATATATATCATCTCATAGATTCTACTGAGTATCCATTTGAGCTTTGGAAAATTTTGGACAAAGCTTTTGGTTTGCAGGAAATTGAAGATGAAGCATGGAGCAAACCCAACATCTCCTCTTGTTGTCTCTCTCAATATTTCTTGGCCTCTACATTCTCTAATGAATTTTATCATGATGAATAAATTATCATACAGTTCATGTTGCTGCTGCCCTCTTTGATTCGAATGCTTCCTCCTTCAATGAAGAAGCAAATATTGAAGAGCCATCTTTTTCTCTGTCTCTTGAAGGTGATTTTTCTTAGATTGTGATACTATTGATGAAAAAGAAGTAACATATGGAGCTTCTGCTGATATTGATTATGATCCTATAACCCATTCATTTTTCTCTAAATATCCTATCTTATATTATGATATATATGTGTCAAATTATTCACACCTTGTGCATACCTCTCTCATTAATGGTGTGCAACCCAATGACTTTCAGGATGTTTGCTTAGACACATCAATACTTCTTTGTGTCATACCACTTAACTTACCTGATCTCATGTGCTTCAGCATCTCCTCCTTTGTTCTTGGCATCAATACTGAGAGCCTTGTTGAATATTTTGAACATCTCATTATTTCCTCCTTTCATACAAAGGATTCATTACCAGTGTATTTCCATGAGTCTATTGATATGCTTATATGTGATCCTTTGGATTCTGATTTAGAATCATATTTGCAGGTTGATACACATATCATACCACCATCCATTCCATCTACCATATCTTTGAATAATCCTAAGACTATACAAATCCCTAGTTCACTAGTTGATTCCTCATTGGCCTCTTATGCAGTGATGTTTATCTTACATGATTTGAAGTCTTTCCTAACTTTCAGTGGTTGGTTATCCATGAACTTAGTCATATATGGAATGATATTAAACATGTTTGGATCTGTTCTAAACACTTATGGTTCAGATCTTATGCCCATCCATCATTCAAAATTTTACACCTATCTGTTTTCCCAAGTTGCTCATAATTTTCCTAGTATAGCCCTATATCCTCATGGAGCCATTGAATCCTTTGTCCTTGTTGTTCCATATGTTAATATTTATGATATATTAGAGTTTTATCAGCCTCATATCAGAACTATACAGGTTCTACATTAGATTGGAATATTGACATGTGATTCACATCACAATTTTGCAGCTATTCAGGGAATTGGGTGTGAAATAAATTGCATTATTTTTTGTACTCTTTGGAAAGGAGTATGCATAGATGTCTTTTCAATTTCATATTATGTTTTCATATCATATTTTGATAGCAGCAGGAAGCATTCAGATAGTGCTCCTACTTCATCAGTTGATGAGATACATGGAGTCTCTCCTCTTCCTTCTTGCAGGTTCTACACTCCAACGCATGATCATAAAGTTCATGAATTCTTCAGCAAGTCCTTCATCCAGAAGTAGTTCAGTCATCTCATTAAAGTGAATATGAATATATGTTGAAGACATATTTCAAATTTTGTGCCTTGTCCTATCTTGAGGGAGGATTTTCCCTATGTGGTTTTGCCTCTTTCCCCACTTTTCTGGAGATAATAATTCTTAAAGGGTGACCATAGCCTTGCTGCTGGGACCTATATTTTTTTCCATACCATAATAAAGTCAGACTTATAGGGGGGTGTTGGAATATATTAAACCCACTCACAACTTAGGATAAAATAATTAATCATTATTTGATTAATTATTCACTCACTAGCTTAATTAGTTGGCATCCACTTGCACCTTAAAGTCAATACATGCCATCTATATCCTATCAATGATTTATTTCTAATTATGGGTTGATCTTGACCACCTTTTCACCATCCAAAATTAGTATACAGGACTTTACAACAGACTTTGCTTTATTCTTCTTTTTCTACTTTTCCTGATTTTCTATGGATAAGATAAAAACTAGTCAACTAGGAAACTGGGAGCTTTTGTTTCCAACCCATCCTCCATTATTTTTTCTCCATTTTCTAGGATTAGCATGTTTTTTCCATCTCCTTGACAACTCACTCATGCTTTTTCCAACTTGTGAGGTCCTTCATAGATTTGGGAAGTGCTTTAGCCACCTATGAGGGTTTGCTATATTTTAGTAAGTCAGCCTTTTTGAGCTTTATGAGTTGTTTCCATACAATTAGATTTTCCTATGAGGGATGTACTATTTATGTACACTATTATTCATCATTATTCAATGGAATGATACACACCAATATTCATCTCTTCATTCATGTGATTCAGTCTCTTTTCTTCTCTCTATTTTTCCTATGTATTCTTGTGAGAATTATTAGTAGCGAGATCTATTTCCCGTGCTTCTTCTTAGCATCATTACTCATAGAATTGATCTTTTATTTCTACAATAAATGACTATTTTTGAGTCGACGACTAGTAATATCTAATTTCCACTATCTTATAGCTTGACTAACTTAGTCGTATTTCACTTAGTCATTAATAGCTTGACTTATTAGTCATTGGTTTAGTCATTGATAGTCAATAATTTAGTCATTGATAGTCACGGATTTAGTCATTAATTTAATAACTGATTTAGTCACTGATTGTAATGATTAATGACCAAATATACGACTAAATAAACGACTAGATGATAACATATTAATGACTAAACCAAAAACAACTAAGGTACGAGAAATTAGCTACTAATATTCGTATACATATGAATTTAGTAATTTTTGTAGTCACAAATTTACGATAGGGAACGGAGGAATTGAGCCACCAACCTCTATCCTATATTTAGGCAGGTGCTTTACCATTGAGCTAGCACCCTTTAAGAAGTTGTTATTGCTTGAGAATGATGATATTCAAACAAATTTTGCATCATTCAAGCATACAAAATAATGATTATCAAGTTATTAAGTCTGGAATTGGGTCAACATAGTTACAGGCTTAAAAAATGATAATTTTTACATACAAAATCATGTGTTTCACTTTAAACCTTGGGATTGAAACCTTTGAAGCTAGGGAAGAAGGATCTAAACATGTTATCATACAAAGAGTTTCTGCATCATTAGTATGTACTTCAAGGGAATTCTACTTTGAAAAATATCCAACAAACTAAATCAGTGAACATACTTGACTCTTTTAACCCAAAAAAATATATTAACAACAATCTAAATCACAAACATAACAGAGAATCTGAGATTTGAATGGCCAGAAAGAAACAAAGAATGATTCAATTATTGTCTACTCGAAGCCAAAAAGAAGTTAATGGGACTGTTAATCACATCACTATAATCCATCTATACACACTGAAGACTCTAGTGATATAGTGCCTAGCACATATACACTTGTTTCCTTTTGGAGTAAGGACCTGAGAATCCAAGACCAACTACACTCATCCAACATACTTATAGGTGAACTCAACTTGTCTACAATCATTTCAAGAAAGTCAGTATCAACTAGCCATTGCATAGCATCATCATTATACATATGATCATCTCCTCCAACTAGACGAATTAAAATCTATATATAAAATGAATATTATAATTAGACACATATTTTGAACCAAAATTGGAATGCCCACTCAGATAATAAAACAAAGAAGTAAACATTAACATTTGCAGTAGAATATGACAACATTGGTATTTGTAGAAAACTAAATAAAAAAGGATATTGCAACAAACTACTGAATAAATGAGTGCAAAATATTACAATAAAATGATGTATGCTAGATAGCGATCTACAAACTGCATAATTATTAATATTACAACTTACGAGTAACTAGTATTTATGATAAACTAATTCCTGAGAGCTATATACAATTTTCCCTATCTAGCATATCCATTCATGTCCCTATCTAGCTGGGATCTCAACATGTTGACTTGGAAAAAAAATTAGGAAATGGTGGACAATGCATCCACAAAAGTATAATATTTATTCTTTTCCAATAAAGTTAATATATAGACTTAAAACGTCATGAGAGAATCTCATTTCCATGGATTTAATCTTAGTTTCTATCAAAGGGTCAATAGTCATAATTGAAGAGCCCAACAAAATTAGATTTTGAACGACAAATATAGACATATATACTGTTAACTTCCTTCCTCCTTTCTACTTACCCTAGTACTGAGTCCTCGTCATTGAGTAGTAAAAAACAATGCATGGCATTCAGCAAATATTATTCTGGAATTCAAGATTGAGATTTAATAACCTTTATGTAAGACATAAGAAATAATGCAGTTTACTATCAACTTTAATAGAATATTCCATTTACCTTAGCTCCTAACCAAGCTCATTGAACATCTGAACCTTTACTCAAGTGTGGAGACCCAGTATGTTGATTCCCATTAGAAGCTAGAAAACAGTTTCTTCTCCTTCCAGTACTATACTCTTGGACATCTAGACTTGATTCTTAAGAATTAACAAACCAGGATTTGGCTTTGGCTGACACAGTGGTAGCCATGTAGTTCGGAAGAGATGGGATTCCTTGTGAATCATTTTCTGAATGACCAGCTTTCCTAGAGCCAAATGAACTTCGTCTTCTAGAAATGGAAGGAATTTCAAAACTACTTGTGACAGGTGACTCGAGATGTTTATGCTTAGTGGGAATATATTCACCACTGATGCCTTTCTATGCTGAAGCATTTTTGGGCTTGTTTCTTTTAGGTGAACTTCTTGTTGACTAATGAATTGGGGATGTTCCCTGAACAAAAGGAATAGAATCAAATGATGTATTTGATAACTTATCCAAAGTAGAATTACCATTCTCATCTTCAACTCGAGGTTGAATTTGAACTAAAGCAGAATCCAATTTTGAGCTTGATGCATTCCCTGGATGAGTTTAACTATAATCCACAACTGAGCTCAATGTACAATTATTATTCTCAGCTTCAACTTCAAGATGATTTGAGATAGAATCCATGGCCAAAGTTAACGTCTTTCTAAGGCTATCTGTGGATTTCTTGGCTTCAACCTGAATTGGCGTAGAATCAAATGCAACATTCAAACCCTTCTCTAGCTTACAATTACCATTCTCAGCTTCAACCTGAGGCTGAAGTTGATCTGAAGGAGAATCCAAGTTTGTGTTTAGTGCATTCCCTAGATGAACTGAAACATAATATACAACAGAGCTCAATGTACACATAGAAATATCAACTTCAACTTTAGGCTGATTGGAGACATAATCCATATCCGAAGTTAACATCTCTCTAAATCTATGTGCATATTTTTCAGCTTCAACCTGATCTGATATAGAACCAAATGCTACATTCAAAGTCTTGGTACTTTCAATGTTTTCCTCATTCTGACCCAGTACAGAATTTGTTACTGTATTTGAAACAATACTCGAGTTATATTGGGAGTTATCAGCTTCAACACCATGACGACCCAAAACATAATCCCTTGTTGTGTTAGAAACCTTTCTCAAGTTACAATATAAATTTTCAGCTTCATCCTTTGACTGATGCAAATAATTCATTGTTCAAATCAAGTCATCTCATGTCTCCATTCTCATCTTCTCTGAAACAGAATCCAGCGTTGAATCTAACAGCCCTCTCAAATGCTTGGAATTTTGATTTAGAGGTTCAATATGATATGAAACAGAATCAAAAGTGGATATTGATTCTTTTCTTGAATCACAAATGCAGTTATCACCTTCAAGCTTGGGCTGATTAGAAAGAGAATCCATTGTTGAATTTGTTATTTTTATTAAGGTAAGCTCAGGGTTATCGATTTTAGTGTTAGAATCACTTGGAACAGACTCCGGAGTTAGACATAGCATATTTCTGAGTGGGATGCTTGACTCATTAGAAACAAAATCATAATTTGAAGATTGAATATTTTTCAAGCTATCATATCCCTTCTCATTGATTTTTTCATGCTTACTTGAAGCCAAAGCATATGTTGGCATATGATCTAATATTATCATTGATCCCTTCCTTGAACTACAATTGGAATCCACAGCTTCAACATCGTCCTTAGTCAAAACCAAAGTCGACACTTGTTTCAACTATTCACTCAACCAATATGGAAGAGAATCCAATACTGAATTCGACAACTTCTGTATGCTATGAACCTGATCTAAAGTAGAATCTGATGTTGATGTTGAATCAGATCCCCCTGTCATTGTTGAAGATGGTTTCTCATATTTAACCTCAGGATGATTAAGAACATGACCTAACATTGAATTTGAATCCTCTATTAACATCTACCTAGGATTTTCAGCTCTGGCCTCTAGGATGTCAGCATGCTCACTTTTATTTAAGCACTTTGCAGTATTATTTTCCTGAAGCAACAAACCAGATTCCCAAGGAGAAGAAACCATCCAACATTCCAACCATTTCCATTCATAATTGCAATCGTCTGGATCATAGTCCATACATAAAAAATGTGTCTTTGGTACATTTCTTAAAATCTTCAAAAAGACAAAGAAAGGTGTAGAATTAAATATCAATGCTATGCATTAGCACTTTTATGCATGTTAGGCTTCATGGTTTGCTAAAGCTGAATTGCATTGGTTCAGATACTCAAGTTCCAGGTTTTACCTGATTAGCCGTTGATGGGGACGAAGTTTCAAATCTTCAATGGGTATGAACGACATAGTTTCAGACCTTATTGTTGATGGTGAACAGCAATCAGACCATCAAGAAGGTTGTGCATATTTCACCTTGCGACTCCATTTTTGGAGAATATAGCTTTCAGTGACTCCACTGGTGACACGATCCAAAGATCAAGTTTTCAAAGAGAACCGGCTGACTCTATTGTGGAAATGAGCTCATTGTAAAAACACGGAAATGCATGGTGAAAAAATAAGGTACTCAAGTTTCAGTTTTCTCCGATATGTCTTATCCTTTCTTGCAAAAATTTTCCTATATTTTCCTAAGCTTGTCAAATCAATTTTTGATTATTCATTTCACTCAAAGAAAACCATGAATTTACTACTGTATATCCTTCTTTACGAGTTGAAAGTATTTCGTCATCCTGTACATTTGGTTTTGATCAAAATCCTTCATTCGAACCACATGGCATTAAATATCACCTTTGTGAGCCTCATGAAACCTTAGTTGACAATACTTCCATTCCAATATCCCAAACCAATATAGACCACTTCACTTACCTATTATTCTTCATGATTTCCCTTCAAAGCACTGCAAGTATCTTCCTAAGTTTGATGGAGAATCCGAGAACCTTACAACTGAAAAACATGTACAAGCCTTTGAGAATTTCGTTGACCTTTTTGAAGTAGAACATGTTGGTGTCTGCATAAGGGATTTTTCCCAATATTTGCAAGGATATGCTAAGGAATGGTTCAAGCACTTGCATCCTGAATCCATCAGCACATGGGAAGAGTTTTTTGACATATTTTTGAAATTTTGGGGTAAGAGAAGGCCATTGGACAAAATACTTTCACAGTTCTATTCCCTGAAGAAACAGGAGGGTGAAACCATGTATAGTTTTAACAAGAGGTTTGCAAGATTTTACTATAACATGCCAAAAGGAATCTAGCCTCTTCAAAATTCTGCTAAGCTTCATTATGCAGCTGCCTTTCATCCTAAAATGTCATTGCTTCTTTTGGAGAGAAATTAAATCACATTGTAGCACATGTTTATTGATTGTTTGGAGGTTGAAGATAATCTTAGGATGTCTAAAAACGTTTTAGACCAAGACAGTGGTGATAAAATGGAAAATAAATTAGACTTGGTTGAGAAACATAAACAAAAAGAAACATTCTCTGTACATCTCGAACCCTCTCTTAGTAAACAAAGAAATGATCATCCCAATGATGTAAAAGAAGATGGCTCTACTAATCTGTTTTCCGAAGATTGCAATCATCCTGTTACAAATTCTGTTAGTGGTGATTTTAGAAAGGATTGTGGAATGCCCATATATGATGAATATGAGGATGAATGTCGAGATGTTATACCTAAAAAACCATCTATAAATTCGAGGTCTGTTAGTGAAGAAATGCTGACTGTAATCCAAAGTCAGAAGACTGAAAAAAGAAAGGATAATGAGGGTGATGAAGGTGATTGTTTACCTTTGCGTTATTCTTTTTTTGAATTGATAAGACAAATACTTAAATCCTCTAGACATAAACAGAAATTTGAGGATATGGAAAATCTCATGCATATTTTAGAAGTACAAGATGATGAGGATGAACAATCATGTAGTCAATATCAGCTAACAGATAAATCAGTGGTTTGCAATGAGGCATTGGATCACAAAGAAAGAAGTGACTCGTTCCCAAATAAATGCTTCTTTTAATCTTTCACATTCAGAAATTTCATCCCATAAAGAAGGATTTTGTTTGCTTGATTCTGTTGGAGAAAAGACTGATATTTCTGCTGAAGCATACAAGGAAGGTGAAGTTTTAAATTCTGAAATTTTGAATGAAATTGTGGATATTTCGTTTGAAATCAGTCATGATAGTTTCTTTCAAAGTTATTTTGAATATCGGTTTGACAATATGCTAGAGGAGTCACATTTTGGACAGCTTTCCTATGGTAAGCAAAGGACAAAGTATGTTGAGAGTTGTCATGTTTTCTATGATCCGGTGGCAGAATACATCGAGAGGCTGGGTAATGGTAATGACTGGTTATATCTCTATTGTAAATATCAATTTATTTTTTATAAGCTTCTTCCATTAAGTCCTTCATCTCTGTTTTTTATCAAACATTAAGAGAGAGTTAGTTTATGGGATCATTTGCTTGATTGGCTTCATTGGAAGTCAGAGTTTACTTGATTGGGCATTTGGGCTCAGTTAAGTAGGATAGGTAGGAATGAGTAAGCTCAAAATGGACAGCATTTATTCCATCATTTTTTAGTTTAGTTTCAGTTTTAAGCGCTATTCAGTTATAAGTTAAAGTCTTTAGATACAGTCATTTTCAGTTTTCAGAGTATGGCCAAGTGACAGTTTACAAATTGATAGGAATTTGCTTGCGAAATAGTCTAGTTTATGGTCCACCTCAGAGTTGGTTGAAATTTTTAGAGAAAGGCTAATAGCATCCCAATGGACCTGTCACCTAATCTATGGGGTTATTTGCTACCTCACTCGGAGGATAGCATCCCTAATGGAGCCAGTTGTTAGCACTATGTTTGAAATTCTGAATTATGGACTTGAAAGGTTTGAAAATGATCTTATTTGAGGAATTTTATGCGAGTGCCTTTCAGGTCATCCGGTTAGCAATTTTTGTCATCAGGAGCATTCGGATAGAGAGTGGATTTCAATCTACCAGGATAGATCTTTCTATAGATTGAAACATGCATCAACGAAATAGGGAAAAGAGTGTCGAGCTTCGACGGTTCAGATTCGGGATGATGAAGATCAAAGATGGAAAGACATTTTGCCAATAAGAGATGCCAGGTAATATTTGGTCTTTAGATTTGCAAAGTCGGTTAAAGGGGAGAAGTGTTGGAGGAACGATATTGACGCAAATCTAGATTGATGGCCCTAAAGGATTCCGCTCGATAAACATGCGTAGAGGGAGAAAATTTTCCAAATTGAGGAATTTGTTAAAGGAAGAAAGGATTGAATGGATGAGATAAAGGCAGAGATAGATCTCTAGTAGTAGTCAATTCCGCGATCTGAATTAGCACGGGTAAAGTTGAGATTTTGAATTGCAAAAAGTGGTAGGGGCTACAAAGATTAATGGTCATGACACGAGGTCAGGGTTGATCTGTGGACATGGTAAATCCTGTGATCTAAAGGTGCCAAATCGATTGAATAAGGGAATATTGACGAATTGGTAAGGTCTTCAAAGTTGAATGGCCCCAATGAAGGTAGTTTACTGAGCAATGGTCGATGTTGATTCTCCTGAATCAAGCTGTGTAGGTGGTTAGTGTTGAAATTTGGTGTGAGGATGCTACGTACCAAATGCTCATATTGCAAAGAAAAGGATCCATGTGGAGTTGAAAAGGTTTATTCCTTCTGACCTATGGAGCTAACAATAACCCAACTGAATGTATGAAACACAAGCATGGACAGAATCGAAATACTGCTCAAATGGACAAGGTAGGCTGTTATAGTGGATTTCACCACACTAGGTGAATCACACATTGTATGGCCTTCCCCTGTCCTGCTGCAGAATAATTAGCCCCTATGGACCACTTTTTGTCTTTTGATGTATCCTTGACCATCCCTAAAAACATAAGAAAAATGATATACGCAGCCTTTTCCCCGATAACCGCGTACATACGCGGATATTACCTCTATAGTCGTGTACATCGGGATTTGTACATAATCCAAAATCCTTTGGAGCATTCCTTGACTTGGATCCGACTCATTTGACTCCTGGCCTTCCATATTCCTTGAGATAGCTCAGATTCGACCCTTCATTATCCCTTGTGAAGCTATATAAGGAGCCCCTTGGTACATTAAAGGGGGGATAGATAAGAGAGAATTGAGAGTATCGAAACTATAGTCCATTGTTGCCAAAACTTATGCTTGAGTCTGCATCCCTTTGTCCCTTGGAGCACTCTTGTGTTCTTCCCAAGCTTTCCTTTTGCTAGTAAGCTTGCTATCGAAGTGATGGAGGATTGAGGTGGTGGAGGCCCAAGTGGGGGATTCAGTTTCTCTGGTTCGTAGACGTGCCGTCAGAGGTTGTCACTTGTAATCTCTGATTCATATTAATAGAAATATCTTTTCCTGTCCAGTAATGTGTATTTGAATGAATATTGTATCCATTGGAATATGTCAAATGCTTTTACATTATTGATGATATATGCTAGAATAGATCTAACACCATGAAATATAGTATGCTTGTATTGTTTACTTGTTGTTGAGGGCATGCTATAACAATTCAAGCTGAAGATTGGAAAGCTCAACAGGGATCTACTTCAACCGTCTGGAATAAGGTACGAGGTTCGATCCTTTAGTGTTAGATGTTTTTATTTCTATTGCATATTGAGAAAGATTGATTTCTGGAGTCTAGCTATTTGTTGTGCTACTCCAAGCCATAGGAATTTCTCTTCGTAATAGAAATGGAAAATCCACTGGGGGCGTTCCTTGTTCTTCTTTGGGGTTGGGGGGCACAATGGGCTTGTTATTATTGATTTGCTCTCTGTTTCTCTCTGTTTCTGTGTCGCATGTTATAGTATGTTTGTCCATTGACACTCCCCTTTATTGGTTTGGCCTTGACCTGCTTTTTACCACTGCCTTCTCTTTATACGCGGGTTTTTGGCCAATAGTCCCGTGTATACACGGGTTTTTGGCCAAAAGGCACGTACATACGCAGCTATTCTTTATACAGTCATGTACATCCTCCTTTTTGGTGAGTCTGATGTTGTGGGAAGTTGCTGGGTGGGTTGTGAGTGTGGTTGGGTCTTCCTTGGGTATGAAGTTGTCTGTTGGATGCTTCTTTTGTGGCAAGAGACCATTCGTGCCTTTCTCAGGTATAACGTCTACACTAGCATATAGGTTAGGTTCACCACCGTTTGCATTTTGCATGACCTTATGACCATGTCACTATATCCTTAGGTACGAACCCACTCTATTATGTCAGGAAACCTTCTTGCTGCTATAGAAGTGGCATGATATGAGTGGTAGAGCCTCACCTTATATGGGTACCCTAGTTAGCGCCTTATTTGCAGTTGGTGCCCATGCCGATGTTTCCCCCTTTAGGGTGTGGGAGTCCATTGTATAGTATTGCCATGACATTTAGCAAGAGCCTCATACTCCTCTTGATCTTATGCTGGCCATGACCCCTCGGACTCCCTTGTATCAAGTTGTGGATGCATTATCATGAGCTTTTCCTGTCTTATTGAGCTTTATGCTGGCTCCCCTAACATTGCGTTTCAGCCATATAGCCCGAGCTTGTCTCATGTCTAGCCATGTAAAGCCTTTATTTATATCCTTCGCAGCTTGATTCCCTTTTTACCGGGAGGGGATTTTCCCCCGAGTGTCGATATCCTACACATGTATCCTTGCATTGAGCATAGGTATGTTCCACTGCTTGGAACTAGTTTGTTTGCCCTAAATGACACTCGTCTCCTCCTAGTTTGTAACTATAAAGCTAGTTTATTCTTTTTTCAAGCTTTTCAAATAACTGAAAAAGACCAAAAAAATCAAAAAACCAAAAATCCAGACAAGAAAAGATATTATCTTTGGCAGCTGTCGAGTCGTGTCGCCTTCGAACAGAGAACTGTATATCACATCCATTGGTTGGGTTATAGTTTGACTTTAGGATCTGTACTCATTTATCTAAGTTTATCTCCATCGACTGGTTAAGCTTCCAGTCCCTATGGAGCCTCTATTGATGCCTCCTATGTCATAGAGATGTCCCAGTTTGTATATCGAGTCTATGCTGCCTTCATTCAGTCACCATATGCCATTATGCTCTTGTTCGAAGGAAGTTGAAACCTGAGTCGGCCATTCCTCAGTTATCTTGACTTTGCATGTCGGCCATTCCCAATATAGTTACTGGTTCGTACACCTTATGATCGAGTCCTTCCACATTATACAGATTTGCTGAGTACCTCGTGTTGGATGATGGGGGATGCCCTAATGCCCTCCTTCCAGTGGATTTCATCCCATCGACTTCAGATCATTTATTCTGGGATTGGAATCTAGAGTCATTTTTGAGTGCCTTAATACTTGCAGTCATCAATGGCAGTTTCTCTCGCCATCGACAGTTTTGGGAATACATCAATTCCCCCTGATCGATGGATTCTCTCAAGTGTTCGACCTCAACACATTTATTCACACTTGTTAGTTTGCACTCTAGTACCTTGATTCCCATTTTCATTATTGGTGGGTGATCTCGCGTCTGTTAACAGTATACATCAATGACCGGTAATCAGACGATGGACTACTATGTTCAACCTCGACACCTCTATTCACATAGTAGGACATGTACTCATAGCAGTGTGTGTAGAAGACCTTCCAGATTGGTGGCATCCACTATATGCTACCTCCTTGATCGTGCTAGTGTTCATGAGATTTGAGCTCTCGTGACTTGTTCCAGTATATGCCAGACGTTTCCATCCACTATGGAGATCTTGATCTGTTATATATCTTCAGCCTTTGTGGAGATCATGGTCCTTTGTATATCTTCATCATGGAGATTATAATCTATGTATATTGTACGTGGCGATGACCACATATGTGTTATCATGTTTCATGCCTATTCATGGCCATTGTACTCTTATGTATCCAGGACTGCTATATGTATTCGCAGTTATATGCAAAGTTGTATTATGGTATTATGCTGATTGGGTGGCTGGTCTTCCATTTGGGTACCTTCTTCACTTCACTTATGGGATGGACTTATAATGTATTTCGGCGATCGTATAACCCCTCTGATCTCATACATTAGGGGGCATCTGTTATAGCGGATTTCACCACACTAGGTGAATCACACATTGTATGGCCTTCCCCTATCCCGCTGCAGACTCATTAGCCCCTATGGAACACTTTTTGTCTTTTGATGTATCCTTGACCATCCCTAAAAACATAAGAAAAATGATATACATGACCTTTTCCCCGATAACTGCGTACATATGCGGATATTACCTCTATAGTCGTGTACATAGGGATGTGTACATAATCCAAAATCCTTTGGAGCGTTCCTTGACTTGGATCTGACTCATTTGACTCCTGGCCTTCCATATGCCTTGAGATCGCTCGGATTCGACCCTTCATTATCCCTTGTGAAGCTATATAAGGAGCCCCTTGGCACATTAAAGGGGGGATAGATAAGAGAGAATTGAGAGTATCGAAAATATAGTCCATTGTTTCCATAACTTATGCTTGAGTCTGCATCCCTTTGTCCCTTGGAGCAATGTTGTGTTCTTCCCAAGCTTGCCTTTTGCTAGTAAGCTTGCTATCGAAGTGATGGAGGATTGAGGTGGTGGAGGCCCAAGTGGGGGATTCAGTTTCTCTGGTTCACAGATGTGCCATCAGAGGTTGTCACTTGTAATATCTTATTCATATTAATAGAAATATCTTTTCCTGTCCAGTAATGTGTATTTGAATGAATATTGTATCCATTGGAATATGTCAAATGATTTTACATTGTTGATGATATATGCTAGAATAGATCTAACACCATGAAATATAGTATGCTTGTATTGTTTACTTGTTGTTGAGGACGTGCTATAACAATTCAAGCTGAAGATTGGAAAGCTCAACGAGGATCTACTTCAACCATCCAGAATAAGGTACGAGGTTCGATCCTTTAGTGTTAGATGTTTTTATTTCTATTGCATATTGGGAAAGATTGATTTCTGGAGTCTAGCTATCTGTTGTGGTACCCCAAGCCATAGGAATTTCTCTCCGTAACATAGGCATTCTTGAATTCCCTGATTATTTCTGAAAATTGAAAAGAGGGGAGACCATGTACATGTGTATGATGGATACAGGATAGGTTCAGATAGATGGTCTAGAATATTTTCAACCTGGTAAAGGACGTGTCCTGGTCAGGTCTAGTATAGAAAGGATATCCTCACGTACGATCTGACCAATATCATATCCCTCGACTCCATTTGTGACATGCCTTAGGTGAAAATTATGTCCACGACATTACCAACCCTACTGACTCCAGAGATCCATCACAAGGCTTACGTAAGAAGCAGTGCGAAAACATGAAACTTGGATCTTTGAAGCGACGAATATGGCCTTTACATGAAAAAAAGGGATGTGGTTAGCAAAAACTGTTCTGAGTACCACCATTAGTGTAAGTGAAAGGACAAAGAATGCCAGGCCCAAATATCGTGATCCATATGGATAGCAATGCAACATCAAAGGAGGAGTTGTGGTTGGATTCTCAGCAAGAAATAGAAATCCCCACCCACGTTTCCACTCATGTTGCCATTATGATAACCAACTAAGGATTGTGTGATAATGCTAACCAGTTATCTCCGTGTCCATATTCATCACCCTATATAAACGCCACCCTCCAAAACAACTGAAGAGAAGGAGATGAGTGAACATTGAGGAGAAAATTCAGAGCATTAATTTGCATAAGGACTTGATTTTTCTGGCTAATTGCAATGGTTGTTTCATTTGAAAATATCATCTGTCAGGGAGTGTTGATGGTTGGCAAACATGCCTTTTTGTTTTTGTATCAGCCTCGGTGTTTACATCAGGAAAACACTAGCCATCGGGGAACAGACGTAAATCACTTTGAGAGATACACCTATTTTCAGATAGCCATACCTCCTACTTCATAGTGCCTGGGCTTTCATGTCCTGGGGGTGTCCCTCCAGAACCCCCAGATGTGATCAGTCCCTCCAAAGCATCAGTACATGGTGACCATGTTGAGCAGTGACCAATAGGAGTGAATGCTCATACTAGAAGGGTGGTGTCCAAAGTCTTCATCACCACCTTTGTGAATTCCACTTGCCAACTTTATCTGAGGTGGTAAGGAGGTCGAAGGAGCACCCCGCCATATTTCCTGTAGGAGATCCCACCTCGGGTGAGGTGAGGAGTACAAGAATTACAAGCCACTGTAGAGGCTTGTTTCTACCATAATCAATGTGGCCCTTCTTCAAATCCCCTCATACAATAGTGTTACTCAAAGAAGGGGGAGATGTGAAGAAGGCTAAGCATCGAAAGGTTATAAACTCCTTTCCAGCTCTGAAACCATGCAGAAAGGTGCCTTTGAGCATGGAACAAACACAAAGGGAAGTACACATTGCTGACTCGATAGACCAACAAATGGTCATGCCCAATCAAGAATGAACCACCAGAATCATCCTAAGACTTCATTTTCACGACCCACAAGCTCATAACTAGAAACAACGTGCTGCCATCCAAACCGAGCACATGCATCAGCTCCATGATGTCTGTTCAGATATATGTAAACCATGGTGAAATTACCACGCTCTAGTTGTTAGTTTTGATTATGACTGTAAATAGTTCTAGATCCTATTTCGAGGACTAGCCTCAGGGATCTGAGACATTATAAATTGGCTCCCCACAAAGGGAAGAAAGGGGGGTGGTTTTAAGAGCGGAGAGGCTCTGCATTGTAATGGGTTTCATTTTTTTACATGAATAAAATTGCAGAAGAGGAAAATTAAACCTCTCATGGAAGAGATTCATGTGCCATCTTTTTCTTCAATAAGTAATTTCTTTATGTGACTGTATTATCCTGTTTCGCACTCCATTTTGTATTTGCTTTCACGCTTCAGCATTAGTGTATATGGGTCAAAATTCATCTTGCATGCTCTACATCCATTATTCAAGCATTTTTTAAAACATTTTCTTCTAAATTCTTGCAAAATTCACCCTAGTTAGGTGCTCCGCTAGACGGGTTGTCTCCCTTTGTCTACTAATCAACTTGCTAATACCTCAAGATTGAAGACATGGTGTATGTCTTACCTCTGTCCACAAACCTTCAAACTTCTTACCTCCTACAACTTATTTCAGATCTGATAGTTGACTCCATTGGCCCAATGGTCTCCTCCATGATTGTCCCACCAAACTTTGTAAACACAAAATTGTTCTATTCAAAAATCTGACCTTCTGACTGTATTTGATTGAATTTTTGAGTATGAAAACCCTATAAATAGCGAGAGATCCCTCTATGACTATATTAGTTCATAAATATAGTCTAAAGTGGTGCTGATGTTACCTTAGGATTTTCCTCTCACAACCTGGGTACGTTTTGAGTGTTAACACTTGATCTAAAGAAGAATCTGATGTTGATGTTGAATCAAATCCCCATGTCATTGTGGAATATGGTTTCTCGGATTCAACCTTAGGCTGATCAAGAACATGAACTAACATTAAATTTGACTCCTCTATTAACATCTACCTAATATTTTCAACTCTGGCCTCTAGGATGTTAGCATTCTCACTTTTATTTAAGCACTTTGCAATATTATTTTCATAAAGCAACAAACCAGATTCCCAAGGAGAAGCAACCATCCAACATTCCAATCATTTCCATCAAGAATTGCAATGGTCTGGATCATATTCCATACATAGATAATCTATCTTTGGTACAGTTGTTAAAATATTCAAAGAGAAAAAGAAATGTGTAGAATTAAATATCAATGCTATGCATTAGCACTTTTATGCATGTTAGGCTTCATGGTTTGCTAAAATTGGAATGCATTGGTTCAGATACTCAAGTTCCAGGTTTTACCTAATTAGCAAATCCATTTGAGAACAACTTCTATGATTGAAAAGTATCATTGTTCATTAAATCATTTGAACCATTTCTTTCCTAAAACCATCCAAAATAATCTGTCAAACATTGAATAAGAATGGATACAACGTGTTGTTCAAGTTTTAAAGTCACATAGAAGCTGATGCATAGTATTTTCCTAGTTCAATTCAAAACACAATGGTTATATATCATTATAAAACCACTTCCTTTTGGGCCATTATGTCATCGTATGTATTCAATATTCTCTCATATAGCCAATCCTTCTTCTCACGATCAAACTCGATGAGCATGACCCAACACTTGCAATCTGACAATTGCTCATAAACACCATAAAGTTCCTGCAGCCTGCTTTCTGACTAAGTTTCCCCGAACATGAGCTTGTAAACTTACTATACATTTAAGGCGATAGATTTCTCTGTGGGTCTACAAAAAAATTTAAAATCCCAATTTGCTAGCTCAAGCCCTACCAAAATTGCCTTAAAATGCATAAATGTATACAATATAGTTATTCTATTTTTATTAAGCCTATAACAGAAAATGTAATATAGAAAAGAAAAGGAAGAGGCTCAATTATTTTTATTTTCATTAATTTAAATAATTGTGTTCTCACAGATAAAAAGGGAAGAAGCTCAATTACAAAGATACTGAAAACTCGTGAAAGGAGAATATTCAAAACATAAAAGTGATAGTATAAATACCAAATAGGCCTTGATAGTTGCTTGGATATCAATCACTACAGAAAATTCTATGCTTCTATCTGCGTCTCCACAAGGAACAATTCTTTATGGATTGAACATGTGGGCTCTGTACGGGTGTATGTGGGCCCATCAAATCCACTTAAAAAATGAAAAGAAAACCTAAAACCTGAAATCTAATATTAAACCCTTTATATCTATATGCAAGCATTTCATATTTAATGGTTTAGATTTGCATGGATGTACATGAATATATGTATTTTTCATCAAAACTTAAATATTTTATAAATTTCTTGGTCGATTGGTTTTTGTTTCTGTGTTTTTACTTTATAGTTTGGCTCCAAATTTTGGGTTCGACGGGATTGGTAACCATTTTGGTCTTGATAACGCTTGGTAAGGATATTCCCCATTCCTTTGAATAATAATCACATATATCAAAGTAGTCAAACTTGGACTTGGAAAATCCCTTCGACTTGTAACAATTGAAAATTCATCTAAACAACATCTTCACTCACAACAATGTAAATATAAACAGTTAGACACCAAGTATGCAAGCTTCCTGATTTATGTTGCATGCAAGGGTGAAAATAGACAATCACATTGAGATATATAAATTATAAGTTCTGAGATATATATAATTAATGTTCTGAGGAACTTAACGATTGACTGAGATATGATGGGCAAATCCCAATCTAAATGGGTACCAAAATATGCAAATGTTTGCTTGTGAGTAAACCAAATATTCTTCCAATTGAATTATCAAAGTATTTGACATTACTTGAAATTAGCTTCAAACTCTTAAGGGGCCCTAGAAGTTGCTTCCAGATGGAAACTACATTATTTCCAATGATCAAATTGATTCACTTGTTAACAATTTTTAATTCTACCATAATAATGTATAAATTCCTAAAAGTGTCTATTTGTAAATGATAGTTTATTGTTGTCGATCCTTCATTCCTTGCCCAAAAATGCTTGTTTTATATACTAATATGCCCATATTTTATTGTGATCGTTCTTACTGTTGTTATGAAGGGTAGGACAATCCAAATAATGGCAGAAATTGATTAAATGTTTCCCAGAATTACTGATTAGGTGTTGCTTCATGGGAAATACTTTGTCAAAGTGTTGCATGGAGAATCCTCTAGTGATCTTGACCCAAAGTTTTGGTATTACAGTATTGATTGAATTGAAGGTTGTATCTTGTTGAATGAGGATGATGAGACTTCACAGGAGATTCATAGGTATTGTATTGAATGGTGCAATCAAAATAACATCGAATATATTGAAACATGTGCAATTAATGGTGGATTTGATAAATGATTTCCAAATAATGGGGATTCACAAGGAATAAATCGCATTCAGGAAGATCTTACTACTCATATGTGGCTTGGCATGGTAATAAAGTCACAAACTAAATCCACTGGCATGCCTCTATTGCCAAAGAAACATGATTTTTATGATGATGATTCTGAATATGAAATTGAATATGAGGTATTATCTAATGGCTCAGCTGAACCTTGGGATGGGGTAGAGGATCCTTGGATAGCTGTTAATAAAAGTACACAAGATATTCATCTAACAGATGAAAGACAAAATATACACGAGTCTCGAAATGTGCCTGTTGAGTAGCCTAACAACATTCAATCCCATGAGCAGAATGTGCGTGCTTCAATTCTTTAAAGGAATGGGTTGGTGTCTCAAACTCTTCTGTTGTCTATACATGATGGGAATCATTCAGAAGCAATGACTTCATTGATTCCAGGCGTCACAAAACAAGGTGAATTGGAAGAAAGAGCTGAACATAGTGTAGAATATTTTGGAACTAGGGAAAGGAGGGAACATGCCTTTAATGGCTTAGAACAGTTGATGCATGAAATAGAATACATGCATGAAAACTTGAGATTGATTCTAGACCCCCTTAGAAAGGAGATGGTTGGTAGGATAGCCACGAAAATGGATTCTATATTTTCATACGATAAAGAAAATGAAGACTTGGATTGAAGGGTGTGTTAGTCTTATATGTTTGTGTTTGTGAATCAAATTTTCAATTTAAATCTTGGAAAAAAATCAGAGAGGAAAAGTGAGGAAATGATGATGTTCTAAACATATGCAGTACATTATGTTTTGGTTGTATATAAGTGGATATATATTATATATGGGAATTCACAATATTACTTCTCATTTCTTTTTAAGGACAGGGATACATTGTACATTGCAATGGTAACTAAAAGACTAGGGACTTCAAGATCATTTTATAAACCATGCTACGACTACAAGATCTTGCTATTTTTCTCATTCTGCCTTCTATGAAAAAACCATTTATGAACTTGTTTTTTTGTTACCATTAATTCTACTAAAATATTTCCTTTCATTGCTTCTGTCGAAAATTTTTCCCTTGTGTGTCAAATTTTGTAAGAACAAATTTGCAGTAAATATTCTTGAAAAGGAACACTGGCCTATTCAGGAAACAATAATGAGAACTTAAGTATTCATGTCATACAAAATCTTGCATTTTGAAATCTAAAAGACTTGGTTTCAAAGTTAATACTTGATTACTTTAAAAGGTAATGAATTTTGTGCTCACAAACAACTAAAAGAATAAAAATACCTACATAGAATCTCTCCAAACCACTTGAGACCGTATCTTTAATATTCATTTCCCGTTGTTCTCTAGACATATATTATCCTTGACAGAACAAATGATACTAATATTTGTATCACCCTACAAAATTTACCCCAATAGAGCATCTAAAATATAGGAGAGCTGAAAAATCTTGTGTAAAGTTATGTCAAACTAAACCATATAAAACAAAAAAATTCATCTAAGTCATTATTGTCCAAAATAAAAATTAGCATAGCCAACTATCTGGATGCACCATAACAAGTACAAATTACACAATATACATGCACAGTTCTTCATGCTTCTTCTCCAACCAAAAATACTTGCCTCGTGTTGGTGGTTTTAGCTAGTCAAGGGGTTCTTCGACTGGAATTGGAATGTCTTCTTGCAAGGGGTAGGAAGGAAAGTGTAAGGATGGTCCCAAGGCATATGTATGGGGCATATATTACCAAGTTTATTCCCACCCAAGTCTGTATGGATGAGTTTACCAAGTAAGAGTTTCAGGAGGGTGCCAAGGAGTAGATATACTAGGTTTCCAAGGATGAGTCCAAGGCAGTTTCAAAGCCTGTTTCATCTCACTTTCTCCATCCAATAGCTTAGGGAAGGAATGTTATATAAGTGGGTGGGCATTGAATATGTTTTCCTGCCCTAGAGATAGATATCCTCATCTATGCATTATAGAATGATATATCTAGTGTCATCATCATAATATCAGATACATTACTCATATCAGTAAGTTGTACTCATAACTCATAGTGTTAGTGTGTTACTAATCCATATCCAACAAAGTCCTGGCAATCAATGGAGCATTAGTTTCAAAAGAAAGAATGGAACTACTCTTCTTTAGGTTTGAGTCCCGTATGTATTCATATTTGATTTATACTTGTATTCAGAGGATCAGTGCCCTTGCTTGGTATCAAAAACACTAGGGTTACAGGGTGAGTACCCCTACCCCTAGTTGTTAAGAAAGAAAATATGGAACTACTCTCCTAGCTTAATGGAGCCCATTTAAGTCAATGGATAGTATTTAAAATTTCAATGAATACATCCACCACTCGCCCCCACAAAGAAGCAACATGTTACATCACCTCATCCAAAGAAGATGATAAGGACCTAGGAGTGTCACTTGCCAAAGCTCATAAGTAGGTTTTTGATATAAAAAATTTCACAAAACATCTTAGAGCATCATGATCATTATTAGCCTAAATACCAATATTATTAAGGAACAAAGCATCCAAGCACTGTGGTATACAATCTATTGCATATGCCTAAGGACACCAACCATGATAGCATCCAAAGCAACATTAGGCAGACCAACAACATCTAGCACAAACTAGAAAGTTGTATTTTTGTGAATAAGATCACTCATGACTATAGCTGCAAGTGAGAAGACCCCACCACCAAAGTCTTTTGATATTTTGAATATAGTGAAATACATAGTTAAATTTGTCAAGATGAACATAATTATATTTAAATAATTAGAACAATGTGGCATAAATGACAACCATAAAATCATTTGTTGAAGTTTGTTTGCATTTAAATATTTAAGGAAATCTTATAAGGTGATCCTAAATGTAGGGCAATCATTGGAATAAGGGATATCATTTGGATTACTACATATCAATGCTATGTACATCCATCAATTATAGTTACATGGATATGTATGAACATAATTAGTCAAGCACATGCAATAGAATTATAAATGGACAAATAGAAGAAAACAATGTGGTTTAGACCTTCCTTAATTTCTATACTCAGATATATATTACGATCACACTTTGTCTCTTAGGAGACAAGTCACTAATGAAACAATGGACATCCCTAAGACAGAGAGATAGGTAGTTGTAGGGAAGAGTGAGACAAATATAGACCTGTTGTAGCTACAATAGATCCCATGTTTTATCCCAAAAGACACAAGAGCCCCAATTTTTATATGTAAAGGTGATGCCTAAGTTCCTTAGTCATTTTGGGATTCCCATGTTGTTTATCATGGGTTCTATGTCTTTTCCATGATTGATTTAGTTAACAATTTTCCCTTTTTGAAATTTTATGCATTTTTGTGAGTTGCAGAAGGAATTAATTTTTCCAAAAAACTTTATTTTTCCCAAAACCCACAACACGCAAATGTGGATCACAGAGATGACAAAGGGTTATTCAAATAAGCACACTTTATGCACCCGCAACCAGCAATTGCGGATTGCGGGAAGGTATTTACTTTGAGATTTGTTTTATGTCCCGCAACTCGAAACTCGCAATGCGGATTGCGGGAGCTTGGTTTTGCATTTGAAAATTTTTCGTTCCACAACCTACAATACGAACTACAGGTGCAAAAACATTTTTTTAATAATCTGATTTTTTCATCCCGCAACCCACATCCATCAATTGGGGAATGGGGATTGCGAGAAGTAGTTTGAATTATGATTTGTGTTGTGTGTTTCCGCAACCCACAATCTGCAAATTACAAACTGTAGAGAGGTTAGCTAGATTGTAAGAGAATTTGCATTCCCACATCCCGCAATTGTGGATTGCAGGGAATATGTAGCTTGCAAGTTTAGATCTCTACTATGGATTCACCTTGATCCAACTGTTGGGACTATTTTATGTTTTCGATGATCAATTAGCTTCTCCATTCTTTTGTTTGTGATTCAATTTTCAAATTGTGATTTTCACTTGTAATATCCCATGAATTGGTAATCATTGATTCAACTAAGTTGTAATGAATTAGGCACTAAGATTTTATTTTGAGAAATAAAGGGTGTACATCAAATAATAGAAAGAGTCAATCACTTCTCATTAAGCAAAGTATTATATTTTAGAGTGAATAATTAGCCTTGCTTGTTGATAAGATTATTATTATTGTTTAAATTATATTAATATACTTTTTGAAAGACAATATTAATAATTTATTTATATGATTCAATTTTATATATCATGCTATTTACATTGTTAATGCATAGTATTTCACTAAACCCTAATTTTTTGTTACCGTGAAGGATGAAGTTTAAAAACGAATCGCGCACCTCTAAAAGTCATGTTTTTGCATGGAGGATTGTGAGAGAACCGTGAGGAATTAGCTCAAATAGTTGTAAACCCACTTCCCAAACAAGCCCATTTACCTCTATGTGTAGACAGTTTTGCAAATCTATCAACAGTTTGGGTGAAATTGTGACTGAACAAAGATGAATTTTCCAGAAATTCACTCCGGCCATTTTTTGCATAATTGAACGAACTAGACATCTGGGTATTTGATGCTATCCTTCCCACTGCTCTTCACTTCTATAAATTCGACTTCAACATTCTAGGAGGGGGGAGAGCGAAGTGCTCGACAGAGGTGGAAAATGTTTCTCTTTCAAAGCTTTGTAATTTTCTTACTTTCAATTGTTTGAAGATAGAGAATAGGAGACACTACTACCAGGGAGGAAAAATCAGCAAAAGAGACTGGAGACACTTTGTTTGATGCTAAGTTTGTAATTTCTTATAGACTTCCATTATATAGTAAAGTTACTTTCAGATCTTCTTTTTTCAATTGATCAAGTTTCTTTGATGAATGTTGATTTTAACCGTGACAACTGAAGTTCAAACATTTAAGAAAAAGGATAAGGTAGAAAAGACTCGAGGGGAGAGTCAGTGGGGTGCATTGATGAAAATTCAGCAGAGGAGGATGATATTTTCAGAGAAGGGAAAGCATTCGGACTAGTTGTACTTTTTACTCTTGTTTTGGGCTTGGGGGTCCAAGAACATAATTCTTGGAGCTAGGAAGTCGACAAGACTTTCCTATTTAGCACGGTGGAAAACCAATCTGATAGGTTGAGTTTTCTAAGTATCTACAACTATCCTACAGGTATTTTGATACTTTTGGTATTTTATTTACTGTTTCAGATTTTATATGTGAGAGTGGATTAATTGGATGAATATGCAGAAAATAATATCTAGAAAATTTGATTGAATATGTTGTTAATTTGCTCATGTTCTTAACTTGCTATTAATTTTCTTATTACTTGTACAAACTTCATACATAAATAAATTTAAGCACAATAAGATATTCCATAACATAACTTTAAACATAAATAGATTAACTCAGAGGAAACGATTACAAACCATAGTTTATAACTATGGAAATGTTAAACTCTAAGGAAGGGACTTGGGAAGGTCTTTACATGACAAATGTAAGACTTCATTTAAACCCATCTTTTCTCATAGTTGTTATCCATTTTCGTAGTTAACTCTTAAACCCTTGTGCCTCCCTTGGGTCGCATAGTAAGGATACAACTTAGGATATGCCTTATCAAGCATGTCTTAAACAATATAAAGCTTCCAAGGATTGTATCCATTTTCCTTTGTTAAACACCTTACATTATAAACATATGACAATAACAAAAAAAAACTCATGATTATATTTCTTAATTACCTTCCTCAATCCAAATCCTTATGTCTAGCATGTTACCATACGACCAAGGTCCTAGACTTACATGTCGTAAGGTTGTAACTCAAGGTTGATTGAATACTATAACTTTATTACGGGACAAAAAACAAGTACTATCTAAATCCTTATGTCTAGCATGCTACCATATGACTAAGGTCCTAAACTTACATGTTGTAAGGTTGTAACTCAAGGTTGATTGAATACTAGAAGTTTATTACGGGACAGATGACAAGTCCTATCTTAACACAGATAAGAAACAAAATTAGAATCAATCATAAGGAAAGATAAAAATGAAATTACCATTATGAAAATAATTTAAAACTTTTAAGTGAAAGGAAATTTTTGTTTCTATTGTTTAATTTTTGGGGTTTGTGACACATGCATTCACATAGATTTACCTTCACAAGTATGTACATGCTTTCCCATCGAGTCTTTCTTTAATATAAGTTTCTAGAAGCAACATTTCACATGCTTTTCCATCAATTCTTTCTTTAATATAAGTTTTTGGCAGTGGCATTTCTTCAATACAAGTAGCAGGCAACTCAGTGTAAGTAAGGACCACAATATGCCTATGTAGGCGGAGATATGATTCAGGATAAGTGCTCAATTTTTTTACTATTACAATTATGTTTTTCAAATTATTAGGAGTCAAAGTAGCTTTCAATATATTTTCTACCAGAGAAGGTTCGTAATTAGGCATGAAAAATAGGTTATCCCTGTCCACTGCTCGTTTCCTAATTTCTTTGTTTACAAATATACAAGTGTAGTTGAAAGCGCATATATCCTTTTTCTCCACTACCAAGAGTTCTAAATCATAGACCAAGATATCCTTTATGAAATGAAATTTATCTCTTAATAGTAATGTTAAATCCAACTGCATGCGACCATAATCGAACTAATCTATGGCTCAAATTCCATAGACCACCATTTGCAAGCCTGAACAATTTGGGTCTGCCTCTAACATGGTTAGCATTGGTCCTACAATTTTTGGGTTTCTAAGTTTTTTGGTAAATTCTCCATAAAGGGTGGTTTTCTCCAACTTTTCCTTGGCACACTGTAGATTCTAGATTAATCTATGAATTCTTGCAATCTCAATGTCAATCTCAAACGAAGGAAACATGGTTCCCAATCTATCATAATAAAAAATGGCCAACTTAATTCAGCATCTCCATCAAAATACATATTACCATCAATCATAGGCCTACTCAATTGACCATCATGTCTTTCCCTAATATAAGTTTTTGGCTGCTATATTTCCAGCAGTATAGGTGGATCACTGTGATAAAGTGCAACCTTATGGGCATATGAACTAATAAACATTTCAAGGTATGACTCCAATTTGCTGGCTATAATAATAATATTTTTCAATTCGATAGGACTCCAATTTTCCATCAATACATTATTGGTGAGAAAAATATTGCAGTATGGCATGAAAAATAGCATGGGCCTCTCCACTATAAGTTCCCTTTGTTCATTCCCAGAAAAACAAAAGTAGTTCAAGGCACTTATAGCCCTTTGTTCCAATTCATATAGTTTTGAATCATACACTAGGATATCATTTACGAAATGAAGTTTATCTCTTAATAATATTGATAAATCCAACTACAGGTGACTATTCTCAGACTCCTCTATCGCTCGAATTCCATAGAGGACCATTTGCAAGTGTGAATAATTTGGGTCTGCCTATAGCACCCTTAGTATTGGTCCTACAATTTCCGGGTTTTGAACTTGTTTCATAAATTCTCCATAAAAACTGGTTTTCTCCAACTTTTCCTTGGTGCACTGTACATTCTCCATTATCCTATGAATTCTTGCATTCTCTTCAGCATTCACCAAGTTTACAAATGTATCATCATCAACAAATTGCCAACTTAATCCACCAAATTCACCATGTTTACAAATGTATCATCATCAACAAATTGCCAACTTAATCCACCAAATGCATTGCAATATATACCTCCTCCAGGCATATGACTCAATATTAGCTTACCTAGCTGAATTTTTGGCAGCGAAATTTCTAGGAGTGCACACAGAACTATGACAAAGTAGCTATTTTGTTTATGGTTTTTAAGATGGGTTTTATAGTTGAGCTTTCATAGCTATGATTCAACCCTGAATATTGATGAATGCGTGGATTGGTGTTTCAATACAGCGTGTGTGTGTTTTTGTTTTGGTAGAGATGCCAACACAATTCGATCCTCGCTACTTTAAAGGGTTATGTTGTTTAAAAGTTGTTTTTTAATTATGTATAGAATTTATTCTTAGTTTAGTTATATTATAGTATAGATATATGTAATGATAGTTAGGCCTAAGGCGTGGACCTTAATAGGTCTCGATGGTTGGCATACTATGCAGAAAATTTTATGATGAAAAATATTATATAGGGTTAGTTTAAGCTCTATCTTTGTTATGTTTATAATAGGATTAGATTATAATGGTTTATTGTATATAGGTTATAATGGTTTAAGTTTCCTCATGGAAATGGTATTTTAATATATTTTTATGCACAGATATATATAATAGTTTCGATGATTGAAATGATGAGCCTACTGGAAATATGAAATCTTTGAGCAGAGAAAAGATGTAGAGTTGGTTTTTAAATAGTTCTTTGGTTGATAGTTTCATTAGCTAGGGTTAATATGATTTATTTACATAAGCTCTAATGTTACTTTTTTGTTTTTAACTTAAATAATAAATAGGAAATCTAGCTCACTTAATAATCTAGACTCTGTTAAAAGAAATACATTTGTTAGAGAAGACTTAATTCAACATCTAAAAGATAAAAAGTAATGTAGAAATTCTAGAGACCATATTCTCCTCACTAGGCCATCATGTTTAAGTAAAACCAAATACTCTTGTAACAAAATCTTTAGATCTAGCATTTGTATGAACATGTTGCTTTTAAATTCTTGTAAGCAAATAACCTAGCTATAGTAGACAAATGCTACTTATCTCTTTTCATAATTTAATCCATTTATTTAATAAGAAAACTTGTATAAAATATAAGGAAGATTAAAGAACCTCATACCAACAATTTGAATCTTTTTTAATGGCTCAAATTCATGCACACTTAGACACGCACCATTAACAAGGACATAAACAGTTCTGACCTCTATTCAGTTAACCGAATAGCTTATGAACTACCACGTTCCACCCAACCATGACCTTGAACCTTTCTCGGTTTCAATCTGGATCCCCCCAAGTTGGTTCCAACATGCAAGTAGCTTAGAGATCCTAAGGTAAGGCTTCCCTAGTTGGGATAATAGGTTCTGTATCAGTTTTATTTTCCTCTTGGTAAAATTACTCTCCAAGAACTTTCTTGAGAATTATCAGGTAGAATCATGGAATAATCAAGAATCATTTCAAGAAAAGGGGCAGTTAAATCAAGAATCATTTGTTTTCTTGAAATAACCTTTTTTATTTAGTTTAGGTAATTTTAATATTTATTTAAATTTAACTTGGAACTTTTGAATAGTTCCTATTTTGACTCTTGTAGGTATTTAATATTTAATTAACATTAGTAATAATAATAATATATATAGGCCCTTTCATTATTATTCATAGTTACTAGTATTAATACTTATACTTACTCTTTTCTTCAAATTATATATAACTATATATACATATACCATTGTTAACATTTTTACTTTAGGTATCATATAGCATGATCCCTAGTCACATGACACTTTTCTTTTAGCTTATAGTCACTTCTTTATTAAGGCCTTCAGATAGGGGCTAGGTCAACTAGGTTAGGAAACTCTAAACCTCCTTGCATGTTGGATTACCTTGTTTAACATGGTAGTTCTTAAATACTTGATGAGATACAAAAATTCAAAATTTCATTTAAGCACTTAAAAATAAGTAAGATGCGATCAATGTTTTATCAAAGTCATTACAACTCAACATATTAATTTTTCAGTAACTCCTAGAGTTTATCCAGAGCCCATACTCAATGCTAAGAAACAACAAGTCACAAACTTAGTCCAATTCCAGAGCTCCTTGCTCAACACTACTGCTAGTATGTATTTGTAGGATACACCTAGGGATACAATGGCCAAGGATCCGATGTTCAAGAGCTTATGCTCAACATCAACTTGGAATTCTCCCAGGATTATGCCCAACACTTCCAATTCTTATATTTTCATGTTCTTCAGAGCTTCCTGCTCGACACAAAGGTTTCATAACTCATGTGCTCCAGATCCTCTCGCTCAACACAAATCATCATATACTCATGTGCTCTAGAGCTTCTCGCTCAACACAAAACATTTCATCAATTATGTGATTCAAAGTCCACACCCAACACATGAAATCATATACATAAAACATATGCAATTGGATTACGCCCAATATATCAAGCAAATCATCGTTCTCATGTGCAGTGTGGTCTTATGCCCAATATACAAAATAAAACATCAAAGCAACATCATAAGCAATGGGGCTTATGCCCATAATTCTTAGGTAAAAAATTCAGGATATTACATCCCTCCCTGCTTAGAACATCGTTGTCTATGGTGTTCTAGGGACTTGAAATGAAATCATGAAACAAGGCATGGTAAGCCTCTCTCATGGTGGCTTCATTCTCCCGAGTATCCTCATCGGCATCAAAGTGCTTCCATTTCACTTTCAACTGGACTATGGTGCACTTCCTAAGCTGCACCTCTCTCTTGTCCAGTATATGAAGGGGTTCAGGTACAACCTTCCCTTCACGTTCCACCTGTAACAAGGAACAATCAATCACATGTTTAGTATCATAAACATATTTCTTTAATAAGGATGTGTGGATACATCATGAACTATTATTTGAGAACATAAATCTAGTTCATATGCCACTGGCCCTCTCTTGGTGAGTATCTCAAAGGGTCCACAAAATCTTGGTGGTAACTTACCACACCTTCCAAAACTCAATGAGCTTATTTTTGCTTTTACTTTCAAGTAAGCATGGTCACTTATCTAATAATATTTATCTTTTATTTTCCTATCCACATAAATATTCTAGCAGTATTGCGCTTATTTAAGTTTTAGTTGGACCTTGGTAACCAATTGTTACAAGTCCTTTAGTCGGTCAACCCTAAAATGATCTGATCCACTGGGTTATCCCAAGTAACTGGTGTTCTACACTTCCATATATAGAGTACCTCAAAGGGACTCATCTTGGTAGAGGTCTCATATCCATTGTTATATGCAAACTCTAGAAGATGCAGGTAATCTTCCCACTTGGTGGGGTTGTTCATGACATACATCCTAAACATGTCCCCTACAATCTGGTTTACCCATTTTGTCTGTGGGTGGTAAGTAGTACTAAATTTCAACTACGTCTCTAATCCAGAGAATAAGGATCTTGAAAAATTCATGGTGAACTTTGTATCTCGATCTTATGTGATTTCCTTGGGTATCCCGTGCAATCTGAATATCTCCTTTAAGAAGATGTTAGAAATGTGTACTCCTTGTAGGTTGAATTCACTTGAATGAAGTGTGTTGCTTTTGAAAACTTGTCACATACTACAAATATAGAATCATTTTGCTTCTTACTCATTGGTATACCTGTAATAAAATCCATACTAATGACCTCCCACTTCCATTCTGGAATGGGTAATGGCTGCAGCAATCTTGAAGGATGCTGGTTCTCAAGTTTGACCAGCTGATATTCCTAACATTTTGCGATAAACAATGCTATGTCATCCTTTAAATTAGGCCATAAAAGTGTTTCTTCACTGCGTATATCATCTTTTGTTATCCAGGATGCCTTGAGTAGGGTATCCAATGAAATTTCATGTGGATACTAGACCTGATGTCCCCTCCTTCTGGAACGTACAATATTTCTTTGGACCACAACAGTCTCGTTTCATCTATGTTGTATTCTTTTTGTTGCTGAAACAGCCTATCCTCTTGGATCTTCTTGAGGATTTCAACATCGAAAAGGTCAACTTAGTTGGTCATTCTAATCCTCTCATGTAAATCTAAATCGGTTTGACTTAAAGTCGCCTCATATATCATATGAGCTTGTTAGCTTAAAGCATAAGCAATTTTGTTCTCCTTTCCTTTTATATGCTTTAGCTCAAAATGGTACTCACTATGGAAATTTAACCATCTGGCCTACCTGGCATTTAGATCCGGTTACTCAAATAAATACTTCAGACTCATATTGTCTATTTTTAGAATAATTTTCTTCCCCATGAGGTAGTTCCTCCACATATTCAAGGCATGGATGATGGCTGCTAACTCAAGATCATGGGTGGGATAGTTATGTTCATATTCTTTTAACTTCTATGATTCATAAAAAATCACACAATCGTTCTGCAAGAAGACTCCTCCCATCCCTTCCTTGTTTGCATCTGTGCAAACAACGAAATCCCCATCAGGATCCGCAATTCGTAGTATTGGTGAAATCATCAAAAGTTGTTTAAGATTCTGAAAAAATTCCTTGAAATTGGTCATCCGTAAGAACTTGGTCGCCTTCTTTTGCAAAGAGGTCATGGGACAAGCTATCCTCAGAGTCTATTGATGCTACGATGTATCATCAGTTGATTGGGTCATTGATGTACCTGATGAACACGAGACCAGATATTTGCTTTACTATGAGCACTTTGAGCCAGTTCTTGACAAATCCAAGAAATGTTCACTTGATTGCTGCAAAACACATTCTGAGGTACCTGAGGGGTACAATTGATTATGGGATCAAGTACGATGTGAATCAGAAGATTAACCTAGAAGGTTATGTTGATTCAGATTGGGCAGGCAGTGCCATCAATAGAAAGAGACTTCAGGGTGTTGCTTCAATATGGGATCAGGAGTGATCTCTCGGTTTAGCAGGAAGCAATCCTGTGTGGCACTAAGTATAGCTGAAGTAGAGTATGTCACAGCCTGTTCAACCAGTTGTCAGGAAGTATGGCTATGGAAGCTACTGTCTGATTTATTTGATCTCTAGATGGATGCTACTTGTATACATTGTGACAACCAGAGTTGCGTGAAGTTGTCAGAGAATCCAGTGTTCCATGATAAGTCAAAGCATATCGAGATCAAGTATCACTATATCAGGGATATGGTGTAGTGGGGAGCAGTAAAGCTCCAGTATGTTGTGACGGAGGAACAGATAGCTGATGTATTGATGAAGCCATTGGCTAAGGTGAAGTTTGAGTACTTCAGGGAGACGCTTGGTGTTCTCTAGATCAAGATTTCCTCCAAGGGAAAGTGATGAGTCCCATAGCCATTCTGACATGGTGAGAGGATTGGTTCCTTCCATGGTTAGATGTAAGGGCTGAGCCATTCTTTCATGGTGAAAGGATTGGTTCCTTCCATGTCATATATGAGTGTTGATTGCCATTTTGGGAATGGAGGCACCTGGTCAGTTACTAGGAACACTTAGTCCGGGACTGAGAGAGCCATTCTAACGAGTAGGTCAGATGTAAGGGCTGAAACATTTTGTCATGGCCAAAGGATTAGGTTCCTCCCATGTCATATGTGAGTGTTGGCCATTCTATCGAGTAGGACAAATGTAAGGGAAATTTCCATTCTGGGAATGGAGGGACCTGGTCAGTTACCAGGAACACTCAGTCCGGGACCGAGACAGCCATTCTGACAAGTGGGTCAGATGTAAGGGCTGAACCATTCTGTCATGGCTAAAGGATTAGGTTCCTCCCATGTCAGATGTGAGTGTTGGCCATTCTGTCAAGTAGGATAGATGTAAGGGAAATTGCTATTCTGGGAATGGAGGAGCCTGGTTAGTTACCAGGTAGCTCAGTATGGGACTGGGGGGCATTCTAACAAGGATGTAGGATTTGGTTCTTACTAGGTTAGATGTGAGTGCACGCCCTTCTGAACATGCATGTTGGATTGGTTCCTCGCATGCGTCAGATGTAAGCGCAGGGCCCTTCTAGATGTGCATGTTGGATTGGTTCCTCACATGTGACAGATATAAGTGCAGAGCCTTTCTGGAAATACATGTTGGATTGGTTCCTAGTATGTGCTAGATATAAGTGCAGAGACTTTTTGGACATACATGTTGGATTGGTTCCTCGTATGTGCCAATTTTGAGTGCTGGGCTTTTCTGACAGGGTTGTGGGATTAGTTCCCACGTGGTCAAATGTGAGTGTTGGGCATGCCTTTCTGATATGATTATAGGTTAGTTCCTACATGATCAGATGTAAGTGCTGGGAAAATACCTACCTGATGGCTAGGCCTACATCCAGCATGAAAAAGGGTTGGCTCTGTAGAACTTCCTGTGACGAGAAGAATCATGAGATAGCACCAGTGATGATCTATATCGAGTGATGATTGAGATCCAATGATGACAGCCAGTGATGATCTAGATCGAGAGATGATCCAGATCCAATGATGATGCCTCATGATGATCTAGATCCAGTGATGATCCAAATCCAGTGATGATGTTCCATGATGATCCAGATCCAGTCCAGTGATGTTGATCCAGATCGAGAGATGATCCATATCCAATGACAATGACTTGAAGATGAAGATGACTTGAAGACTCAGAAGACTCGAGATGCAGATGACGAGATGATCCAGTTGATACAGAGAATAAGACCAGTGCTGAAAATTGTGTCGAAAGAATACCTTCCTAGTTAAGAGGGAGTGTTGATGTATTTGTAACTTCGGAATGTATTCATCTATGTATCTTATGTATTGTAACCCGATGTTTATTCCGGGATGTATCTATTATGTATTTGAGTCATGTTGTCATGCCTCGATGTTCCTATCGGGAGGATCAATAATGTAAACAAGTCATGTAAAGTCATAGTGGGTAACTCTCCGATTGTGTAAGAGTTAAATTCCCCGCATTTCCGGGGTACTAGGGTTATTAGACACTCCTAGAGATGTCGGCTCTAGTAAGTAATTGTTAAGAGAGGCTGACATGTTGGAGTGCACTTCAAGTGAACGAAAGAATATAAATAGAGAGTGAGCCTCTCTATTTATTACACACATCACTCACACATTCAAGTGTAGCACATAGTTGAGGAAGGAGAAGACACTGGGGCTAGTCAAGAAGAAGATTACAGCTATTGGGAGATCACCTACTGTTTTTGGGGATTTTACTGTTTTGGTGCTGATTCTATCTCTGAGGAAGTTGCGGGGTTTTATCCATTTATGGTTTCCCTGATCAAAAACATTGTGTTCATTGTCTCTTATGTTTGATTGTTGTACTTTTTATTCTCTCAGTAAATATCCTAACATAATGCTAGCTTAATATTTGATGATGTTCCATGATGATCCAGATCCAGTCCAGTGATGTTGATCCAGATCGAGAGATGATCCATATCCAATGACAATGACTTGAAGATGAAGATGACTTGAAGACTCAGAAGACTTGAGATGCAGATGACGAGATGATCCAGTTGATACAGAGAAGAAGACCAGTGCTGAATATTGTGTCGAAAGAATACCTTCCTAGTTAAGAGGGAGTGTTGATGTATTTGTAACTTCGGAATGTATTCATCTATGTATCTTATGTATTGTAACCCGATGTTTATTCCAGGATGTATCTATTATGTATTTGAGTCATGTTGTCATGCCTTGATGTTCCTATCGGGAGGATCAATAATGTAAACAAGTCATGTAAAGTCATAGTGGGTAACTCTCCGATTGTGTAAGAGTTAAAGTCCCCGCATTTCTGGGGTACTAGGGTTATTAGACACTCCTAGAGATGTCGGCTCTAGTAAGTAATTGTTAAGTGAGGCTGACATGTTGGAGTGCACTTCAAGTGAACGAAAGAATATAAATAGAGAGTGAGCCTCTCTATTTATTACACACATCACTCACACACTCAAGTGTAGCACATAGTTGAGGAAGGAGAAGACACTGGGGCTAGTCAAGAAGAAGATTACAACTGTTGGGAGATCACCAACTGTTTTTGGGGATTTTACTGTTTTGGTGCTGATTCTATCTCTGAGGAAGTTGCGGGGTTTTATCCATTTATGGTTTCCCTGATCAAAAACATTGTGTTCATTGTCTCTTATGTTTGATTGTTGTACTTTTTATTCTCTCAGTAAATATCCTAACATAATGCTAGCTTAATATTTGAAAAAACTAACATGGTATCAAAGCTAACCTGAGAAGAAGACATTGTGCAGCTGCAGGAACTAGGGTTTCCTAGTTTGTGGACCTTCCTCCATAGATTTTCAGCAAAAGTAAGGTGGAACAACTCTCCTCCTTAGGGTGCATCTTTTTGTCGAAGCAAAATCCAATTCTGAGGTTTTTCAGTTTTGGACTTGTCACTACTGTCGAAAATTAGGGATTTTTATAGAAGAGGAATTTTTTAGTGAGCCCAGGCCTGGATTGATCTCCTTCCCAAAATCAAAGTTATGGACAAATTTCAAGGCATTTGGGTGGACAGAACTCCAGAAAATAAAAACCCTAATTTGTTCCTGAACCAGCTCTGCAGGATTTCAGCTCAAGTTTCAGATCCGACATCTTGAACCTGGTAAGATCTAAAATCTTTTGTATTTCCATTTGAGGTTCTCATTTAAGATGTCTCATCATACCAATCTTGATGAAAATATTGAGGGAGCTGATAACTTACGAGCCTGGAAGTATAGGATCTCCCTGGTCCTGGAAGAGAATGAATTAGACTCCTACATTCATGAGGAGGTTCCAGTTCGAGAGGGATATGAGGCAAAGGCCCTACATAAGAAGAATATGGTTATGGAAAAGTGGATCATTGCTGATTATATCAAGGATCACCTTATCCCATAGGTGTCCTCTCTTAAGACACCTAAAGCTATGTTTGATGCCCTAACCAAGTTGTTTGAAGGAAAGAACATCAATCGGAAGATGACCCTCAAAAACCAACTGAAGAATGTGAATTCAGAATGCAGAAACTATCCAGTCTTACTTCACAAGGGTTTCTCAAATCAAGGAACAATTAGAAGTTGTTGATGAAGAAGTGGAAAATGCAGAGATTGTGATGACCACTTTGAATGGCCTTCCTAGGTCATGGGATGCTTTCATTCAAGGAATCTGTGCTAGAAATAAGTTAGTCAAATTCAGCAAACTATGGGAAGAATGTTCTCAAGAAGAAGCACAGATAGTAGCTCAAGAAGAGAAGATGGGAAGTGAAGATCAAGCTCTCACAGTACACTCAAAGAAAGGAAGAAGGGAAAATCATTATCACCAAGGTAAGCATTCTCACCAGAAAGGTTCATCTAAACTCAGATGTTATACATGTGATGAAATAGGGCACTTTACTAGACACTGTCCTATGAATAAGAATGGATCCAATAAGAAGAAGAACTCCAAAATAAAACATCATGCTCACACTACTGAGGATGATAATTCTCCAAAGAAGAGAGCAAAGCAAGAAAGTGAAGATGAATATGTTATGATTTTCGCTCTCACGGGAACTGTCACACATGGGAGAAAAGATTGGCTTATGGACAGTGGGGCCTCCAAGAACATGACAGGCTTCAAGGAATCCTTTGGGAATCTATCTGAACATAACTCACCCCATAAGGTGAAGCTAGGAGATGACTACCAATATCCAATAAAAAGTAGTGGCGAATCCTCCTTCAAGCTAGATTCTGGAAAGTCCATAAAAATGAAGGATGTTCTATTTGTACCAGGATTAAAGAAGAATCTTCTATCCATATCAGCACTAGATGCAAAAGGCATGAGAGTTGCATTCATAGATGGTCAAGTCATTATGTGGCCAAGGGGAAAGACTATTGACGATGCAATAGTGATTGGAGAACAAGAAGGATGTTTATACAAACTAAAGGGCCACTTAGAACAAGCTATGGTCCATGACACAGTAGAGCCAAATGAACTATGGCATAGAAGGCTTGCACATGTGCATTACAGAGCACTACCACTTGCAAGCAATTCTAGAAATACAAGAAAAACATGAAGGAGTCTGCAAAGGATGTGCGAAAGGGAAGAATAAAAAGAAGACATTTCCAAGTAGTGAAATCAAAGCAAAAGGAATCTTAGAAATCATCCACTCTGATGTATGTGGTCCAATGTCATCAAGTTCATTAAGCGAGTATGTATAATATGTTTCTTTTATTGATGAATTTTCTAGGAAGACATGGATTTACTTCATGAAGAACAAAGATGAAGTGTTCAACAAGTTCAAGGAATTCAAATCCCTGATCGAAAACCACATAGAAAAGAAGATTAAGACCTTTTGATCAGATAATGGCGGAGAATTCACATCAAATTAATTCAAAGAACTATGCAAAGAATCAGGGATTAAGAGGGAGTTGTCCACTCCTTACAATTCACAACAGAATGGGATTGCGGAATGGAAGAATAGAACTATCATGGAAGCTGCAAGAGAAATGCTTCATGATCAATATCTTCCTATGCTTCTTTGGGCAGAAGCTACCAGAACAATGGTGTATGTACAGAACCATACTCCACATAGAGTACTCAAGAACAAGACTCCTGAAGAAGTCTTCTCTGACAAGAAACTAGAAGTCAGCCATCTCAGAATATTCGGCTGTCCTATGTACATACACATTCCAAAAGAGAAGAGAAAAAAATTATATCCTTCAGGAAGGAAGGGCATATTTGTAAGCTCGAAGGCTTACAGAATCTATTTCCTAGGATACACGAATATTGACATCAGTAGGGATGTGACATTTGATGAAGACATAGCTTACAACAAATCCAAAAAGAGAACTACTGAAGAAACTGAAGAAGCAGAAGCAGAAGTACCGATAATTCATGATACAATCATGAACGAAGAAGCTCAAGAAGAAGATCGAGATTTCAAGGAACCACAAAGACCTGTAGATCCACCTCTGGAGAAGAACCCTCATAAGAGGAAGCCTTCTTGGGTACAAGAACTCATCCAAGGTGTGGAAAGATATGGGGCTCCAGAAGAGAATCATAGAGAAAGAAAGAGGACCAGATCTTGCTCCGGGTATGTAGCCTTACTATGTGATTTCATTGATAAAGAACCTTCCAGTTATGAAGAAGCAGCAGAACAGAAAGAATGGAAGGATGCTATGATCGAAGAAGATCAATTGATCATGAAGAATGATGTTTGGGATGTTGTCCCAAGACTAGAAGGGAATTTAGTTGTAACTTCCAAATGGATATACAATATCAAGCATGCTGTAGACGGTAGCATTGAAAAGTATAAGGCAATATTTGTAGCTCAGGGTTTCTCTCAGAAAGAAGGAATAGACTATGAAGAAACCTTTGCACCTGTAGCCAGATACACTTCCATCAGATCAGTACTTGCTTTGGCTGCAGTGATGAAATGGAAGATACACCAGATGGATGTCAAGACTGCCTTCTTGAATGGTGTAGTAGAAGAGGAAGTGTATGTAGAACAGCCACTTGGTTTTGAGACACATGACAGAGAGTCTCATGTATGCAGATTGAAGAAATCCCTGTATGGTTTGAAATAGGCACCCAGGACCTGGTACGATAGAATTGACAGCTTTCTATCCAGTATGGGCTTTACCAAGAGTAAAGCAGATTCCAACCTTTACTACAAGGTTGAAGATGGCAACCCAATGATGCTTCTATTGTATGTAGATGATCTGTTTGTAACAGGTACATATGGGTTGATTGCTAATACGAAGAGAAAGCTTGTTGCTGAGTTCGAAATGAAGGACTTGGGTATGATGCATTACTTTCTAGGCATGGAAGTGTGGCAGAATACAGATGGAATCTTCATTAGACAAGGGAAGTATGCAGTAGAGATCCTGAAGAGGTTCGGGATGATGGACTGCAAGGCTATGGCTACACCTATGGCATCGAACCTGAAGCTATTGAGTGATGCTTCATCAAAGTCTGTTGATGTTATGATGTATCATCAGTTGATTGGGTCATTGATGTACCTGACGAACACGAGAACAGACATTTGCTTTGCTGTGAACACTTTGAGCCAGTTCTTGACAGATCTGAGAAATGTTCACTTGATTGATGCAAACCATATTCTAAGGTACCTGATAGGTACAATTGATTATGGGGTCAAGTACGATGTGAATCAGAAGATTAACCTAGAAGGTTATGTTGATTCAGATTGGGAAGGTAGTGCCATCAATAGGAAGAGCACTCCAGGGTGTTGCTTCAATATGGGATCAGGAGTGATCTCTTGGTTTAGCAGGAAGCAATCCTATGTGGCACTAACTACAGCTAAAGCAGAGTATGTCGTAGCCTGTTCATCCAGTTGTGAGGTAGTATGGCTATGGAATCTACTGTCTAATTTATTTGATCTCCAGATGGATGCTAATTGTATACATTGTGACAACCAGAGTTGCGTGAAGTTGTCAGAGAATCCAGTGTTCCATGACAAGTCAAAGCATATCGAGATCAAGTATCACTATATCAGGGATATGGTGCAATGGGGAGCAGTAAAGCTCTAGTATGTTGCGATGGAGGAACAGATAGATGATGTATTAATGAAGCCATTGGCTAAGGTGAAGTTTGAGTACTTCAGGGAGAAGCTTGGTGTTCTCCAGATCGAGATTTCCTCCAAGGGAAAGTGATGAGTCCCATAGCCATTTTGACATGGTGAGAGGATTGGTTCCTTCCATGGTCAGATGTAAGGTCTAAGCCATTCTATCATGGTGAAAGGATTGGTTCATTCCATGTTAGATATGAGTGATAATTGCCATTCTAGGAATGGAGGCACCTAGTAAGTTACCAGGAACACTGCCGGGACTGAGAGAGCCATTCTGATGAGTAGGTCAGATGTAAGGGCTGAACCATTCTGTTATGGCCAAAGGATTAGGTTCCTCCCATGTCAAATGTGAGTGTTGGCCATTCTATCAAGTAGGACAAATGTAAGGGAAATTTCCATTCTGGGAATGGAGGCACTTGGCCAGTTACTAGGAACACTCAGTCTGGGACTAAGAGAGCCATTCTGACGAGTAGGTCAGATGTAAGGGCTGAACCATTCTGTCATGGCTAAAGGATTAGGTTCCTCCCATGTTAGATGTGAGTGTTGTCCATTCTGTCAAGTAGGATAGATGTAAGGGAAATCGCCATTCTGGGAATGGAGGCTCCTGGTTAGTTACAAGGTAGCTCAATCTGGGACTTGGGGCCATTCTGACAAGGATGTAGGATTTGGTTCCTACTAGGTCAGATGTGAGTGCATGCCCTTCTGAACATGCATGTTGGATTGGTTCCTCGCATGTGTCAGATGTAAGCATAGGGCCCTTCTGGATGTGCATGCTGGATTGGTTCCTCACATGTGCCAGATATAAGTGCAGAGCCTTTCTGGACATACATGTTGGATTGGTTCCTAGTATGTGCTAGATATAAATGCAGAGCCTTTTTGGAAATACATGTTGGATTGGTTCCTCGTATGTACCAAATGTGAGTGCTGGGCCTTTCTGACAGGGTTGTGGGATTAGTCCCCACATGGTCAGATGTGAGTGCTAGGCATGCCTTTCTGATATGATTATAGGTTAGTTCCTACATGATCAGATGTAAGTGCTGGGAAAAGACCTACCTGATGGCTAGGCCTACATCCAGCATGAAAAATGGTTGGCTCTATAGAACTTCCTGTGATGAGAAGAATCATGAGATAGCACCAGTGATGATCCAGATCGAGTGATGATTGAGATCCAGTGATGACAGCTAGTGATGATCCAGATTGAGAGATGATCCATATCCAGTGATGACAACCAGTGATGATCCAGATCGAGAGATGATACAGACCCAGTGATGATAGCCAGTGATGATCCAGATCTAGTGATGATGCCTTATGATGATCCAGATCGAGTGATGATCCAGATCTAGTGATGATGTTCCATGATGATCCAAATCGAGTGATGATCGAGATCCAGTCCAGTGATGTTGATCCAGATCCAGTGAAAATGACTTGAAGATGAATATGACTTGAATACTCAGAAGACTCGAGATGCATATGACGAGATGATCCAGTTGATACAGAGAAGAAGACCAATGCTGAAAATTGTGTCGAAAGAATACCTTCTTAGTTAAGAGGGAGTGTTGATGTATTTGTAACTTCGGAATGTATTCATCTATGTATCTTATGTATTGTAACCCGATGTTTATTCCGAGATGTATCTATTATGTATTTGAGTCATGTTATCATGCCCCGATGTTTCGATCAGAAGGATCAATAATGTAAACAAGTCATGTCAAGTCATAGTGGGTAAATCTTCAATTGTGTAAGAGTTAAAGTCCCCACAGTTCTGGGGCACTAGGGTTATTAGACACTCCTAGATATGTCGGCTCTAGTAAGTAATTGTTAAGTGAGGCCGACATGTTGGAGTGCACTTCAAGTGAACGAAAGAATATAAATAGAGAGTGAGCCTCTCTATTTATTACAGACATCACTCACACACTCAAGTGTAGCGCATAGTTGAGGAAGGAGAAGACACTGGGGCTAGTCAAGAAGAAGATTACTGATGTTGGGAGATCACCTACTGTTTTTGGGGATTTTACTGTTTTGGTACTGATTCTATCTCTGAGGAAGTTGCGGAGTTTTCTCCATTTATGGTTTCCCCAATCAAAAACACTGTGTTCATTGTCTCTTGTGTTTGATTGTTGTACTTGTTATTCTCTCAGTAAACATACTAACATAATGCTAGCTTAATATTTGAAAAAACTAACAACCTGATGGTACCCAGATCGTAGGTCGATATTCGAAAAGATCTTGGCTCCTCCTACTTGATCGAACAAGTCATTGATCCTAGGGATTGGGAATCAATTCTTGATGGTCATCTTGTTAAGTTGGAGGTAATCAATGGCACATCCACATTGTACCGTCCTTCTTTATTAACAATATCGGTGCTCCCTAAGGGGACACACTTGGTCGGATATATCCCTTGTCAATCAACTCCTGCAACTGCAATTTGAGTTCCACCAACTCTAATGCGCTCATGCAATAAGGGGATTTTGAAGCTAGAACTATCCCTTGTGTCAGTTCTATGGAAAAATCTAGGTCTCATTTTGGTGGTAATCCTGGTATCTCCTCCGAAAATACATCCGTGAAGTATATGAGAACTAGAAAGTCATTGATGTGTTATTCTCTTTCAGCTTCTATGTCTTGTATGTTCACTGCAAATAGTTTGCATCCTTTCCTAAATCACTTCTTTTCTTGTAATGTGAATATCTACTTTACAAAAACTTCCTTAGGTATGTCTTGAATCTTTACCTGATTTCCTTGGCTATCTCTACACAATATTGACATGTGTTAACAATCAAGCATGACATGTGTTAACAATCAAGCATGACATGGTGTTGTTCCAACCAATCCATGCCGATAAGTATATCATACAATCCTAAGGGTAGTATGTTCAGGTTTATTCTAGTATGAAAACCATTCAGGTTTACCTCAATCTCTAACTATTTCAGAAACCTTTCATTTCGTACCCATGGCTAATTGCACTAGCTAGGGTTTCTCATGTTTAACTTTGTCTAGTTTACTTACATCAAAAATTTTAGGTGATAGATAACTTTGGAAAGCACCGGGGTCAATCAATGTTGAAATAGAAGTGTTGGAAATGTTACCTTCTATATCAACCATGGTATCATGATGGTCTACATGTCGGCCACCCAAGGCTGCATAAATCCACGGTGTTCCAGTTATGTCCTCTACCATTGGTTCTTCTTGTAAGTTGTACAAGAATCCATTGTTATTGTTCTTACAGTCTCAGGCATAATGGGTCCCTTGCAATTTCCAGCATTTGATTTGCTGTGGGGCAACATTGGCTCCTCCATTTGCTTCTGGTTTGTTAGAATTTGGAGCTGGTACATATGGCTTCGTACCTATCTTGTTGAAGTTCTTATTGGCTGGAAAATTGTTGTTATGTTTTCTGTAAGGTGATGGGTTGAGACCAGGTTTGTAGTTTTTTGAGAAGGTCCTAGACCTGTCTCTGATTCTGTTGATTTTCTCTTTCCTCATTTTTCCATGCTCATAGAAAATCCTATCTTTGTGTAGGGTGGTGTCCAATGTTTTAGGAAGACATCCTAAAAACTGATGTATTTTCACTTTTTCATCCTTTATGTATGGAACATAATGTAACAGATCCAAAAATATGTTAATAAAATCATCCAGAGTCATGGAACCCATTCTTAACTCATGAAACTCTTTCCCCTTCCTGTCAAAGAATCTTTCCGACATGTATTTTTCCTGAAAAATTCTACGAAAGTTACTCCATCATACTTCTTTTACCTCATATTTCTTGGTATGATTTCGATCTCTCCACCATCTAGCTTCTTTTCCATTTAAATTATAGATGGCTAGATGGGATTTCATCTCACTTGAGTAGTTGTGTATTTGTTATGAAGAGAAATTCCTATGGCTTGGGGTACCACAATAGACAGCTTGAGTCCAGAAATCAATCCTTTCCAATATGCAATAGAAATTAAATGTCTAACACTAAAGGATTAGACCTAATACCTTATTCCAGATGGTTGAAGTAGATCCCCGTTGAGCTTTCCAATATTTAGCTTGAATTGATATATTACTTCCTCAACAACAAGTAAACAATACAAGCATTCTATATATCATGGTGTTAGATCTATTCTAGTATATATAATCAATAATGTAAAAGCATTTGACATGATCCCATGGATAAAATATTCATTCAAACACACATTATTGGACAGGAAAAGATATTTCTATTAATATAAATCAGATATTACAAGATACAACCTCTGACGGCAAGTCTGCGAACCGGAGAAACTAAATCCCCCACTTGGGCCTCCACCACCTCAATCCTCCATCTCTCGATAGCAAGCTCACAAGAAAAAGGCAAGCTTGGGAAGAACACACTAGTGCTCCAAGGGACAAAGGGATGCAGACTCAAGCATAAGTTCTGGCAACAATGGACTATAGTTTCTTTGCTCTCAATTCTCTCTTCTTGCCTTCAATGTACCAAGGGGTTCCTTATATAACATTCAAAGGGATAATGAAAGGTCGAATCCAAGCAATCTCAAGGCATAGGGAAGGCCAGGAGTCAAATGAGTCGGATCCATGTCAAGAAAAAATCCAAAAGGATTTGGATTATGCACACATCCCGATGTACGCGGTTTTAGTGGTCAAACCTGCGTATATACGCGCTTATAGGTTTAAAAGTCGCGTGTATCATTTTTCATATGTTTTTAGGGATGATCAAGGAAACATCAAAGGACAAAAAATGGTCCGTGGGGTCTAAGGAGTCTGCAGCGGGACAGGGGAAGGCCATACAAAGTGTGATTCACCTGGGGTGGTGAAATCAACTATAACAAATGCCCCCTAATGTGTGAGGCCAGAGGGGTCATACGATGGACGAAATACATTATAAGTCCATCCTAGAATTGGAGTGATGAAGGATCCCAAATGGAATACCAGCCACCCAATCAGCATAGTACAATAATACAACTCTGCATATAACTGTGAATACATATAGCAATCCCCGATACATAAGAGTACAATGGCCATGAATAGGCATGATACATGATGTAACATATGTGGTCATAGCCATGTATAATATACATAAATCAGAATCTCCATGATGAAGATATACAAAGGACCATGATCTCCATAATGGCTGAAGATATAACAGATCAAGATCTCCATAGTGGCTGGAAATATCTAACATATACTGGAATCAAGTCACGAGAGCTGAAATCTCATGAACACTGGCACGATCAAAGAGGTAGCATATAAGGGATGCCACCAATTTGGAAAGTCTTCTACACAAGCCGCTACGAGTAGTACATGTCCTACTATGCGAATAGAGGTGTCAAGGTCGAACATAGTAGTCCATCGTCTGATTACCGGTCATTAATGTATACCGTTAACAGACGCGATATTACCCACCAATAATGAAAATGGGAATCAAGGTACTAGAGTGCAAACTAACAAGTGTGAATAAATGTGTTGAGGTCAAAAACTTGAGAGGATCCATCGATCAGGGGACATTGATGTATTCCCAAGAACTGTTGATTGCGAGAGAACCTACCACTGATGACTGCAAGTCTCAAGGCACTCAAAATAACTCTAGACTCCAATCCCAGAATAAATGATCTGAAGTCGATGGGATGAAATCCACTGGAAGGAGGGCATTAAGGAATCCCCCATCATCCAAAACAAGGTACTCAGCAAAGCTGTATAATGTGGAAGAACTCGATCATAGGTGCATCAACCAGTAACTGTACAGGGAATGGCCGACATGCAAAGTCAAGACAACTAAGGAATGGTTGACTCAGGCTTCAACTTCCTTTGAACAAGAGCATAGAGGTGTATGGTGACTGAATGAAGGCAGCATAGACTCGATATACAAACTGGGACATCTCTGTGACACAGGAGGCATCAATAGAGGCTCCATAAGGACTGGAAGCTTAACCATTCGGTGGAGATAAACTCAGATAAACGAGTACAGCTCCTAAAGTCAAACTATAAACCAACCAATGGATGTGATATACATTGCTCTGTTCGAAGGAGACATGACTCGACAGCTGCCACAGATAACATCTTTCCTTGTTTGGCTTTTTGGTTTTTTAATTTTTTTTTTTTGGACTTTTTCAGTTATTTAAAAAGCTTGAAAAAAGAATAAAATAGCTTTATAGTTACAAACTAGGAGGAGATGAGTGTCATAAGGGAAAACAAACTAGTTCCAAGCAGTGGAACATACCTATGCTCAATGCAAGGATACATGTGTAGGATATCGACACTCGGGGGAAAATCCCCTCCCGGTGAAAAGGAAATCAAGCTGCAAAGGATATAAAAAATAGCTGTGCATGGATAGACATGAGACAAGCTCAGGCTATATGGTTGAATAGCAATGTCAAGGGAGACGGCATAAATCTCAATAAGGCAGGAAAATCTCATGATAATGCATTCACAACTTGACATGAGGGAGTCCTGAGGAAAATAGGCTAGCAAAAGATCAAGAGGAGTATGAGCCTCTTGCAAAATGTCATGGTAGTACTATACAATGGACTCCCACACCCTAAAGGAGAAAACATCAGCATGGGCACCAAATTCAAATAGGGTGCTAACTAGGGTACCCATGTAAGGTAAAGCTCTACCACTCATATCATATGACTTCTAAAGCAGCAAGAAGGTTCTGTGACATAATAGAGTGGGTTCGTACCTAAGGTCATGATGAGTTGGTCATAAGGTTATGTAAAATGAAAATGGTGATGAAACCAAACCTATATGCTAGTTTAGACATGATACCTAAGATCAGCACAAACGGATCAATCCAATGGCTGAAACGGCACTGAAAAAGGTCTTCTACATCACAAGTTATGTCAAAAACGGTCCAAAATGGTTAGAAAATGTCGAAACTATAGGAAAGGGGGTAAAAATTTTCAAATATTTGAAAATTTTCTATAAATAGCAAAAAATATAAATCATTTGAGGCCTTTACCCATTTGAGCTCTGATTTTCAATAGCAAATTCCAGGAGATCTAGCCGGTGGAATTCACAACCGTTTCTTCCAGGTATTTACTCATGCTCTCCTCTTGCATTTTGATATAATTTTATAGATTTTCATGGTCAAATAAGCTTTGTAGGCCATCCCAAAATGAGCGTTGCGGCCCACGTGGAAATCAAGGTTTTCGCCACATATAGGGATGGATATACGTGGAAAAAGGGCCTTGAACCCATGTACATACACGGCTGTTTTGAAAATAGTCGGGTATGAGGCCACGCATATGGTTTTTTCAATAAACTAATGGGAAATTTTGCAATTTCTTGTGCAGGATGGTGCTAGAGTGGAGAGAGAGTGAGCATGGTGAAATAGAGGAAGCAGTAAGGGATGAATTAATGGCACAACAAGCTCTTCATGCATGCGGACTCTAGAAGTTTTGGTGTCTTGGTGGTTTGAGGGCCAAACCAAGACTATTATAGATGCTAGTAGATTATTGGTATCTAGACTCAGAGTCCTTTCATCTAGATGGGATGTCCCTTACCATAGAGGTGGAGGACATATACTTTATCATAGGGATTTCTAGATGAGGGGAGGTGGTGAACCTTTGTTCCCGTGGTGGGCCAAGAGGTGGCCTGAATATCGACAAGTACATTGTAGTGTACTATTATCCAGACACTGAGAAGGTGGGGATTCAAGTCCCTACCAATGATATACAGGTGCTGGGCCTAAAGGCCATATTACTGACACTGGGAAAGATAGCCGGCTTAGCGTCACTCCACCAAGCCTTAAGGCCTCTGATGTTCTACGTGGTAGAGTGCATGAGACCCACCATCTACGACTGGAGTACTACACTATTGAGCAACATGAAACACCAGCTCAGTGAGTGTAAGGCAGGCAGGGTGCGGAACTTTGGGTTTAGCAGTATTTTGAGCACATTTTTCTTCGAGCGTGTTCTAGGATTGAGCCCTAGAGTGGACGTTCCTCTCCACGGGGTTCGAGATCCTGCCCAACAGCATTGGGCAAATGCTATGCACAGACTGGGGGTGGTAGGGTGTCCAACCAATATCCAGCTGACTTCTTTCCATGGTGGCGACGACAGATAGTTGCCATCGATGACTACCCCTATGTAGGGATAGATTTATGGGGGGACCCAGACATGCCATTACCACTAGGATCGGCATATGGTGATATAGGTAACGAATCTCGACCCTCTCTTTTTTAATTTTTTGAGTTATTTAATTTTTTTGTATTTTCTTGATTATGTGGAATCAAAAAGACATATTTTTGGGTGATTATACATAGTGACATCTACCATTTATGTGCAGATGTGGGACCACGGTGGCCAGAGGGCTTCCCTCATCATAGACAGAGGGGAAGAAGAGATGACATCATGGGTGTGGATGTGGAGTGAACGCTCCAGAGCATTCATACCAACTTTGTGAGATTGACACATAGAGTTCCCATGGTGCAAGTTTAGGACTTGCCTGAGGCCATGCAACGGCAGGTGGTGGGTGTACCATGTGCATGGGTGTGTTTATTATGATGGCTAGCTAGAGCCGTAGTGACATTCCATGATCACAACCCTCCTCCTCCTCCACAAGATTAGACACCTGGGAGTGTATACATTTTGTATGACCATGTATTATATGATGGTGGCTTGAGAGCCCCAATTTTGTATCATGACACTATGTATTAGCACATTTTTTTATGTATATATAATTTTTTTTATGGTGATCGGTTTATTTATTTACATGTGTAAAAATTGTGTTTGCAATTAATTTATTGTGAATGAAACAAATGCCAATCTAACACGTAGTTAGCATATGAGTCAGCAACTTGATTATTATTTCTTAGAATGTGCATATATGTTATGTTGTCAAATTGTCGTTCTAACAATATCACACGCAAGAATCTTCTTAATAACATCGAATCTCTAACATGGTACAAACCATTGAGCTGTGACACTACTAACTCCGAATCAAGACGTACCTCAAGAGATAGAATGCCATGTAAAATGGCATCCTGTAGAAGTTCAATAATGGCTCTGTATTCAGCAACATTGTTGGAATATGGCTGTAGACATACACCTCCTAAAGACAGTACCTAAACCATAGGAGTATAAATCACCCAAGTAGCAGAGGCTGAGTGTTGAGTGTGACAGCTTGCACCATCTGCAAATCCTATTTAGGTGGAAGATTCCATTGACATCTGCCAAAGAAATGGAAACTAATCACAAACCCGATCACGATAAGAGAAAGACCTAACTACACAAAGTTGTATAATAATATACAACAAGCAGCCTTGGCTAAAGATCATGCATAGTATTTTTTGAGATAGAGCCCATTTCTAGGCTCCGCCAAAGCTGTTCCTTCATAATCTACTAACTCATACGCACCCTTCTCTAACACGCACTTAACCATGTAAGGACCACACCACATAGGATTAAATTTCCCTGCCCCGAAGGGTTCTTTCGGTTGATCCCACAAAAGGACCAAGTCTCCTTCACTAAACACCCTTGGAAGAACAGAATTATCGTACTAGACCTTAACATGACGTTTATTGACTTCTAGAGCCACCAAGGCATCCCGACGCTGCTCATCAAGTTGCTCAAGGTGAACCAAATGCTCCTCCAATGGGGAATTGTCTGGTAAGAGTTCCACAGCTAGCTTCAATGAAGGAATTTCGCATTCAACCGGCAATATCGACTCCACTCCATGTACAAGATGATATGGAGAAAAACCAATGGCAGTCTTAACCGTGGTTCGATATGCCCACAAAACAGGATATAACATAATGTGCCAATTATTCTTGCTTTGTGCGATGGTTCATTGGAGAATGGATTTGAGTGATTTATTCACTGCCTCTACCTGTCCATTTGCTTGGGGGTAGTAAGAAGATGAATGGTCTTGCTTATACCCTAAATTGGATGCCAACTCTTCCATCATACAGTTCTGAAAGTGTGAGCCATGGTCCGTCACAAGCTCTTTCGGAATCCCGAACCGAGTAATAATTAATTGGTTGAACACAAAGTGAGCAGCTGTTTGGATTTTACTATAGGCATAGCCTCAGCCCATTTCGTGAAATAATCAACAGCCACTATAATGTGATGGTTCCCCCCAGCCGAAACTGGGTTGCAATCCATAAAATTGAGCCCCCATTTAGTGAAGGGACTGACGGTGATAATGGGATGTAATGGGGCAGGTTTCGAGCGCATATTACGTGTGAACACCTAGCAAGGGTGGCACCTCTTGATCGCATCCATACAATCTTTAAATATCGATGGCCAGAAATAACCCGCTCTTAAAATATTTTGAGCTGTAGAAAACCCAAATAAATGACCACCACATGCCCCTCCATGGCAATCATTCAGCACTACCTTAGCCTCTTCATGAGTTAAACAATGTCATAAAATGGAATCTATCCCACGGCAGTACAAATTATTGTCCACTATGAGGTAGTTCTTAGAGACGTGATGTAATCGTCGCTGTTCATCCTGCGAGAGGTGAGTAGGGGTCTTCAGTGTTTCTAAATATATTATGATATCCCCGTACCATGGGTCTAACGTTGAGATTAAAAAGATGTGTTCATCGACAAACGTATCTTCACAAACCAACTCCTCAGCCTCACTCAGGAAATCCGATATAAGCTCTGCAAAAATTAAAGACTTCTTCGATTTTGCCGAAACAAACTCGAGATCAAATTCTTGTAGAATGACAATCCATTTATTCTATTTTCCCCCAATCATCCTTCGGTGAGAACGAATTGAAACGGATTGACATGGGCCACAACCAAGGTCTGGCGAAGGAGAATATAATGTCTCAACCGCTGAACCACATGTACGGTAGCTAAAGCAAGCTTCTCGACATGAGAATAACGAATCTCTGTGTCAATAAGGTTTCGGATCAGATAATATATGACATGCTATTGGAGCTCCTCATCCTCTTGAACCAAAGCCATACCAATCGTCTCTAAGGATGTGGCCACATATAATAGAAAATCATGGCTATAATCTGGAGGACTAATCACCGGGGCCGATGCTAGGGCTCGCTTGAGTGCATCAAAGGACTCCTGGGCTCGCTCATCCCAATAAAAGGGGGTGTCCTTCTTCAAGAGACGCATGAATCCTCTAGTCCAATTGGCAAAGTTGACAACAAATCTTCCTAAGAATTTTTCCATGCCTTGCAAACACTGAAGATGATGAATATTCTTCGGGAGAGACAACTGAAGTATTGCCTCAACCTTCAAAGGGTCAACTCTTATACCCTCTTTAGAAACGATGAATCCTAACAAATGACCTGATTTCACACAAAAGATGCACTTATGAGGATTTAATCTAACTGAATAGTGCTGGCATATTTCGAATACCAATCTCAAGTGATAGGGATGACGCATTCTCATGCGAGAATGAGCAGCAAGGTCATCCAAAAATACCTCAATAATTGACTTGAGATCGTGGAAAATTAAGGTCATTTCCTGCTGAAATGTAGCTCCGACGTTTTTAAGGCCAAAAGGCATTTTCCGATACGCAAACATTCCCCAAGGACAAATAAATGCAATCTTATGTTGGTCCTCGGGTTTAATCTGTATCTGATTATACCCAGAAAATCCGTCCATAAATGAGAACACCTCGCTACCCACACACTCATCCAAAATCTGATCTATAAATGGTGTGGGAAAGTTGTCCTTAAGACAGGCACAATTCAAATCGTGGAAATCAGTGCATATGCGAATCGCTCCCTGCTTCTTATCCACCGGAACGGGGTTTGAAACCCACTCCATCAAGGGAACAGGATAGATGAAACCGGCTTTCAACAGCTTCTCTATCTCTACCTTAGTGGCAGGTGCTTTCCTAGGATTCACCACACGTAAACATTGTTGAACAGGCTTAGCGTTGGGGTAAGTCTTAATCTCGTGGTTGAAAATATGAGGGTCAATACCTGGCATCTCGTCGTAAGACCAAGCAAAAATATCATGGAATTCCTTGAATAGCTCGGTATATTCCAGAATCTCAGCATGGGAACATTTCGCCCCAATATAGACATTCTCTATTGTGCCAGGATCATGAGAGATGTTGATAGGAATCGTTGAAGATATGTTCGCCATGTTTCCATCAGCCATTGGACCAGGAGAGATTAATGGAACCACAGGACTACCAACTCTCTGACTAAGAATCGCCCTAAAATCCTCATGCTCCAATCGGTCAAGCTCTGGAAGAAATTATGATCTATGATGAAGTTCCTCCCATGGTGGCTCAACTCCCGACATAACCTCAATAATCGCTTCATCCAAAGGGAAAACCGTATCAAGGTAGTTGTGGGCATGAGAAGACTGTACTTCCCATGTCGACAGCACATAAGGGTCCTCCTCCTCTATCTGCGAAGAGGAAGGACTAGTCTCTGCAACACTCTTGAGATTAGCTTGATAAGCTATCATGGCTGTAGGCAATGGCATGCTCGTCTCGACGGGCTCACTGGAAGTACTCGGTGTAGGAAGAATCCAAGGATCTTCCATATGACTCATGCAAAAAGACACCGATGTCATAGATTTCAAAGCCTCATCAAAACTAGATCATATAATGAGGATCGGTGTAGGACAACTAAAGCTTCCCATGAGGGATGGATACATGCCTACACCTACACTCCCAGTTGTTAGCTGAGAGTGGTCAATGATCAGGATCGAAGCTCCCAAATATGCGGTAATAGAATGGTTCTTGAATGTCATTTGATCAATCATTATGATCTTCCCATTATGTGGAAAGCATACGACATGGAACAAGGAAGAAGCAACGGCTTGCATACTATACACCCAGTTCCTACCCAGCAAGATATTGAAGTTGAGGGGCGCATCAACCACCTCAACCTCTATCGCAATGGTCTTCCCCCCCAAACGAAATTTACGGGAAGGAAGGATGCCGTGCAGCCTAAAATATCTCCCATCGAATGAAATTAACATAGTCACTGATTTAGATAGCTCAGGAGAACCTAGACCCTTCCAACAGGCCAAAGACATCACAGAAGCAGCAGCGCCCTCGTCAATCATAGTGCGCTTGATGGTCATATTAAGACATTCTACGTGCACCAAAAGAGACACATAGTAGGGAAAGCGAGGCTGGAGTCTTGCGGTTTCAAATTTGATCACAGAGGAAGAATCATCATCGTTCACACCAAGGGCAGAAAGCAACGCCTTCCTTTGCAAAGGACAACTCTGAAGAACTTCCAATGCAGACATCGCACAAGGAGTGTGGCCCAAATCCTCGACAACTGAATAATTCTTTGTGGCTCGAGCATTTGGATTATTCCTTGAATGCTTAAGGACTCCCTTAGGAATGTGAGGTGCAGCTTCAGGTTTATCTGAAGGTTTCTCAATGTGCAAAGGGGACCCTGGTGGATCAGGCTCTTTGCCTGGGCTGGGTTGTGACAAACTATAATCTTTCGCATGAGTCACAACTTTTGCAGCGCAGACCATGTTAATGCACCCACGACCACCACCCTCCGGTGGATCATCATCACCAGACTGGTCATGGGACTTCAAGTTCATATTTTGATTATGCGGTAAAGGGTTAGTTAGCACAGCTGGGCCCTGTGCCAAGAATCTCGAAGCTTCTTCAATCTGAGGGCACAAGTAAGTGAGGTGATCGTCCTTACACAACTTGCAAGGGAACTTAACCTTACATTTAGCTTGCCTTTCCCCCCCAACATTTCTACCATTCTTGTCATTATTGTTAGCATTCTCATTCTTATTCCCACCCTTTCGATTATTTTTACCCTTTTTTCTATTCCGTCTGGGCTGCTGGTTACCCTTCTGGTCCAACGATTGCACAGAGAGTACATTCATCGTTTGGGCGGGTTAGGATGAAGCTGTAGCTTGTCCCGAAGCATATTGGTTGATTGACAATTGACTAACTTGTTTTGAAACCGAATCCACAGGTTTCACACTTGCATGACCCACAATTCCATCGGCATGTGGTCCAAGTTTGACTTTGGGATCTAAACTGGAATGAGGAGCATTGGGAATAATCTCATACAACAAATCGGACTGAGCATAAATCAAGTCTAGTTCATGTGCCCTAAAAATCACTTGTTCCTCATTCTGCACTCCGGATATGGAAACATCCTTCACTATATACGGCAATAACGACTTGAGGAACCACTCGAGGAGGAATTCTGGGGGTATAAAATCTTTAATTAACCTCTTCCATCTACGCCACTATTGAATATGATCAGAAATATGTGTGGCTTTATCTTGCCTAAATGTCGACAAGAGTTTAGTACCAACATAATAACGTACTGGTAGCTAGAAGTGATTAAGGAAAGTCATCACAAGGTTGTCAAACAAAGAAAAAGCTCCCTTAGGTAACTCTATACACCACTTCGCTACAGGCCCTGTAAGGGTGCGTTGAAATAGTCTCAAACGGATTGAGTCCTGATGTAAGGAATTCAAAGAGCACCATAGGTGAAACGTAGTAACGTGTTCACTCAGATCCTCTCCCGGTTTTCCCTAGAACTTAGGTATGTCCGAAGGAAGTTTGGTAGGGACAACCAGCCAAGCCAGGTCATGAGCCACAGGATCGTTTATCAATCTCGATAAGTCAGGAAGATTGAGCGTCGCGAGGAAAGGGATCCTAGGATGATGAGGTCTATGGACTGCTCCCTGATTCATATAGGGTTGATTACCACCATGGCCTTGGCCATAGTGTCCTCCTCCCGTATGACCCATATAGGGTGGCGTGGAAGTACCATAGTACGGTGGACCTTAACTAGTAGGAGCTACAAAGCCGTAATTAGGAGAGTAAGTAGGTTGTTGATACCTGCCTCCATAAGGTGAAGAACCATTTCCATACTGTGTCCCATAATAGGGTCCATATTTCATTGCATGCAATGCCCCATGAGACACTCCGTAGGTAGGAATATACGCTCCGGAAGTAGGGATATACATACCGGAAGTAGGAATATATGCCCCGGAAGTAGCAACATGACCTCTAGAAGTATGAACATAGCCTCCCGAAGCAACGGGCGGTATGTAAACCTGAGACACAATCGGTCTAGTAACCACAGTACGGACCTGACTCGTAGCCATATATCGGCTCGAAGGACCATGTGAATAAGGTCAAGGATGTACATTTGAAGAACTAGGGATCGAGGATGAAGGAATCTGAGTAATAATGTACATGCTACCGCCTATCATCACTCCTCTCGGATCTGGTATCCTAATCGGATCGCTAACCCTGGACCTAGGAGGGATATACGATGTAGCTTCCACCACTGGGATGGAAGGTGCAATGTGACTAGTGCTCCCAAACCTCTCTGCATGGTAAGGAATGAGAGTGCCCATAGGCATAGTGTTAGGCTCAAAGTCGGATTCAACATGAAATGCCAAATCCTGTGTAGGGAAACCAGACATAGCATAACTACCGTAGCTAGTGCTGGCAGGTTCAAACTAAGTCTCAACGTCCTCTGGAATTCCATACCAGTAATATGTCAATGGGGAATCAACCCTAGAGTGAGTAGGTCTATCATGCATGGTTCCTATCTCAGAAATCATAGGACCTAAATCAGCCAAGTCGGGTGAAGGATCGTACGTAGGAGTAAAATCCCCATCGTCTACACGAATGGGAGGAGGTGGTTCAAGAATATCCTCTAAACGGTCTCCAATGGTGTGTGAATCAATGTGTGAAATAGTCTGCCTGGACTGTCTAGGTCTCTCTCCCAAAGGAGGAGGAGAATTAGAAGGCAGAAGTCCTACTAAACGACGAGAACGGTGAGGAACCGCACCCGAATCCACAATGACTCAAAAAATAGAAAAGACTCACTATTTACGTAAACCCTAGGCCAACTATCATGCACAGAGCAATAATTAATAAAATCTAAAGCCAAATGAAAGCAAACAAGGGCTGGATAAGTGAGCTCCCGAATGAAGCAGGTATGTCTCACCTAGGAGAGGCTTGAGACTCCCATACACAACAAGCGGAGGTATGTAACCAATTATTGTGGCCCTCAGCTTCAACGCGTAAAGCGACTATGCTGTCCGACCCCAACCTGGCCGGAACACCTGCAGAATAACCCCTGCAAAGTACCCCCTCGATATCTTAGGTAAGGCCACTAAGGTCACCTCAATATAATCAATGCTCAGGTGGACAGTCGCAGGCAGGATTGACCGTATGGGCAAGGTAGCAAAGCCCGAAACTCTCGAAAGAGCCCCCAGATAAGAATACAATCCTGGAAATATCTCCGGTGCTACTCAGTTATGACTAGGGGTCATCCCAATCAATAACCGCTCACACTGCCTCGTGCTTAACTCCCTTTTGAGAGGAGGATCCTGAGAAACACTGGTTATACCAAGGATTTCACACACTCACCTAGATAGACACATACATGTTGTTGTTTAATGATCTTGGAGAATTGACTTACAATGAACTATTCCAAGATCCTAAAACCTAAGCTTGTTGGTGCACCCTAGAAAACAAAAGAGTGTAATTCATTTTAATTTAGCGTTGATTTTAGTTGGCTTTATTACTCAAAAAAGGGATATGATCGTGCAACTAATGGAGTTATGACGCAACATGAAGTAAAATGCACACCTAACAATCAATGCAAATGCATTGTGTCCATGAAAACAGGGTATGCTACTACGTGAAATGCACAATTCTTCTTCAAATGATGAATGCAATTTTTTCCTATATGAAATCCTAACTAGTACTCCAAAGCAAATCTAGTGCAAGTACAATGCAAAGATGTAAAATGCAATGCATGATGATAAGCAAATGTTTTTGGATTTTTTGAAATAAAATGAGATGCAAAAAGCAAAAGAATGATTCTACGACCCCTAGACTCTACAAGCACACCCAAACAGCACTCAAGCAAAGCACTAAGGTAAAAGAAATCTAATGCACTAATCTCAAACAAAAAATAAAAAAATGCCATGACAAGAACCTTCTTAAAAAAAAAATTAAAAAATAACGTTTCTGGTCAGAAACAGAGGTCTAAACAGACTCAGGCAATGCCAAAGGAGACTCAACAAATATCAGAATTCACCTAGCAACCAATTAAATTCCTCAAAAAGGAAAAAACAATGGCATACGCAACTGTTCACAGTAAAACCACGTGTATACGCGGAAATCGCAGAGGAACCCATGTGTATACGCGACTGTGAGTTAAAAACCCGTGTACAGGAAGAAAGGTGTATAAACTCAAGCCAAACATATAAGATGAGACATATTTCACACCAATCAGACTCTACCAGGCATACATGCCTCCAGACCTGACGCAGAAACAAGAGAGAAGGAGCAATTCAAATTCATTGAATGCCGATAAAACAACCCCCAAAGGACAACTACTAGGAACTCCCCAGCGGAGTCACCAATTCTTTTACAGAGAGAAATTCCTATGGCTTGGGGTACCACAATAGACAGCTTGACTCCAGAAATCAATCCTTTCCAATATGCAATAGAAATTAAATTTCTAACACTAAAGGATCAGACCTCGTACCTGTAGCTAGGGTTTTCACCCTAGCTTGTGCGAATGAGCACCTACTAAGGAATCTGGAATCCTTAGTAGCAGTTCAATGATGTATATGAATTAAATAAAGACAAACTGAAGCAAAGACTAATCTAAATACGTTCTTGAAGCTAAAGCAGTAAAAAGTAAATAACATGAAGCAAAAACAGTAAAGAAATGAATAATGGTTTTTATTGATGTTACCTCCAGTGAGGAGGTTGATGGAGTCTGTTGCGCTGGTCCGATGTCGGTGGCTTCGAGCTCCAAGCTGCTTCTTTTCCTTTTCCGGTGGTGGAAATGGGCCAAAAGAGTTCTCAATGGTGAAAGTAGCTTGATGGTAAGCTAAAGTTTTGAGAATAATTTCGGCAGAGGCAGGATGCTTATGACTGTGGATGTTACATGAGGGGTCTCCACCACTTATTTATAGTTTTTTAGTGGTGGAGTGCTGGCCCATGGTTTTGGAAACCATGTGGTTTAGGGCAGCTTGTTTAGGTT